>OY720026.1:18193099-18793099 GCA_963082485.1 Eudonia mercurella
TATAGATAGTTAGAGCCTGTATTTTAAGACCAATACGTTCTTTGTTGCACTGCTTACCAATTTTTCTGTCTAGCCCTTAGGTCGACTGGTAGAGAATGCCATTTGCCATTAAGTCCGCCTTTTGTACTTTATTTTATTTTTTTGTGCAATAAAGATGAAATAAATAAAATAAATAAATAAATAAGACCAAAGGATCGAAAAGAGAATCTAAGGCTTTATCAAATTAGTGCGTTTACACTGCGTTCCATATTAAAACAGTCGTGCGGCTGTCGTTAGACCTAAAGTATACAAAAAGGATAAAAAGAGTTTCCATAAGGTTTTCTGCACTGTTGAGTAAACCCTAGTTAGGTTGGACTCACCTGGCAACTGGCCCACTGCGTGATCTGGTAGACGGCGCCGTCCATGCACGCGTAGTACATCACTAGCAGGCCCATCATACTGGACTCCGCCCATATGTCACCCTGCGTACAAACCCGACGTTAAATTAACACATATTCAAGTTGGAACGATCGATTCGATACTCTTTCTTTTTTTATTTACCAGTATATTATTGTTACATTTTTCTACAATATTATCAATCCCATGAATATTGAAAGGTCTTAGAGCTATTTGATAAGCGATAGAAAATACAGTTCTCACCAAACGTCCATTCGACCAAACGTTCATTCGATCAATAATAGAAATGTCAATGGTTATATCGACAAAATATAATTCGGTCAGTTGTTTGTTCGATCAGTAATAGAAAGGCCAAAGGTTTTGTCATCCTTATGTTGAACGGCTATATAAATGTCGATATCCCGTGGAAAGGTGACTCAATATTGGCTTACAACTGAACTTCAGAGCCTCAGTCACCGTCGCAGAGTTGCTGGTCTATCGGTATTTTATAGAATACACTTTGGAGAGTGTGCGAGTGATTTACACGATCTCGTTCCCCCAGCCCCCTTCCACCATCAGGGTGCTAGACGCAGGTTAGCCTACCATCCGTACGTTGTAGACATACCACCTGTCCGTACCAAGCGGTTTGCTAACTCTTTTCTTTTGCGAACCGCCAAAGAGTGGAATGCGCTACCTGGTCACGTGTTCCCTGTTCACTACGGGTCTCTTCAAAGCAAGAGTGAATAGGCATTTCCTGTCTAAGCATGTACAACCTTAGGCCACATCACGCTCATCAAAAGGCAGGTTGGTGGCCAAATGATTAGACCAAGGCTGGCCAATAGATTTTCCAGGTGGGCAAAATTTCATGGACTGCGGCAGCGTCCGGGCCAAGTATCAATTCATAATATTATACACAAAAAGTATATTATACAAATACTTACCATATTATGCCTATGCTAGCTGGCCAACCGAAGTGCTGGCGGGCAAATTCAAATGCCTTGGCGGGCCACTTTATGGCCCGCGGGCCTGGGTTTGGCCAGTCTTGGATTAGACAGTTTGCTTTAAAAAAAAAATCTCTTCCTTGCTCTGTACCGCCTGAACAATGGAGAATAGCCTGAAAAGTGCCGCCGCGGCGTACTGACCTCCTTGGCGGAGTGGCGTATCTTGCACTGCACGCAGTAGCGCGCCGCGTAGCACGGCCGGTCCGTCAGCACGCGCTTGTGGCGCCGCCCGCAATTCGTGCATCTACACCAATGACGTCACAATTAGGGTGCTTTCAATTTAGACGTTACGTGTCGGACCGCTGCTATGCGTTTTCATACTAAACGTCAGCCGCACGACAACCGCACGCTTGTTTTAATGTGGAACGCAGTGCAAACGCACGACATCGGTCCGACACAAAACGCCTAATTTGAAAGCGCCCATAAGTTTATTAGACTCATTATTAACGGAATTCTTACCATGTTCATTATTTTTAAGTGTCCGTTATTTCCGTAGGAGGAGCTGGATGGCGCAGTGGTTAACGCGCTCGGTTTGCGATTGCTGAAGTTATGTAATTTTCGCAAAAGCCGGTCATAGGATGGGTGACCAAAAATGTATAATCTCAAGCTCCTCCGTGCTTCAGAAGAAGGCACGTTAAGCCGACTATCCATTCATAGGGAAGGCTCGTGCCCCAGCAGTGGGGACATAAATGAGCTGATGATGATGATGATGATGATGATGATGAACTAAGAATCCAGTTAATAATTAAACTATTGTAAGTGACTATGATAGTTTAAACAACATTTTTTTTATAAAAATTATAATTAAAATGCAAACATGATACTTTTCATTGCAGTTTTTAATGTAATAATTATTAGTTATTAAGTACATTAAAAACTGCAAATTAATATTTTTTTGCATATTCCCAAGTAAATCAACAAAAATAAGCCATGTGAGAAATTATCTAGATAATAAAACAGTTTAGTTCCGATTTTATCCTTTCGAACCCTGAGTAGCAGTATGCGGAATTAAAGTACGAGAAGCATAAAATATTGAACTGGAATAACAGAAGATTGCTATAACAAAGTATCCGATCATGTTGGAGGTTGTGGAATAAAAAGTAACCCTGAGTAGCACATACGATAAAGCAGCATACCCACTTGAGGTGTAGCACGTAATGTATTTGATACTGTATCAAGAAAATAGGTCGTGGGCCCGCTGCTAGCCGCTTGTCAAAGGTGCGAACACGGAGGCGCTCGCTCGCAGTGTGTATTCGAAGGGTCGTAGGATAGTGGCACCGGTCTCCGACTCCAGTATTTTAACGACAAACATTTTTATATAATTCCATTGAAATTTTACTCGATGGCAGCTAGGAAGCTGATGAAGTATTTTTTTTTCTTTGTTTGATGGCTTCGTGCGATTAGCACATTTAGCCAGTGTCAAAGTAATTTTTCTTACAAGTAATACATAAATAAACAATATTTTCTTCCAGTATGATGATGAACGATAATAGAAATGAGAAGTGAGAAATGATATACTCGCGCGGACTTCTTGAGAGAATTTTAAAAGTGATGTTGCATTGTTTTGTTTGGTTTCATTTGACAACACTCATGTGCATGAGTGTTGTCAAATGAAACAAAAGAGACACGAGATTTAAGTACTTGTGTAAACATACAGCCGAAATTAATAACCTATCCTCAGCAAGAGATAGGCCTACTAAAGATTTGTTGCTTAGTTATTTCTGTTAATTATCGGAAAATAACAGCGGTTGCTTGGTAACTAAACTAAGATAGGTCTATCTCTTGCCAGAGATAGGTTACTAATTTCAGCTGTTAGACTTGATGTGATTGATTTTAACTATTAAAATTTTCAATCTAAGTAAATACGAGTACTTACTCCCGACAAGCTTTTATATCATATTAATTGTGTAATGACGTTATGAGTTGATAGTAAAAGTTTTAAAGTAAATGTTTATTTTTCTTTTTAGCGCATTTAAATAAAAGCTTGTTTTTTAAAAAGGTTTTTACTTTTAATTTATTTATGATTAAAAGAAAAAATATCGATCACTGGTGCCATAGGGTAGTGGATACGTAGTAATTAATGGACAGAACATATACACTCATAGGTTGATAGAGTAATGGCACAGAATAAGGAAGTACATACAGTATTATTGTATTATTCACACAAAACGGCCGAAACGCGCTTTGAAATGTCGGTTGGCGCCGGTCAGTAACAGTCGCGAGTGTGCCGTAGTGACGTGCGGTCGCAGGCAGTCTGTCTGCCTCTGTCTACTACATAAGCGTGATTATTTCAAAACGCCTCTTTTCGGCGGTTTTGTATGAAGGTAGAATACTGTATGTAATAAAATTCCTTATTCTGTGGTAATGGAGCCGCCGCCGGTGCCCACTGACCTGATAGTGTTCGCGGCGAACTCCATCTTGTCGTGAAGCTGCGCGAGTAGCGTTGACAGCTCGCTCCACGCTGCCTCCGCGTGCCGGGACTCCATCGCGCGGCGGGAGTACGCCTCACGACGCTCCTAGGGACCAAAGGGTACACGTTACCATCTCACCGCTTATCTACAGCCATGAGCACAAACATGTAAAAATTTTACTCTTAATACAATGGAATAAGAGTCAAAACTGAATACATGTTAATAATGCTTGTGACTGTACCATCGTCTTCGGCCACTAACCTTTTGCAATCAAACTGTGGCAATCTACAGTCGGCTATAATCGACAAGCTATAGCGTGCTCTTCACGAGAACGAAGGCAATGATCGACAACCCTTACGGTTTAAAAAACACAAAATACAGATACACCCCTATTCCCCGGAATCCCTATTCTCTTTGCAAGTTATTACTTTTAATTGAATGCTTGGCGTCGCATTACGCTTGGTCGCCAACCAAAAGGTTAAACGTCTCAATGGTATTGTAGTTTTCTAAATTAGCATTAGCTAATCAAGGTTTAGGTTTATTAGTTTAGAAAAGGGCTATCAAAATCTAAAAAATCCTGTTATAAATGATATTTGGATTCTATTGTTGTTCTACAGCCTGTATAATGGAGAATTTTTAATATGGTGCCAACTTCCCTTCTACCTTCGCACCGCTCGGAACATCGGAACAAAGCACACGCACATTTCCTGGAGTAATTCTTCTCTCAAACGCTTCTAGATTGAGCTTTTATTCCATGCTCTATCGATCTGTGGAATGAGCTGCCATCCGAGGTTTTCAAAAGGGGTGTAAGGAGGTTTTTCTCAGATCGGCAACACAAAAGCAATACCTCTGATGTTGCTGATGTCCATGGGCGGCGGTAACCGATCACCACCAGGCAGCCCGCCTGCTCGTCTGCAGACTTTAATATATAAAAAAATAAAATAAAATGTTATTATACCGGCTCTCCAATGAGGTCGAACGCGTGCTGCAGTATCTTGAAGGCCTCCTCGGCGCCGGGCTGCTGGTTCTTGTCGGGGTGCACCAGGAACGCCTGCCGCCGGTAGTAGCGCTTGATCTCCTCGTCCGTGCATGTCACGCTGACGCCCAAAATGCTGCGACAATCACATGAAAATTAATATGGTTGGACACATTTAATTTTGTTGCTTAATAAAAGAACACAATTAGTTTAGTGTTCTCAACTATTTAAGTTAGAAAAAAAATCAGACTTTCACAAGACCAAGGATTTATTATCGTCATCATCTAAGCAGAAAGGCCCCCCCCAAGGACCTATACAATTACCGGTTTTGTGATGCTCGCATCCGGCGGCTAACCGCCGTGACCTTTTTTTATGTACTAGGTATTATATTTTTTTAATATTATGTACATACGCCTCCACATCATACTAGCATGATGTGAAAACTGTCAAATTCCCTCAATAGACTTTGAACTTTATATCTAGGACATATGGTTGAATACAAAGCTGCATCGGAGTGTTCTTAGACCTGGCAAAAGCATTCGACACCATATCCGTGCCAATATTGTTGAGGAAGCTAGAATTCTTTGGTATCCTGATACGGATTGGCGCTTATGTGGTTTCGAAGTTACCTTACTACTAGGTCTCAACAAGTCAAAGTAGGTGACAATATAAGCGGTAAACACTCTACCATATTTGGAGTACCACAAGGGAGCGTGTTGGAACCTTCTATTAGCAGAAATAATTTGCTATGCGGAGGATGCCGTAGCTATATTTCGAGGTGAAACCTGGGAAGAGGCTTTACAATGCACTGAACTATGGATATCTTCTGTTAAGCAATGGCTAGACCTCAATCTTCTCACGTTGAACCTCAGCAAAACAAAATATTTATGCTTCCACAAGACCCGCTCCTCACAACCGGCACTTATTATCACCAGTATAAAAATCCACTACTGCAATACCCCAAAACTGCGTACACACAAACCGAGTTCCCATGAAACAAGCACACAAGAAACAGTACTTTAATGCTTAAATTGCTTTACCTATAAGGGTCTTTTCCTTTGCACGCAAGCAGCCGTTTCATAGCCTCTTCACCAGTAGCAGGAAGTGGAATATTTGCATTCAGATTTGTAGAGTCATTCCCGTTGTCCACTTCCACTTCTGTTGATAAGATAAATAAATATCAAATATTTAAAACAAACATTGAGTGATTGAGAGAAAAAGAAGTTTTTTTTATACGTCCCACCAGTGCATGATGACGTGGCGACCTATAATTTTTTTTATGGCTTTGCACAAGCATTTAGCCAATGAAAAAGTTTTACAAGTATTACATATATAAACAATATTTCTTTCCTGTATGATGATGATGAATGATAATAGAAATGAGAAGTGAGAAATGATATACCCCCTAACCCCTTGAGTATCTGAGTAAGGATCTCCTCGGGCAAGCCGTAAAAGCCATCAATAAACAAAAAAAAAATTCCTCAGGCGGACTTATTGAGAGAATTTGAAAAGTGACATAGCACTGTTTTGTTTCAATTGCCAACGCTTATGTACACTCACGAACACTTAACGGTTAATAATCCACCATTATTTCACATTAATATTCGACATAACACAAATTTTAGAAAATAAAACAAAACCGCAGGCATGACTCTTCACTTTCTCGCCTATCATCATCATCATCAGTCATCGACCTATTTGAGACAGCATTTAATTTTAAGATAAGAATGTAGCTTACTTGTTTTAATGTATGTCAAAGTCAAAGGTATTTATGTTTTGTTGGTTGTTCTATAGAAATAAATTAAAAAAAAAACAAAATAATCAAGCTCGTTAAATTGTCTCACAGCGAAGGTGGTGTTTGCGTAGCTAGTGTTATTACATTTCCTATAAAATGGCTGAGCCAAGTGATTGTCGATTAACATATCATACTCGTGAACACCCCTTCAAAAAAAAATTAAAAATTGGCTTCACATGAGGCACTCATGTGAAGGTGGGTAGATTAATACTTGGCATCATTTAAAAAGATACAAAAAAGTCTAAATTTCAAATTTATAAAAAAAACAATGACTTTTTACCTTTTTTGAACCACTTTAGTTTTCTCCAAAATGCAAATTTTGTGTGTCCAAACTTTCTGTCAATGTAGAGGAGGTATTTATTGTCTTTCAATTTGAAAAGCCAGTCTTTGGTGCTCCGCCACACTGCTTGCGAGCTCACATATGTTTGGGTGAACACTGAAGTGCATCTGTGAATTGCAAAACAAATCATTTACAAGCCATTACTTTATGAAAGTGTAATAGGTACTCTCTCTCTTCCCGACTAAGTGTAATAGGTACAATAGAATTTTAATAAGGTATAGGAAATTTCACTAGTTTAACAACTGGAGTGCTCTGGTTACCATAGAACAATGGAATTCTATTGTCTGGGCTTGAAAGCGCCTGTGTATCTACTATAATTTTTAATAGAATTTTAGTGATTCTTAAACACATTGATTATGATCTTTTAGGTTTTACAAATAATTCTACCTATAATTTGTAAAAGGAAAAAATAATTGTTTTATATAACTTACATATCAAATGATAAATTAAGACTCATTCCGCAAATATCTGACAACAGATAAGCAAACCACACTAGTGCTTTCCACGTAGCTCCACCCCAGTTCTCCAAGTAGTTCTGAGCTACACCCAAGTAGCCGGGCTTATTCCTACGCACTTTTGCTTGGTTAGCCTTTTTTTTATCCTGCACAGGTTTTGCTGCTTTATGATAGCTACGGCTATCCTTCTTTTTCTTAACCTTTGAAGAATCACTTTGATTGTCTTGAAACACAAATTGAGACTGTTCATCTTCTTCCAATTTAAAGTCATCATCAGTCACATTTTTGTCGGCTTTTGATTTCTTATCTCCTTTCTTCTCTTTCTTTGATGACTTTTCCTGATTTTCAATGAACATAAACTGACTCTCGTTATTATGTCCATAACTTGTGTCTTCTTCATTAGCTATATCGTCAAGTGAAGACCATTTTCTTGTGATGTTGCTACGTTTATTTTTTGATTTTTTAGGTTTCTGCGGTTTTTCAGCATCATCAGTGTTAACATCACCTGATTCACTACCAGATGATATAGTTGAATGATGCTTTTTCTCATTTTTAAGCTTGTTTTCATCTCCATTCTTGGTATTTGTTTGGGGTTTATCAAGCTTGGAGTGAGCTTTAGCATTAGAAGACTTGGTTTCAACATTTTGTGGTTTAGTTTTGCGTGTAGCCTCTGTTTGTGAGTTTGTTTTAGTGTTCTTTACCAAGACGTCAGAATAAGATGGCCGCATTGGTTTCACTTCAGCAACAATGCGTTTTTTATTGCTAGTGTCAGCAAGAGGGCCATTTTCATTACGCTTTGGGGAACTATCAGTTTTTATTGATGGTGCTTTATTATCCAACAATGGGTTTGAGGGTAAATTTAAATTCGGGGCATCGGGATGGTTCAGAGGGTGGCTCTGGCCAAATGGCGAATAGGTCCCAGTAGAATTTGGCTCCCAGTTGTCTCTTATTACTTTTAGAAACTCTGCAGGTAATGTATTGGATGTCTGATTAGTTTCATGAGCATAATTGTTTTGGACTGGAGGAGCAGTGGTGGTGGGCATATTATGAACATTATTATTTGCAGAGGCTGCATAATCTTGGTTCATATTAAACACATTAGAGTTTTGAGGAGATTGTAGAGGTAAATCTAGTGGTCCTTGGTTTTGGCTGAAAAGTTCATACTGACCAGACACAGGCAGTATGAACTGTTGATTGTTTTCATCATAAAAAACTCTCATGGACTGCCCATTACTCAAATGAAGTAACATACCAGCATTGCTGTAGTTTTGGCGATTGACAGGTGGTACGAATGACATTTTTTCTTCGTTATTTGCCACCGATTCTCGTGGTTGCATGTTGAAAGGAACTTTATTCACAAATATCTCGTTGCCAAAGTTTGCATTGGCGTACATGTTGTTATCATTAACGGGGGCGGTATTAGTTGTGATAGAGGGTTGGTTTCTCTCATTTAAAACGCCAGGTGTGCATTGCTTAGCGGCATCCGCAGCGAAGTTCCAAGTGTTGTCATTGTATCTCGGATCATCCTTTGGCGACCTTGCCATTTTTGGTTAGGTTTTTCGTGACTCAATCAACATCAACGATGATTTAGCAAATATACACTTGCAGTTTATAACTCAGGGATTTTGCATTTTTGCGTTTCTACGGCTGAATACAAGAACAAGCAAATAAAAACGTGAAATAATAATCCAGAAGACTTGACAGATTTGACAGCAGTCTGTCAGGTTAGTACAGATTAAAAAGTGCGTGTTTGTTGGTGGTTGACATGTCAAACTTCACAATAAAGGAGTTTCACCCGAGTTTATTCCGTAAAATAACACGTGTTGTAAACTTGTGAGACTCCATTTTACCACCGTACAATTAAACCTTTACTACTACTAATAAAAAATACTTGAAATTTGGCTAAATGCTAAACGCGATGCCATTAATTAAGATAATTTTTTATTCACAAGAAAGATGGTACCTATACAAAAATTATAAAGCAGTGCATGTGTACAACAGAAAAATATCACCGCACGCGTTCGTTGATGCTTTTATATAGGTATATAAGCACAATTGTAAGCACATTAATTGCACAGCACTTAAAAGACAATTATTGTTACAATTTATTACTTTAGTTATGGTCACATTAGCTAACTACAAAAAAAGGCGTTAATTAGTAGCCCCGAGAACCACATGCTTCAAAACTAATGATGATTGCTTGATTGATGCTTTAACAAAATTTTCTTAGTCCCAATAATTATTAATTTTAGTTATTATCTTTGTATAAGTCCTGTGTTACGGGGGTTTCAACTTCATTTCTCTGTGTAATAAAGGATTCATTATCATTATTATTATTATTAATAAATTATAGTTTTTAATGTATTTGTGGTTTTCTCGGGAACTGGAATGGTCAGCTTTCAATACGTTCGTGCGGTAGTAAGGGACGATATCTTGTAAAATATAGGTAACCATTATTCTAAGGGTAACCAATAACAACACGTGGTCCTATGGCCCACCGAAATTGGTCAGTCCTGCAAGGAATCTGGTAAGTACATACATACAATCAATTTAAAGGCTTAAAAAAGTTTTATCTTTAACTTTTGTAATATTTATAAAATAATATCCTACTTAATAATAATAATAACATTTATTTCAGCATAAGCAAGCTTAATTAAGCTTTTTTTTATCTTATCTCTGACACAATGACTCCAGCACAAAATATTATTTTGTGGCTCCAGGTAGACAAATAGCTTTCATAAGGTAGCCCCGACCTTTACATTATAACTCGCACTAAGCATAAAAACTCGCAACATCAGTATGCCGTGTTGCTCGTGTTCGAGTTACATTTGCCAGACTAGACACGCTAGAGTGGCGCAATGACATCATGTCATGTCTTTGGGGTCTGTAGTAATTACTATGAAAACGAGATTTTGTATGGCATTGAAACTTTCCTAACTGGTTCAATGGTTTTACCATACAAATTTTTGTTTTCGTTATCGTTTTCGAATGGCAAAAAAACTCGTAAGAGGCAGGTACCCTGATGAGAAGGTCATCAACAGTTCTTTTTTAGGTCTCCATTGCTGGCGCATAAGCTCTTCATATGGATGAGAACACCACATGAGAACAAGCAATAAACCGCCACGTGGTCCCAGTTTGGATTATTGGTTGCTAACAATTGCTAATGTAGCCGGGACCGACGGCTTTACGTGCCTTTCGAGGCACGCTGGAGCACCAGATGAAAAGTCTGGTCACCCATCCCATGACCGCGGCCTATCTGAAAGTGGCTTAACTTCAACAATCACAGACCCAGTGCGTTAACCACGTCGCCATCGAGCTCCTCGAAGTGATGAGAAGGTGTAAGTATCATTGTTGGTTTTAGATAGATTATTATTCTGAACCAAGACCGTGGGTTGCACGTGGCCTAGACTAGCACAGGATCAGCCCCCCAACCGCCTAACACTCTCGCTTTCGATTGCTTTGAAAGCGAGGCCCTCGCCTCGCTTTCTATTATAATATCGAAATATAATATCGAATAATATCGAAAGCTATAGCCTATAGCTTTTGATATTGCTTTCATATTGCTTTCGAAATGACAAGATAACGCCTCCTCCTCGCCTCGCCTTCAAAGCGATCGAAAGCGAGAGCGTTAGGCGGTCGACCCCCAGATCGAGACTTGTTTGTCCGCCTGCCCTGGCTAGCTACCATCATGTTATCTAAATGTGTCGCCATAACATCAATATTTGTAGCATTGTTGTGTTCCGGCAGCTAGAGATAAGATAGCCAGTGCCTCACTAGTTGAGGATCCCGGGTGAAGTGCGCTTCCATCATTGGCCTTATCATCACGTAACATCAGGTGAGATCAAGGCACGTGCTTACCCGTAAATATAAAAAAAGAAAAAAAAGACCTATGTATATGCCCTGCAGTGGTTTGAGAGTGGCTGATGATGATTATTCTGGAAACAACGAGAATAGGGAAAATCGCGACTAACTTGAGCTGAGCATGACGCGGCCGGCATGTGTGGCCGGTCTTATTTTGGAGAGAGTTTGCTTTTTGCCTCAAGCGGCATTTTTAACGCCATCGAACTTTTTTGGAACCGTAAACTTAAAGTGTACCGTCAAGCGAAACCCCGTCAGGGTGCTTAGTGTGAGTTTTGTTTACTATCCGTATTCATTCGATTACGTTTACGTTTATGAATTTTAACTCTTCTGGTATGTCGCCAGGAGGCGCTTCCACTTAATTTTCGTTTTCGTTAACGTGATCGAATGTGAAATGAAACTCACATTAGGCACCCAGAGGTTCTCTAGAGGGAATGGCATCATTGGAGCGCGGCAAGCACTACTAGATTCTCCGAGGGGTTTGGATTTGATCGGGAGCATGTGGCCGGTCGCGCTGTAAAGCTAACTAAGGGCTTGCTCTAAACCGAGAGACAGGCAACGTCGACGCGGAGAGCGACTTGCCAATACATGGCGTGTCATCAGCATTTTGACCGCCCAATGAAGAGAGCCGTCGCTCGCCCAGGTGACATCACCTAGGTGATCATAGTGGATTAAACCGAACATTGGTTTAATCAATATTTTCTTGACTATTCAAGGAAGGTGCAGTATCAATGTGAAATTTATTTAAATGTTTAGCAAATGTGTTTCTTAAGTAAAATGAACGGTGGCAGCCGTCATCTATACAATGATAAACCGAAAAGTGATAATTAGAATGAGTTAAAGTGAAATGTTGAAATATATATTTCACACTAAAAAATTTTTCAAAACAAGAAACATGTAATCATTTTTTAATCATGTATTTTCAAGGAACTTGCTGACTATTACGTGCATAAGTTATGAAATTTTCTCGCAACATTGTGAAGATTAGAACTATATTAGGGTACCTATTCAGTGAGGTACTGTAGTAATAGCTACATTTACTTCAAGTGCCCTAAAAACTGTATTGTGTTTACATTTCCAAGCCAAGGTCAGTACTTAGGGGTACGCACAGTAGTGAAAATTTTGTCATATTTCGTGGTTAATTTGAATAAACATTTTTGAATGAATTGCCAAATATGTGTACATTATACCGGATACTCGGCATTTAAAACAAATATTATTTTGAAACAAGCATGCACAGCTTTGACAATAGAGGTCATTTCATATCGTAAATTGTTTAAAATAATATATCTTGCAGAAATTTCTTTTAAAGACGGACCTACCACAATAATAAATGGCTGCAAAGTTAACCCTAAATCCTGCAGTTTACTTTGACGCCGCGTAACAGTTTCTTCGATTTCAGCAGCCGTTTTTACATGACAAATAACACCTTGCAAAGCTTCGTACTTCGATGGATGCCACTGTTTTTTTGCCTAGTTTTATCTTTTTTGGCTGTAAGTGTCGTCATTAAAAATGGAAGTGCCATAAAGCCCATCAAATCAAGTACCTCTTCAGTATCTGATAAAAGAAAGTAAAAAAACTCAATTAATATAAAAACCAATTTAATAAAACTAAGCCGATATTAACTTTAAAGGGAGAAATAATATGTAACCTATAACAAATCTTTTTTGAGCTCGGTACCAGCCGTCATCCAAGATATTGTTATAGCTGGCAGGCACCGATCTGATTTTTTTTTATTGTAACACTAACTTATTATTTTTCCTTTTAGGTTAAAGTTGGTATATTATTACTTTTAATTTAATTTCATTTCCTTATTTGCATTTTACAAGTAATAGTAATAATCCTAAAAGAGCATCCCAACTCACTTGGGTTGAATTTAACTTAGAGGATAATAAAAGTTACATCAAAACCAGTTTAATAGATTACTTAAAAGTTGAAAAATAACTAATTAAAATATAACAAAAACCCTACTGCTAAAACAACTATATAAAACAATTATATACTCGTAAAAACCGGACTAACATAAAAAATAACTACAAAAAGAAAAAATAAGCTCTACTAATTCATACCGTTACGAGTAATATCGGCGAGGATTTCTTTTAAGCCGGCTTCCTTTCGTTTAATCGCTTGGTCAATTAAATTTGGTCTTAATTGTAAAATGTTCAAATAAAATTTTTACCGCAAAATTTGTTGCGAACAAATTACAAAAACACAAATGTTGAAAAAATTTCCACGAGCAGGATTTGAACCTGCACCCTTCTGACATTCCGGGTCAGGTGCTCTTCCAATTGAGCTATCGTGGTTCTAACCAGTCCGCCGAAATTATTTAACACTTTTTACTTTGAAAGCCAAAGGCGCCCATTCAATGTCAACAACTACCGTCACTAACATGTGATCATAATATTTTTACGAATATTAAAGATCAGTAAAGAAATAAGCAAGCTATTTATAAAATGGTCAAATAAAATTAAATTCAATTCAATGAAATTAAATTTTTAATTGTGGTCAATTTTGGTGCAAGTTATCTTCGATGAGAGGATACAATTTTTTAAAGTCTTTCAGGAGCTGCAAAATAAATGAAGTACATATGAAAAAGCTTGCCAAGTAAAAATTTAGGTAATAGGTTGAAGATAAAAGAGGAAAGAAAGGAAGGAATTTTAAAGAATTAGGGGGGTGAATTAAGGAAGCTTACAATCTGAATGACAGCCTGATAATACACAATAGATAATTTTACAAATGAGTAATTCTTCCCGTTTTCACTAAAACTCTCTTAAATTGATGTCTAAATAATACCTTGACAAGCGTATAATGAAATCGGGCGTTATTCCTGGAATGTCAAATAACGCAATCTCAAATTCCACAAAATATCTGAATAATTTGAAATCTAATAATATTTTTACAAGAGACGATCACAGACTAAAAAACAATAGAAAAATAATAATAAGTAGAATATCACTTACACAGGATGGATCTGGACCGTGTGCTGCGTGGCTCTCTTTGTACTTCTTCTGGTTCCCCTTGAGTGTCGGTTGCCTCCTTTTGTGTGTTGTCTAATTCCATAGGCGTCGTAACAAGTGGATCATCAGGATCAAGTATAAAATTTATAATACTTTGGGAACAAGTTTGTTATTTCTTTTTTTCAGTGCATGACATGCATTGAAAAGTAGATAGTGTTGATTAATTTCGGCGAGTTGGATTGAGCCACGATAGCATAGTTGGCAGTGCACCTGGCCCGGCATATCATGGGGTGCGGGTTCGAATCCCGCTCGTGGATTTTTTCAGCGCTTTGTCTTTTTTTAATTGTAATTTGTTCGCAACAATATTTGCGTAAAATTATGTGTTAATAATCAACCAGTAGGTTGGTTTTTTCGGTAATAAACCACCAGCAGGTTGCTTTTTTCGGTAACAAGTCTGCCGGACTGTAATGCATTGAAAAGCTGCAGCCGCTATACTGTGGCTCTGCCATCGCAGCCAGTGTGACTGTCGCTCATTCCTCATGCGTCATCATACTCAAACATCAACGAGGCTTAACAACGACCAACCAAACAACGCCCGCTGTCAAAACTTATGTAAAACAAGTAAGTAATTCTTTTATATTCGGGCCGGCAAAGTGAGGATAACTGATGCTGCGTTGTTTTCACGCTGCACCAGTTGTCGTCGCATCTGGATTCCATATTCACTTAACATCAGGTGAATTGGAGTCATTTGCCGTGCTACGTATAAAAAAAAATTAAATACAACTAAATATTTTATTTCTCTTCAAAAAGCCAAATACCAATTTTCATGTATTTTACTTCAAAACTGACGGACTTTCATACAAACTTCCACCTCCTATTTGACCCCCTTAGGATATGATTTCCGTAAAATCCTTTCTTAATGGCTGGTTACGTCACTCAATTAACCTACAGTCCAAATTTCGTATAATTAGCTTCAGCGGTTTCGGCTCGGCGATGATGAATCAGTCAGGACAAGTCGTTATATGTATATAGATTAAGTTTTATCTTATAAATTTAACGATAAATTGGCGTTCTACAAAGTTTAAAATAAGCAAATAACTAAAATATAGCAAAGATAGACTGACTTGACCTAATATGGAACAGAATAAAATTGTATAAGAGCGTCTAGGTTTTTATTTCTTTATGTTTATTCAGCGAACCGCGACGTAGAAAAAGAAAAGGAACGCGTTTTGAGCAGTAAAACATTCAGTTATCTGATAACTGCATCCGCTGAATGTTTGTGATAATCTGTATTTAATTACATTAATTTATTAATAAGTACTAACTAAGCAGTTGATTAAATTGTTGCTCTACTTTAAAGGTAAGGTTAAAGACTAATTATAATGTAAAAATCTTGATCTTACAATTAATTTTGGTAATAAAGTTTCTTCCCACGTCCCGTAGGTACTTAGTTGTTTCTCATTGAGTAACGAAATTTATAGACCCAATTATTTATTAGGGTAGTTAGTTGTAGGTACGAGTTTTGTTTTCATTTAATTACGTTGACGAAAATGATTATTTCTAGTTAGGTAAGTACAGCAAAAGTGGTCTGAGTAATTTTGTATGGAGGGGTGGGTTTTTTTTTATTTTATTTTGCAATTGCAATTTTGTTGCAATAATTGCAATTTTGTGATGCAAATTCTCGTTTTCTATGCGTGATCGAACATAACATAAAATTAGTTAAGTTGGGTTTCTCACTCAAATTTGAAAAATGAAAATAACGCAGCAATACCTAGTAAATATAAAAAAAAATATTTTGGTCATTCTTTATTTGAAGAACACCGTTGACATTCGAAAACCGTGCACTTTCTATCGGATAAATATGACAACGGTACAAATATTGTCAGCACTGACACTTGGAAAGTAAGTGCGCGCAAATGCACAAGTTGATCAATACTTTTTTGCCATTCAGTACCATTTGCTCCACCATTGCTTCGGCAAGGCCGCGCGAAGCTATAAAGCGGCGGGCTGCGTCTGCGCAGTCGACGTTGCGAGGATCGTCGATGCGGTGGTAGAATGCTGCGCGCGTGGATAACGCTGGTGGTGGTGGTGGTGACGGTGGCCGCAACAATGCAGAATGACCCGGCGGCGCAACAGATATTGTTGTTCAAGCAGAAGACTAAGGTGAGCTGGCATATTTTTTTATTGGCAAACATGTTTCAATAGTAGTGACTCCACAGTGTTCGATAGGAAACCAGAGTTCTGCACCGGTTTTCGTCGCCAAAATTAACATGGATATTTATAGAAATTTGTCCAGATGACAGCTAGGAAAATGTTGGTCTGTATTGAATTGTTGTTTAAAACTAAACTCAGTTGCTGGCTCCTATTTTTAATGATTAAGGGCTGATTTTTCAATCATCGGCTAAAACTTATCCTTCTGATAAAGTATTACGCAATCAAGCTAAAATATCAAATCCTGTTTAAAAAGAAAAGTCATGTTATGACAATACATTTTTTTAAATGGTTACTTATGTAATACTTAATCAAACGAATAAGTTTTATCCGTCAATTGAAAAATCGGCCCTAAAGGAAGAAAGTGTCAAACATTGGTTCCTCTCGAACAAAGGTGCCACTATCCTATTGCTTTTCTTTTTTTATTTAATTGAGGAACAAAGAGTTATTTATATGGAAAGAAAAATACATGCTTAATGATTAACTAAGTATGTATGTATAAAGTTATAGTCCCCTAAAAATATTGTAAAAATAAAAGAGAACAACTAGAGCTAAAGTAAAAGTAACAATTATGAAACAAAAGCGCTGCCAATTATTACACAATGTTATGTTATAACAAAATAAAAACAAACATAACATAATATAACTAAACGAAACAAATGTTATTCTAGCCTTTGTTGATTGAGGATTCCAAATGAAGTGTGCTTCCACCTTCGTCCTTATCATTATTAAGATCAGGTGGGATGAAGGTTATAAGTGAATAGAAAAAAACATTATTCTTATAGGTCTTAGCAATATATCTTTCTAGCATAAACATAGAAATACACCACAGGAATAAAACTCAAATTCGAATACAGTTCTTACGTCCATAGACTGGTAGAAAATGCCATTTGGCACTAAGCCCGCATTTTCTACTGCTCTTGAAAAATAGTCATTCGCTATCCTCACTGTCAGAGTTACAAACATAGCTCCTTTGGTCTCTCAATCTTTCACAATAAGTCGTATCGTAATAGGCTAGTTAATAAGGTTGAGCAGTTGTCAAAAAGGAAATCAAATCAGTGCTGGCGTCACAGCACAGCACAGAGTGCATTTAGAGTGCATTAGTTACGTTACTAAGTAGTGGTAAAGTTGTTATAAGTTATTATTTTACATTATAAGGCCTCCATTATTGAAATAAAGTCATCCCTACATTGATAGGTATTGGCTAAAGTTCTAAATAATTATAATGTATGTATTTTTAGCGTTCCGTAGCCAAATGGCAAAAAACGGAACCCTTATGGATTCGTCATGTCTGTCTGTCTGTCTGTCCGTCCGTATGTCACAGCCACTTTTTTCCGAAACTATAAGAACTATACTGTTGAAACTTGGTAAGTAGATGTATTTTGTGAACCGCATTAAGATTTTCACACAAAAATAGAAAAAAAACAATAAATTTTGGGGGTTCCCCATATTTAGAACTGAAACTCAAAAAATTTTTTTCATCAAACCCATACGTGTGGGGTATCTATGGATAGGTCTTCAAAAATGATATTGAGGTTTCAAAAATATTTTTTTTTTAAACTGAATTATTTGCGCGAGAGACACTTCCAAAGTGGTAAAATGTGTGTCCCCCCTGTAAAAATATGATGTTACCATGCAAACTTCCACCGAAAAATGGGTTTGAATGAGATCTAGTAAGTAGTTTTTTTTAAATAAATACGTCATAAATCGTAAACCGCAATTTACCTTTCATTCAATCAACTAAAATATAAAAAAAAAAACATTTAATTTAATAAATACAACGAACTACAAGAACTTTTATATTATGTTACTTGCTGCTACGGAACCCTTCATGGGCGAGTCCGACTCGCACTTGGCCGCTTTTTTGTTAAAGAGAAGCAACAAATGTTTTTCTTACTCACTTACTTGCTTAATCACCACGCTTGCCAAATGCGGGTTGGTGATCACAAACCCGTGCTATGCGTCCAAAAATCCGAAACCCACTTTGCCTGACCAGCCCCCCAACCGCCTAACTCTCTCGCTTTCGATCGCTTTGAAGGCGAGGCCCTCGCCTCGCTTTCTAATATAATATCGAAATACAATACCGAATAATATCGAAAGCAAGATATATATAGCCTATACCTTTTGATATTGCTTTCATATTGCTTTCGAAATGACAAGATGACGCCTCCTGCTCGCCTCGCCTTCAAAGCGATCGAAAGCGAGAGAGTTAGGCGGTCGACCCCCAGGGAATCGGGTATCGGTACAGAAGAAAAAACAGTAGTATCGGGCCGAGCACTTTGCCATTTGGCCACAAGGATCCCCAAAATTGTGCATAATTTATTATTGTTAAGTTGTTAAGTTGTTGACGTAGTTGTCGACATTGAAGCTCCTTTGGCTTATAAAGTAAAAGTAGATAGTGTTGATTAATTTCTGCGAGTTGGATTGAGTCACGATAGCATAGTTGGCATTGGACCTGACCTGGCATGTCATGGGGTGCGGGTTCGAATCCGGCTCGAGGAATTTTTTTCAACACTTTGTCTTTTTTCAAATTGTATTTGTTCGCAACAATGTTTGCGTAAAATTATATGTAAATAATCATAATTTATCAGTTCTTGTACCACTGCGTCTGGGGAGACGCAGATAGTTGTGTGGGTCTCTTATTCCGGCTGATTCGAACGCCCTAACCAGTCCGCTTTTTCAGTTTTAAGTCTGCCTGGCTAGCGACCACCATAACATCAATGCTAGCAGCACAGTCCCGACAGTTAGAATTACGATAGTCAGCTTCTCAGTGGTTGAGGAATCCCGGTGAAGTGCGTCCGTCTTCGGCCTTATGATGATAAGTGATAACTCAATATCATGTGAGATGGAAGTCAAGTGCATATCCGTAATTAATGAAAAAAACATTCCAGCACCCCCCCTCTTGTCACCAGGGTGATCTGGGACCGCTAGGCAATTACCGGAGGTCTGCCAAAGGGAGCGTGCGCCCGCGGAAGCCCAAAACCGGTTTAATACAGTAACATCCTAATTGTAAAATTAAAGAATAGAAAAAAGTAATTGTAATCGATTGCGATTACAGCATACAGTAATTAGTATACAAAACGACGAATTAACAGAACTGGTTTGTTTAAATGTAGTGTAAAGCGCGATAAAAGCGTGAACAAAATTAACATTAACTTTCGTTATCAAGTTAGGCTATTGAATCGTTTAAAAATATCTTTACAAAAAAATGTTATTTCAATAAACAATAGTGTTTTTAATCTCTTCAAACTATAAATTACCGATGCACACGGAGATCATGACCGAGTTATACCTTGGCGAGGCTGTGAGACGCGACCTTAGGACTCTCCCTTGGTATAAAAAAAGTATGGTTATGCTTAATTGCGGTATAATACGACCTTTGTTTGAACCACTAATTGCTTAATAGGCCTTATCCACGCTTTATTGATCTATTTGTTTAATCGACTGGAAAAGTATTAAAACTAACTTATATTTTTATGTTACATTTGACATATTTTTTACGTGGATGCTATCAAAAGTTCAGTGACTTGGTGTTGAAGCACAGAAATTGGTACATGTGGGTCATGTATAGTACCAATGTACCAAGTACCAATCTTAAAAGTGATGATGTTCAGTTCGCTAGCTAGCTAGATCATCCATAATCTACAGTTAGGCATATGTATCAGAGGAATCTTAAACTATAGATAATTTGGTCCTGATAGAAGATGGAAGAGATCTTCCAAATACAAATTGATAATTGGTATTTTTTTTTTATTTCAGGGACCCATCGGCACCATGACAACCAGCGCTGGTGCACCGATAGAGTACACTGACGCAGGAGTGACGCTCAACAGGCGAGTGATCTTCAACGAATACTTCATGGACTCACTCACCCACTTGGTCCGGGAGAGAATACCAGAACGGCTAGTACACGCTAAGGCTGGAGGGGCGTTTGGCTATTTTGAAGTCACGCATGACATAACACACATCTGCAGTGCTAAACTCTTTAGTGCAGTGGGTAAAAAGACTCCTGTCGCTGCAAGATTTTCTCCTGTCGTCGTGGAAAGAGGTGGTATAGACACCTCCAGAGACGCACGTGGCTACGCTGTTAAATTCTACACGGAAGAAGGTAATTTCGATATTGTTGGATTCAGTACACCGATGTATGTGTATAAAGACCCGTTGCTATTCACCGCCTTTGTGAGAGCACAAAAAAGAAATCCAGCGACTAATCTTATAGATGGGAACATGCTCTGGGATTTCTTGACATTAAATCCCGAGAGTATTCATATGTTCCTACTAGTATTTTCGGATCGTGGTATTCCAGACGGCTATCGTCATATGCCAGGCTTCGGAATACATACATACCAAGTAGTGAATGAGCATGGTGAAAAGCATTTCGTTCGATTCCATTTCATTCCGGAGGCAGGTGTTAAGAATTTGTTCACTGAAGAGGCCAGAAAGTTAGCGGCCAACGATCCTGATTATGCCACCAGAGATCTTTATAGAGCTATCGGTAACGGAGAGTATCCTGCATGGAGAGTTAGTATCCAAGTTCTAACTTTTGAAGAAGTCAAAAGTGCGGGTTTTGATGTGTTCGATGTGACCAAAGTTTTGCCATTAGACAAGTATTCTTTGCAACCTGTAGGAAGATACGTTTTAAACAAAAACCCTATCAATTACTTTGCGGAAATCGAGCAACTTGCGTTTAGTCCAGCGAATCTTGTGCCTGGGATCCTGGGAGGTCCAGACAAGGTGTTTGAAGCTCGTCGTTTGGCGTACAGAGACGCTCAGTACTATCGATTGGGAGCCAACTTCAACAATATACCTGTGAACTGTCCGATTCAAGCCACCGTCCTAGCTTACAACCGTGATGGTAAACCACCAGTCAAGGATAACGCAAGGGATATTCCTAATTATTATCCTAATTCCTTTAACGGACCTGTGGCATACAAAGACAAAAAGAAAGTGGAGTTAATAGAAATATATCAGGACCCACCCAACAACTTTGATCAAATGACGGAATTGTACGTTAATGAATTTAGCAAGGAGGAACGGAATCGGTTAGTCGCAAACATTCTGTACAGTATTGGACCTGTTGCAAAATTTTTGCAAGAGAGGGCTGTAAAACTATTTAAACTTGTACATCCAGATTTAGGATATAGAATAGAAATAGGATTAGCGTCGAACAAAACAAAAGCTTATTACGATTATTGAATATAACCTATAAGAAATAAATGACTATTGTACCTATTTATTTTCTTACTACTACAACAGTAAAAACCACAATATTGTTTTGAATTGTTTACCCAAACACTTCACATTGAAATAAAACAATAGACGCTCAGTCTTTCCGTGACCACAGACACTGTAAATCAAGGCTGGCCAATAGATTTTCCAGGTGGGCAAAATTTCATGGACAGCGGCAGCGCCCGGGCCAAATATCAATTCATAATATTATACACAAAAAGTATATTACACAATATTATGCCTATGCTAGCTGGCCAACCGAAGTGCTGGCGGGCAAATTCAAATGCCTTGGCGGGTCACTTTGTGGCCCGCGGGCCTGGGTTTGGCCAGCCTGGCTGTAAATGGTTCTAAAAGTTCGTGGGGATAAAATAACTTAAATTTGTAAAATTAAACGCGAGTAGTTTTGTAAAATCAAGCTGGTAACGATGACGATGATTCAATTTATATGATGTTTTGATTTTATGGATTTTAAGTTTTATATGTGTATAAAAGATTGCAAGCAAAGCAACATTTATTAGCAATACAATGTATATACATCTGAATGATTGTAATATCTTTAAATACCTACTTACCATGTGTTATGTAAGTATTTTTTATTTATTTATAATTCTTATAAATACATTTTCAAGTCTTTATCAATTAATGGCTTACATAGTCATGTTGAAATCCTTCTATCGAATGTCATCGTTAACGAGTTTCGTGATAGAGTCATAAACTCCATGAAATTAAATCTGTTTATTCGTTATTTTAATGTAAGCACTATCCTAATTTCCATATTATGATTTAACAACACGATTTCATAAGCTACACAAATACAGGTGTTCGGTAATAGGTGTATATTCCGGAAACATAGCCATGCAACCAAGTATGAAGAACACTATGATAGATAACATGCAAAATCATATTTAGTTTTGCATAAAAAAAATCAATTTTTTTTATTAAAATTTTTTTGTTCATCCCTGCAATGATTCGACTTCTGATTATGTTTGATCATGATGTTGAAGACCAAGAACAACGTATCAGCTTGACCTAGGGTTGTCACTTTACAGTTTTACTAAGTAACAAAGAACCTATACAGGTCGACTTTTTTATCACCATCCAAACCTTCTGAGATGACTCCCGTGATACAAACGAACAACATTTACTATAGGACCAACTTCCTAACTCGAAAAAAAAAAATCAGCTGTTCCATACAAAACATCAATATTCGACCAAAATGTATGGAATAGCAGATTTTTTTTCAGTTAGGGAGTTGGTCCAATAGAAAGAGTTGTACGTTATATTGTGTATTAAACATAAATAAAATAAAAATAAATGTTTCCCACACTCACACCAATTATCTAGCCCCAACAAGAGCTTCCTTAAGAAACTCGATAAAATGGTTAACTAGACAACGGATAAACATACTTAATATACTTAAATACATACTTATTATACATAGGAAACACCCAGACCCGAAACAATTTAGAAAAACAGGTATTTCTAAATTGACCCGACCGGGGATCGAACCCGGAACCTCAGAGATGGCGACACCATGAGAACCGGTGTGCAAGCCACTCGACCAAGGAGGTCGTCAACATTATTCAACGTTGTATTTTATGTGTTTTCTAATTGGAACCTTTATCCGTTATAACTTTATTACCCATTGCTGCCAAAGTAGGAACTAAGTACAATATAAGATATTTCAAAAGGGGCAATAAATTTATAATATCAATAGTTAAGTCATATTTTTTATTTAAAGTTTTCTGTAGCCCTGTTTATTTACCTAATTAGCAATCATATATTAAAAAAATAAAGTTCTCTATCTTTTTAAAACTTCTATCAGCTCGTATCTAGACTAGAGTATGTGTCATACATAACGCCTACTAAGATTTTACAAGCAAACAGTTGCAGTTGTGTGTTGATGCTCTGTTTATTTGTAAGGCAGTCAGAATATTACTTTGTACTAACTTAACATTTAGTTTCAGAATAACTAAAATCAATAATCTTACTGTAGTCAAATAGTAAGTATATAAATTTTAATCAATAGATTGAGGACGACTGGCTTACTCGGCGACCAAATTATTAATCGACTTAATAATCCTTACGTCGCTTTTATTTTGTTTGTGGAATTTAAGTCTAAGTAGAGTACCTAATGTAAGTACTAGTGGCACCAGTATTTGAAAGCATCTAGTGATCGACCCTTTTCCCTTTAATCATTAAAAAAGGGGTCAGCGACTGATTATTTACTTCAGCAAGAATTGAACACAGACCGCCTGCTTCCCGCTATCATCTAGTAAAATTTCAATGAAAATCTAGATTATTATTTGTCAACAAAAACTGGTTTTGAACAGTCACTAGTGCCGTTACGTATGTGGAATACGAGCAAAGCGAATAAAATACGACAGCAGCAAATGACGAACGAATGTTAAATGTTAAATGTTATATGTACACGGCCCTATCAATTAGGTAATCTCGTGAGCGATTGTTCGAGATAATGAAGAAATGATAATATATTTTCGCTAAGATCCTTTGACATGTACATACACTAAACGATAACGTTTCCTTGGCTTTCGTTAACGGAAAAAAACAAAGACAATTATAACAAAGTTCATTATATAGAGGTACACAGGTAGATTTAATACCTATCTATATATTTTTATGATACGTTTATTTTTTAGTATTTTGATTTAGCTGTTTTTATATGTAATATTTTATTTAGATGTTGTGCGCAGTTGTAATTGAGGTACTAATTTATACGTTTATTTAATTGTATTGTTCTATTTTTTGTATTGTATGATTTGTATCTTGTAACTGTGCCAAAGATAAATAAATTATTAATAAAATTACACGCCACGGCGGCTGAGTGGAAAAGCGCTCAGCCCATCAATTCTCAGTTGGGGCACAATATGTCGGATTCTTAGATGCACAGCCCTTGGTCAAAATATATGGCAAGCATGGTGATTAAGTCCTTACTTACTTACTTACTTGATAGTAGCGATGACTTGATTTCAATGATGGAGGCCTTTGTTGAGTAGTGCGATAGTATTAAGCTATACTTAACTCCATACTGTTCGTCACCGAGATTATAAAATTACAACTATTAAGTGACATTTACAGGTACTTGTGATACAAACTATCTGCTTGGTTGGGAACGCGAGTGCTCACGCTGACACACGATATTCGGGTTAAGGACAACGTGTAAAGCCGCGTATGCTCAACTGCGGCTGCCGACATGGACTGAGACTACTTTGATGCATTTTCAAATCCAACACAGCTTGAGACTTCTTGGCGGGAAAGTGAAGAGTCATGTCTGCGGTTTTGTTTTATTTTCTAAAATTTGTGTTATGTCGAACATTAGTGTGAAATAAATGAGTGTTTGCAAATGAAACAAAACAGTGCAACGTCACTTTTCAAATTCTCTCAAGAAGTCAACCCGAGGACTTAATTATTGAGACACTCGATGGGTTGTGGGGTGGTATATCATTTCTCACTTCTAATTTCTATTATCATTCATCATCATCATACCGGAAAGAAATATTGTATATTTATGTATTACTTGTAAGAAAAAATACTTTGACACTGGGTAAATGCTAATCGCACAAAGCCATCAACTAAAGAAAAAAAAAACAGCTTGGTTTGTCATGCGATGGTTAACCACCGGTCTCAGCCCCTTAGTTCCGAATTCCATTCGCAGCAACGATGTTAATGAGATAAGATAGCCTACTGGCTATCTTATGCTTACCTACATACAAAGATGAAGACAGGATAAGAGATGAAGGCCATGGCATAAGTTCCGGACACATGGCGTGCCTCAGCTGAGCCCGCGCTGAGTGCAAGCTCACTGCACTGTCAAGTTACATTGTTGTAAAAGTATAATTTATAGGTGGTAGCTAGCCAGGCGGACAAACAAGCCCTACCACCAACCAAACCGAGTACACAAACATGTACACCCCGCTGGTAATCGAACCCGGGACCTCTGGGTCTAAACCGGGTATAAACCTGTGTATAAAAAAAAACTAAATTTAAGAACGAACTGATTTTTATTACTTCAGCAGTATGCAGTAGTGTGCACATCTGCGCCATGTCTATGTTATATGACACTATCATTCTTCTCTAGGTTCTTTCAAAGGCAATATTTTCAACTATTTCTAAACAAAATGCTTTTTGTAATTCCAGATTCTAGCATACTGGAATGTTCTCGCGGCGTGCATGGATGGTAACATTAGCCGTTTCTCGCTATTGTGACGCAGGGCTAATTGTATAATATCAAAGCTAGCCACAGACTGGGTAAAGCTCAACATAAAGTAATACGGCATGCCAGTAATCATCATCATCAGCTCATTTTATGTCCCCACTGCTGGGGCACGAGCCTTCCCTATGGATGGAAAGGGAGAACGGGCCATTAACCACCACGCGGGCCCAGTGCGGTTTGGTGATTGTTAACGACTGCTAATGCAGCTGGGGACAATGGTTTTACGTGCCTTCCGAAGCACGGAGGAGCTCGAGATCATAATTTTGGTCACCTATCCGATGGCCGGCCTTTGCTTAACTTTAACGATAGCAGATCGGGCGCGTTAACCACTGTGCCGTCGAGCTCCCGGATGTAGTAGTACATAATAGGCATAAGAAGGAGTTAGTTTTTTTAGTTTGGTTTGTTTTTTTTCAAATATTAAAAGGAGGCAAACGGCGCGGTGGGTCACCTGATGGAAAGTAATCATCTCCGCCCATGGACACCTGCAAAACCAAAGTAGGTAATGTAATCGCAGATGCGTTGCCAGACTTGAGGAAGAAGTTGGATTTTGAGGAGGGAGTAGGAATTAGGAGGGGAGAGGGGTGAGAGATGGGCCTCCGGTACTTTCACTCACCGGACGAAACACAACACAACGAGTGCCATTGTTTCACGCCGATATTCTGTGAGAGGGTGGTATTACGCCGGGCGAGCCGGCCCATTTCGTGCAAGTAGTCTATTTATACAATGGTTGCCGGTCAACTACTCTATTGTTTTTTATCCACTACGACTTAGCACTAAAATGCCCTTCGTCTCAAAAAGGAACTTGATTTTGCTATTATAAAATGTCCACATTTGTATTTCAGCTAGTGGCTTGACATTAGGACTATGGAAAAAATTACAGAATATGGCAGTAGAAGATGGAAGCCACTTGGCAACTGACATTTGATGGCTCTTGACTGTTTAGGTAGTGCATAGATTTTCCACTATGAAAACATGATTAAGCTTTAATTTTGTTTTTATTACGGAAGTGGTTCCTTACTGATTTTCTAAACTATGTCGTTTATAATTTCTGATAGCGGTCCTCTCTACGCAAAGCAAGCTTTTTTTAAACAATATCGTGATCTTATTTTTTAACCTGTGGTTTCCTTCACGTTTATAATAATGGTGGCAAAACAAACAATAGGGCCAGAGTGGACCCTCGTAACTCGAGTAGGCTGTACCTTTCACATCGAGCGGCCGCGTGGGAAACAAATCGATTTGTTCAATCAATCATATTATTGACTTTGGATGAATTGCTCTACGATGTGGAACTGAAACGGCCTGGACATTCGAAATTGATTTTTAAAATTGAATTAAAAATGTTTGTAATATGCATAATGGAGGTAAGGAGCTTGATATCAATCGTCTTTAATTGTTAAGGCTAAGCCACTTTAGCAAAAACTGGTCATTGGATGGGTGACCAAAAATATTTCATCTCAAGCTCCACCACCGAGAACCATCAATTCTCGCAAACGCACTGAGCCCGCGTGGTGTTTCGGTTTAAAGAACTTTATTTCTTATTAAGACAATCGTCACTTACATAAGAACATAACAAATTTATACACATTTAACTCGAGATAGGTAGTTACAATTAAATTCCAAAAGATGCGTTCTCGTTGCTGTTGTATTGAAAGGCAGTGGTCCAAGTCATAATTACCACGCTATTTTTTAAAATCAAATTAATGCTTCAGTTTCTTGAATGAGATTTTTAATTTTTTTTCTGAAAACATTTAACGTATTCGCATCTTTTATCTCATTTGGAAGTTTGTTGTACAAACCTCTATTAGTTTAGTTCTACCAGTACAAGTACAAGTTAGGGAAGAGCGAGACTTCCTGGTGTTAACCCTCATTCTATTAGGTCCTTAACTATGAAATCGACGTTTTGAATGGAGATTTTTAAAAAAATTATATTTTTCATACTAAATTTTTTTTTAAATTTCTTAACATCTATTTATATTAACACTATAAAAATGGGCAGTGTGTTTGTTTCACTAGCTAAATATAGCAGACATAAAAAAGAAAAAAAATCAAGTCCCTTCAAAGCTACAATGAAACAAAAGGTCAATTCCGCAAACAAAAAAAGAAAACAATAAAAAAAAAGTATTGGGCGATAAAGACACAAAATAAATAATCATTGTTATTACTGAAGCCTAAGTATCATAGTCCTAATTAAAGGTGTATAATAATATTGACAACCGTATTGACTTTTAGAAGTAAAACACCTATTTAATAAGTGAGAAAAAAACGTCAATTTCATAGGTAAGGACCCAATATTTAACGTATGTATGGAGTAAATAAAAACATATTTAATTTTTTCATTTCTATCAGGCGAGCTGCGTATCATAACAAAAAAGTTGGCTGGTCTGATTGTAATCGCTAAACAGACTGCGCTAAGCTTTAAGCTCGCTCGTAAAGTTAAGATTTCCTTGTTGGCACCTCGATTCGTTAAATGTATTGGCTGTTCACTTGCTGTTATACTAACCGACAGCTGGCAGGCTAAGCTGCACGAGTTATGGTGTCTTAATGCTTAAGCATTTGCGGACGGGATCTGTTAGGCAAAGCTATAACAGGGTTGTTATAGTGAGTGACTAAAACCTCTGGTGTTGCAATCGTCCATAGGTTATGGTACCATAGGAGAAAAGCTCGATGGTTAACGCGCCCGGCCTGCGATTGTTAAGTTATAAGCAACATTCGCTAGCCATCGGATAAGTGACCAAAAATTTGCTGAGGTCCAGCAAATTTCGCTAAGGCCGGTCATCGGATGAGTGAACAAAAATGTATCATCTAACGAAGGAAGGTACGTAAAGCCGTTGGTCCCGGCTGCAACACCCATCCACACTGTCCCGTTGTGGTTAGTGGCCCCTATCCATCCGTAGGGCTCATGCCTCACACGGCAGTGGGGACATAAAATAAGCTGTTGATGGAAAGTTTGATAATAGACTATGGTAAACCACTTGCTATCAGTAGGTAAGCTTGGTAATAAGAATAATGACAACAACAACAATAAATTTCAGAACATGAAAAGTAAAATTAGAGAGGGGGGGAGAGGGTAAGATAGAGAGAGAGAGAGTGAGAGAGAGAGAGTGAGAGAGAGAGAGTGAGAGAGAGAGAGAGAGATTTATTGACCACACACACATTACAACAACTTAAGTACAAATTAAGCAATGAATTACCAAAAAAACGCGCGGTATCTACTTTTAGGCAATAAACCTACAGTTTTTTTTACCATATGGTTTTACTGCATTATTGGCAGTGTAGAAAAACTTCACAAAACTTTTTCTCAAAAACATACTTTAGAAACTTAAAAGTGTGAAGTCGGGAGACAAAATGATACGACGAACGTTGATTCTTAACTGATTTTATTTAAGGAAAATAGGGCTTTTATAGTCTCATAGAATAAAGGAAAGTATTAATTGCTAGTTTTGAGTATTCGATCATACATTTCCTTGTTTACATATTTATCCTTTATCGAGCACTACACGAGAATACGTCTTATTTGTGTGTGTCATTTGAAGTTCTATTTATATCAACTTTTAAAAACAATTGTAACAAGTGATTTATTAAATGGTTGGTTACAGATAAAAATAAAATTGTGAAATGAATAAAGAATGAGACCACACATTAGGGTAGCCTCATTAAACTTTGAATGACAGCTTCCGCTTAGGCCAGCTGCGACCCCGTTGCGAATCCGAAAGATCTAGCGTGTCTATGAAGGCTTTTTTTAGCAGGAAAAGTGTATCAATAACTTTAAAGACCAGGTAGTCTGCCTACCAACATTATGTATTAACAAAAATTACGAATTTTTAAGTTTTTAAGGCAATTTTGTCTGCGAAAAATTTACAAATTGGAAAACTGTTGAGTTTGTAAAAATATTAAGATCGGTTGTCAATGACTGACGTAGTTATTAACATTGAATAAGGCTCCCTATGCTTACAAAGTAAGAGCAGGTAGTGTTGATAAATTTCCTACGAGTTAGATAATTATGAGTTTCTTACGCCCATCCTTCTTCACAGCTAAAAAATAGACGTCCTCAATGGGTGTATGTAAAAAATGTATGGACGATTCAAAAGCACTTTTCCTAAGTTTATTTGGATAAAAATTTTTGACTTTGACTTACGGCTGGGGGTCAGACGGCATGTTGGTGGTGCATTTGACCCAGTTTGTCAAAGGGTTCGGTGTGGGTTTGAATCCTGCCCGTGAAATTTTTTTCAAGGTATGCCAACGATACCTTTAATTTTTTTAACTAAGCAAAAAGCTGCTAATATGCTATAAATAAACTTTTTGTCGCTTCAAATATAAAGAGACAAAAAGTTTATTCATTATTTACTTTTCGGTCACAGATATTTTATTTGTTTATTTATTTGTTTGGAATTTTATAGTATCTAGATAGTAATTACTTAATGTAAGTTTTTCATTTGCCAAAACAGTTTCCACTTATTCCACATTACAAGTATACTTACTACACATAAGTGGATACCAGCTTAAGAAAATGTAAGTTTCTATGGAGAGTTGCAGTTCGAATATCTATGTATACCTACTAGCTATTAGGTGATATTCTGCGCCGGCGTCAATCAGAGCATCGCGACGACACCAGACACCGCTGCCTTGTATCGGATGCCCACTTTCACGATTTGCGAGAAATCTATATCATCCGACTTGTTTAATATATCTCCGCATCTTAAAACATGATACCGTTATAGCTTAGGTTGGATTAGTTAGAGGTTTTGCTGATGGAATATTATCAAAGCTAATGAGTACTTGGTGTAATTTATTTAAAAATATATTATCGATATGAAATGAAACTTGTGGATCAATCGCGTTTATTTTGACAATTTGGTTTTATTTTTTGTAGATGCGTAAAACTAAGAAAACGACATTATTATCGTCATTAGTTTCTAATGACCCTAACCACCGGTAGCTTGGACCCTGGTCCCGATGCCGGCGGACCCCTATTTTTTTATATTTTTAAATGTTTTATTTATCTTGTTTGTAAAAATATTTAAAAATGTAAATTTATATATGAGAATAAATAAATAAAGATATAATGCTGGGCTCAGGAGTTCCTACAAGAGAACAATAACAAAAGGAAAGATCAGCCTGAAACTCACCATGTCGATACACTGTTTGCTTAGAAGGTTTCAACGACTTCTATAAATGTTACTATTTTACGATCACAACCGGGGCCAGTGGCCTAACGTGCCTCCCGAAGCACGGACGAGCTTAAAACATATTAATCTGGTCATCTTTTCGGTGAACGGCATTGTGAAAATTGATTAACTTGGGTCGCAGCCCGAACGCGCTAGCGCCACCATCGAGCTTCTTTTTGTAGAGTTGTAACTTACGATGAATAATAAGCTTTTGCCCATGGAAAATAGAGTTTAACCGAGTTAAAAGGACGTCTATAGCACCTACAGGCCCTTCAACTATCTACGTTTTGACGTAAACGTAAAGACAAACAAACATGGGAACTGCTGCTTGCATAGTTCTAGCAACAGCAAATAGCGTTTTTCTTTTCAGCGTCACCGGATTTTTTGGGGGCGACGAGAAACTTAAGGTCGAGCCGTGTGATCGAAACACCGTCAGGGAGTTTCTAGGGGAATGGCATTACGTAAGTGTGTCCCCGTTCACTACTAGACTCCGAGGGGTTTGGATCTGATCGAGAAGGAAAGATAGTGTTTGACAGTCAAAAGGATGTCTATGACCCTAACAGACCATTTAACTATCTGCGTGCGAAAGATCACGCCAAATCGTTCCTCTTGATGGGAAGGAAGAGCATATTAAAATTAATGCCGCTTAGTTGCTATATTTTGACGTAATGAGAGATTTGGCGGCTCTTTTTAAAATAATCTAAAAGGCACCATTTCACTGCACTGGGCCAATCTGGTTGGTATGCGACCAGCTCGTAACGTCTTCTTCGCTGAGGTCTACCTCACCGCCTTTGCGCCTTGCGTTGGGACCCAAGCGGTGGTGGCTTTGATCCGAAGCTCATCTGCCATTCGGTGGATGTGGCCGATCCAATCCCATTTCAGTTAGGCAAATTTCTGCGAGACTTCCTGAATCTTGACCATGAAGCGCAGAATCAGGTTCCTTATGCAGTCCAGACAGTAATGATGATGATGAACAATAAAAATACACAATCACTAACTCCAATGAGGTTACTAAACAGCGTCTAATGTTACATTAACTAATTCACACTTAAATAGGGAAGTGCACATGATCAGAGTTCGACTAGTTTTTGCGAAGTGTTTGGCAGGCGACAAACCGGCCCGCGTGGAACTAATTGTAGATGACAACTTCAAATTGAATGGCTGTTTGTATGGGAACAACGTCGGAAGTAATTTGCCTAGCAGAAATAAAGAAACGTACATTACGAGTACAATTTGACACTGTTGGTGACGAAATTTTTGCGGTGTAGCTGTTTTGATACTGTATCTGTGAAAAGTGATATGCGTGTTACGGTTTCATGCTGTAACCGTGTTATGTAAAGGTGTGAAGCAGTTTTTGGTGTTTGACACGTTTAGCGAAGGTTTTTTTATTTGTTTACACACTCGCTTTTGGCCAGCCTGGTGGGGCATGGATCTATTTCCTCAGATTCTAGGTCAGATTCTAGGTAGCCTCTAAATATAAATAGGATTAAGGTTAACAAAGTTATTATTCTAATAGTAAGGTTCTTGTTATTTTAGTTAATAAGGTTCGATGGAACTGACATGTTGTCATAAACAAAAGTTCCTAAAATAAATAAAGCTAAAAAAAAATATTCTAGGTTCTTCTTTCTTCATTCATATTAGGCTATTTGAGCTCTACCGGTGTTTGCCATTCGTTACCCCGACCCATCCCTGTGGCAGAAAATGGATGGTACTAGGTATTTTAGTGGGTATACCTCCCCTCCCGTCGTTGAGCTTTAAATTCAAATTCAAATTCAAATTCAAAATCATTTATTCAGTTTAGGCTACAAGTAGCTCTTGTGAATGTCACTATGCCACCGGTTCGTAAGTCTACTCAGGGGCGGGAGATCTTGTACTGAGAAGAATCGGCAAGAAACTCAGCAAGTGTCCAGCTCTTTTCTCCCTTACAGCGTCAAAAATATTGGAAAATGTCCTATCATAGCAGGACGCTTCACATCCATTACAAATAAACACAAAACATACTTGTAAAAAAAACAAAAAATATAAATCTAGGTTAACAAATTTACATCTAAGTATAATTTAAGTATGTATCATGTATCATCATTTACATTTAAGTAGCTGGTCGAGGGAAGAGGAGGAGAGTCCCACATAACCCGGGGTCGCTCCTAGCCCCGGCGTATGCGTAAAGCATTTTACCTAGAAAAAAAGACTGTTCGAGCTTTCCATGAAGGTATGTATAAAGTGCGCTACGCCATTGGTTCTTAAGTCTACGGCGGAAAACTAAATACTGTGACTGAGCATTTAAAAGCTTGTGTATTTTGTAACACCTTTATTAGTGTACAATGCTTATAGCAAATACATGATACCTACTTGTAACTGATTACAGAGATGTTTCGACTTTCAGCGTCTTGTCCCATTTGCATGTTTTTGAAAAACTTTTTTCATTTATTTCTTTATCTTCATTGCTGAATAGGACCACGCGTGCCGGTCTTCGGTGTTACTGATTTACTGCAAATAAAAACAAATATTTTGCAAATTTTCGTAGTTTACCTAAATTGAAAACAATATCTTGAATTTCACTGAGCCAGTAAAGGAGTGATATTTGGCATTAAAAAGATAATAAAAACAAACATAAGAGACACAAAAAACAAATAAACAAATAATAAGGTCCGAATAGTTAAATCGTGTTTTGTCTCTTTTACTCTAATTTGAAATGACGTATAAATGACAGGAACAAAAACGGAATAACTATTCGGATCTTAATCTTTGTTTATTTGTAAGGCATACAGAGTATGGAAAACTCAGGATATTGTAAGCACTTAGGTACATTCGGTAGGTAATTATTATAAATGGTAAAACGTTCTTTGATTGAGGAGCTCGATGGGCAGTGGATAACACGCCCGGTCTGCGAGTGCTGAGGTTAAGCAGCTTTCGCAAAGGCTGGTCATCGGATGGGTGACCAAAAATGTATCATCTCGAGCTCCTCCGTGCTTCGGAAGGCACGTAAAGCCGTTGGTCCCGGCTGCATTAGCAGTCGTTAACAGCGTCACAGTATAGCTTATATATATACTGGGCCCGCGTGGTGGTTTATGGCCCGTTCTCCTTATCCATCCATAGGGAAGGCTCGTGCACCTGCAGTGGGGACATAAAATGAGCTGATGATGATGATGGTAAAACGTTTCGCTGGACATTTGGACGCGCGATTTGAAAAGCCATAGCAAAAATGCTTGACCAGTTACATACCATTATCTATAAAAACATGGAGGAGGTCACGCCGCCAACGGTAAAGGAAAAACAATTTGGTAAGGTACAGTACGAGTGCTACATTACAAGATGCTTGTAAGCTATTATGTTGATTGACCGCGCCTTAGAAATGGAGATTTAATCAGACATGTTTGGAGAAATGAGTTGGTACCAAACATAACGATGCAGACGGACACATCCGTTTGTGTGTAGTTACCGAACGATTATTTAACAGGCATCTTATGAAACATACAATGGTCATATTAGTGTATAGTCAAAGATAATGCTGAGAAAGCCTTCAGGTTTTTAATTGATTTGAAACACTTTATACGGATATTTAACAAGTAACAAAATGTATATCTAACTGGCTAACTTATCAGACCACCAATATTAGTCTACTTGTGTTTACGGACCACGTAAAAGGTTAAAAAAACGTCAGGTTGGAATAATATGTAAATTTAACGCGAGTAACTTTATCAAAAGATGTGTGGTTCTCGCGTAAACTTAAGATACCGATATGGGTCTTTTTTAGAACTGAAAAGCGTGCTTTTGGGTGCAGAATAATATACTTATTTGGTATAAATCATAGTCTCTCTCATCATACATAAATAAAGTGTTTCATTTCAATGTTCTCGTAACTTGAGAGAACAATATTTTATTTCAAAGAAAAGTGGAAAACAAGCATCGTGTCAGGCGCATGGTCAATGAGAGCTTTGTTTCCATGTTTCATGAACACGAGAAAGTCAAACGGCAATACCTCTGAAGAGTCTCTTCCAAATCTTCAAAATACTACAAAAATAACTTATTTTTAATTAAATAAAAACTGCGCTGTTTTAAATACAAAATATCTAGGATATAGAATTGGAGGAATGTCATTTCCATATTGTTTTTTTATTAACTTTTAAAAATAAAGCGTTGGAAGGACGGTCTTGATTTCCATATAAAAGATTAGTAGGAGACCGCCAAAGTACGAGACGTATGGATAGCTTTGGGAGAGACTTCTGCCCAGCCGTGGGACGAAATAGGATAATAATAAATAAAATCTCGAAGTAAATAGATTAACTCGATGGCGCAGTGGTTAACGCGCCTGGACAACGATGCCTAAGGTTAAGCAACTTTCGCAAAGGCCGGTCATCGGATGGGTGACCAAAAATTTATCATCTCGATCTCCTCCGTCTTCCGGAAGGCACGTAAAGCTGTTGGTCCCTGCTGCATTAGCAGTCGTTAACAACCACCAACTGAACTGGGCCAGCGGGGTGGTTTATGACCCTAAACCCATTAAAGTGCCGAGTGCCCTTTATTATATTAATTTGTCAAAGGGCAAAACATCGAATATAAAAATCCCTAAAACCTGTTAAAAAATGCAACCTACTCGTATTAGTTGGTTATGAATACGACCAAAATAATTCGGATGTATCCATTCTCATATAAATTAAACTAATGGTTTCTTTAGCTAGGCATTTTATTATGATGAATGAGCCGCCCGTCGCCCTTTTCCTGTGCATATGGCGAAAGTATGGGAACTTATGTCCATTTATTTGGAGTTACGTGGGCGTGTAACAGTTACAGACGCGACTCAAATACTGAGCTTAATAGACCATACCACACTATTGTAAATGAAAAGAGCATATGAGAAAAGAAGATATGCCCCACGGAAGTATTGCGAAAGCTGGTGCGTCCGAGTAAAAGAGTGCCTACCATATTATCTTAAAATTAAAAATTAATTCCAAAATATGTAAAACGCGAGTTATGCCCGTTTTCAGTGACGATTCGCATTAGTTTTATTTTAAATTTAGTTCTGCTTTGGTTTATACAGAATATAAAACAACAACAACACAAAGCATGAGCTTTTGACTGACGGTAAGTACTGTAAGGAGATTATATGCAGCTCATAGTAAAAGTTAGTTAATTGCATTTGTATGTAAGCCTCTTTAGTCTGGATGAATATTTGAATCATCGAACATGTAAAATTAAAAAGGTTTGCAACGGTTTGACACAGTCGATAGGCAGAAGCGAGACAACCCGGCTTAAGAGCCGAGGTGCTCTGAGATCGGTTTAATCTAATGTAATGTTATTTAGAATACACGAAGTGAAGTGCAACTGTTGTTCTTATTCTATATCCTAATAGGATTCCCTAAGTAGTGGGAACACTACAGTACTGTAGTAGTGGAGTGGTCAGGTCACTTAGTCTCAGATCGAAAAGTCCCGGGTTTCATTTTAATTACAAATAGTACTTTGTTTAACTGCTGTTAGAGCTTCCTTTAAATCCGTTTTACTAGGGTCAAATCTGGCCAAATCTGGACGCACACTTCACTGAGGAACTGCTCAGTGAGTGTGTCCAGATTTAGCCTTATTGCCAAATACCATGAGATAACGCCAAGGCCAAACGCTTCCTTGTTGTGAAATAAAATTAAGGCTTAAGTCTTTCCCCAAAACTTGATTGATCGAACTTACAAATGATTGTTCTTAATAATCAGTGCGCCGCGCACTCACGGCATTTCTATTGGCACCTGCCAAAACATTATTAGCGAAGCAATTATATCGACTTCCGTTCCTTCTAGCACGTAACAGTCGGAAATTTATATGGCGGGTTATCGTATAATATTATGTGGCTCAATTTGGACTGAAACGGATTTAGAGATTTAGAAGACCACTCGGTTTTGACCTCCCGACCGATGCTGTTATTATTATTAATTATAGTGAAAAGAAAAGTTTTTTTTTAATTGTTGTTTGTATTCACAATTCTATATTTGTATTTATACCAAAAATTAATATACTTTGCCGTTGAAAAAGACATGGCACACATAAACACGTTGACTATTGGTAACGTAATGAAAGAAAAATGAAATAAACAAATAAAAAAATAAAGAGCGTTTCCAAAGTTAAACAGGGAAACTTAAATGTTCAAATAATTTTTAACGCAAATTTTGTTGCGATCAAATTACAAAAACACAAATGTTGAAAAAATTTCACGAGCAGGATTTGAACCTGCATCCTTCTGACATTCCGGGTCAGGTGCTCTTCCAATTGAGCTATCGTGGTAAACTTAATAGAAAAATTGTAGATGTGCATAGACCTCTAGTAGATGTAAAGTAAACTATTTATGTATATGTATACTATTTCACAGTTGGGCATAGGCCTCTATCATTAAAATCAAGACCATCGCTACAATTGATGAGAAGTAGTCCATGGTGGCTTAGCCACCACGTCAAATGCGGGTTGATGATCACAAACCCGGGTGATGCATCGAAAAATCCGAAACACACTTTGTCCGACCTGGGAACTGAACCTAGCACCTTCAGATATAGGGCCGAGCGCTCTTGCCATTCGGCCACCAAGGCGTGAAAAAATTTTTTTTCGAAATATTTGTTTAGATGTAACTAAGTGTAGCTGTCTATACAGGTGGAATTTAAGTGTATGTATTATCACTTACATCGATCTCGCTTGAAAAGGGCCATACGTAGTCTGCGCACAGCTATAAAATATACGATAAGTGAATGTTCAAATAATTTTTACCGCAAATTTTGTTGCGAACAAATTACAAAAACACAAATGTTGAAAAAATTTTCACGAGCAGGATTTGAACCTGCACCCTTGTGGAAATTTTTTCAACATTTGTGTTTTTGTAATTTGTTCGCAACAAAATTTGCGTTAAAAATTATTTGAACATTTATAAATAGCTTGCTTACTTCTTAACTGATCTTTAATATTTATTAAAATATTATGATCGGATGTTAGTGAAGGTAGTTGTTGACATTGAATGGGCGCCTTTGGCCTTCAAAGTATAATATTCATGAATATGAATAATTTCGGCGGGCTGGTTAGAACCACGATAGCTCAATTGGAAGAGCACCTGACCCGGAATATCAGAAGGGTGCAGGTTCAAATTCTGCTCGTGGAAATTTTTTCAACATACGATAAGTGTTTCGTAAATTAGACTTGGAACAGAGAAATTAGATACTCGTATGTTCTCTCTGTTACGAGCATTTTTAAAAATTATATAGATTACAACAAAATATTATAAGCATACTTCCAATATGATGATGGCATAGTGACATTCACAAGAGCTACTTGTAGCCTAAACAGAATAAAATGATTTTGAGTTGAATTTTAATTGAATTGAATTGAATAACTTTGTAAAAAAATCGAGAACAAATTCCTATAGGTAAAAAAAACACCTGTGGTTTATTTTATTGCTATTTACTCCAACTTTTTTAAATAGTTTTATTGTGGAACAATTTTTTTAATATATTTGTTGGTGTTTTTTAAGATGATGATAATTATCGTTACTGATACTAGTATTTTGTTTTTGTTTTAGTTGATGGCTTCGTGCGATTAGCACATTTAGCCAGTGTCAAAGTAATTCTTCTTACAAGCAATACATAAATAAACAATATTTCTTTCCTGTATGATGTTGATGAATGATAATAGAAATGAGAAGTGAGAAATGATATACCCCCCAACCCCTCGAATATTTCAGTAAAGACGTGGGGCTTTAGTAAGTCCTCGGGCGGACTTCTTGAGAGAAATTGAAAAGTGACGTTGGACTGTTTTGTTTCATTTTTTCAGTTTGCGAGTGCTGAGGCTAAGCAACTTTCGCAAAGGCCGGTCATCGGATGGGTGACCAAAAGTTTATCATCTCGAGTTCCGCCGTGCTTCGGAAGGCATGTAAAGCCGTTGGTCCCAGCTGCATTAGCAGTCGTTAACAACCACCAATCCGTACTGGGCCTGTGTGCTGGTTTATGGCCCGTTCTCCCTATCCATCCATAGGGAAGGCTCGTGCCACAGCAGTGGGGACATAAAATGAGCTGATGATGATGATGAAGTCATAACGGCCTGTCAGACCAGTCTACTAAAATTTCGCACGTCATTAAGTTTAAGTTTAATTAGCAGATCACGCACGAAATAAAAAACTTCAGGAAGTTGCTAATTATGCCAAGTCAATTAATCGTTGCGTGTACAATGTTATGTAGGTAATTTAAATGTTTTTATAACTGTGCTTTAAAATAAAATAAAATATAAGCAGGCACACAGGACTGGGACTCCACGGAAGATCAGCGCTGTAGTGATTTGTTCACTGCAACAAAATAATGCTGAGTGGAATCCCTTTAGGACGCATTTATTTGTTTTGTTCTACATAAGTTTGTACGGTGTGCTCTAATAAATATATTTCATTTCATTAGATTTAAATAAAAAATAATTAATTTCTTCATCATCCTTGAATGTTATCTCATAAATTCTTAACTAGTATCTACCTATATAAAGTTATTAAATCCTTCCTATAATGAAATTCTAACGAGAATGTTAGTCATTTTAAAGGTTGGCTGTCAACAGGCTGGTGGAGGCCAAATATTTAAAGAGTATGCATTAAAAAAAATTCTTGAAAATTTCAGTCGAAGTGATGTTTTTATTTGTTAGGAACGCGAAAGTTTTAGAAAATTTACGTAAACATACGCATTGGATAGGATGGGTATAAAAGACAATATTTTTGATTTCTTTTGAACGTTTCTTTTTTTTACTTTAATATAATAAACAATTTCCGTTCTCATATACCTAATTGCCTGCATTGTCTTTTTTGAGAATAAATGTCATTAAACATAACAATATAGACATTATGTAGGTATATGTTATGCTATTCGTTAGAGAATGCGAAGTAACAGAACCGACGAAGGTTTCAAGATTGTTTCCACGGGTTCTAGTGTTACACATATCGGGTCCAGCTTTCTAGAGAAAACAGTACAATTGTGGTGAGCGTTGTGCAACCGGAAGACGCGGGTACGGTCGGCGCAGGCGCAGGCGCAGAGGGCGAGCGAGTTGGTGGACCATTAACAAATAAAAGGGAAAGTATGTACTTATCTTTTCTTCAATCTTTAAAGTAGATGATAGAGAGAGAGGGTGCGAGTTTTTTGACATCGTAACACGTTTAAGAAAACAAATATTTTGTATGCATGGAATTTTAGCATTGAAGCAACGCCGCGCCATCTGGTGACAAACGAGAAAAGTTAAAACTTTGCCATACAAAGTCCTGTTTCGTTAAAACGTAGTTAGATGTCTTAGACGTATTTATAAGATTTTAAATTTTAATTTTAGAGTCAGTAAATTTAACTTTAAAAGTTACTGACTCTTTACTCGCAGATCCATACTCAAATAGTTTTGATGCTCCTATCAAATTAGTTTTTGCAGAAATGAGTATGAGGACAAAACGGAGTCGGAACATCGCGACATCAGTCAGCCCACGACCACGACCGGTGCAACTCGGTCGAAACGTCGGGTATAAATAAATAAATAAAATAAAACCGTTTATTTCGGATAACTTGATCCATATCTGTTAGTACAATACATAGAAAGTTGTTAGTAAACTAATTAATTTAAAACTAAAGGTATGTCTGTCTATGATACCTTTATAGAGTAATTTGCGTTAATCCCCGTTACAAACCTTTGATTTAAATGGAACGCGAAAGTTCAAAAGAGTAGACTGGGAAGTTTTAGAATACTTACAATTTAAAAAAATATCGCGAGTGTCTCCACTTCACCGGCTAACGCTACGTCTGCGAAGGGATCAAGCTATTGTTAATTTTGACGACAAACAATTTATGTGAAACCATCCCGCCCTCGTTGCCTCACTGCGATCGAGATAACGCTTATTGTAACACATTACGCGGCAGTCTGCGGCACGCACCAATTAGAACGATCATTGTTAGCAAGCAAGAACACTATGCATTGCTATCTGAATGTGCTTAGTTTTTAAATTTAACTTGAGATTGCAAACAACCAGGTAGGCTACTCTTGACGCAAACTCAATCTCAATACAATACCAATGCGATTAATATGTATCGATATTGGGATAAGTTTCGCAATTTCGGAACGCCCCATCTCGACAATAATTTGTTCACTCAATTTCCACGCAATTTAATTCCAATGTAGCGCTATTATCGCTTTTAAGAGTGCCATTTGAATTTTTTAGATTTGGGATTGGAAATTGATTATTGCAATTGTGTTTCGAGAGTAACCCACCAGTTTAGCGTGATTTAAAAAAAATCTGTACGTGTAAGTAGATCGTCTTCATCACACCTGATGTTTAATGATAATAAAGCTGAAGGTGTAAGCGCACTTCACCCGGAATCCTCTTTTACTACTGAGGCACTGGCTATCTTATCTCTAGCTGCCGGAACACAACATGCTTCTAACGATGTTGTGGCGACATAATTACTTAGATAAGATGGTGCATGGTAGCTAGCCAGGTGGACAAACAAGCCCTATCACCAGCTAAACCGAGTACACAAACATGTTCCCGGCACCTCTCGGTCAGGTACCGGTGTTATTAACCACTAAACCAAATGGAGAGGCGGTTAAATAATGCTAAGCTTATCAGAGGTCTCAGTTATCATGCCTTTGTCATATATAGTTACACTATTCCCAATTTGCCTCTGTGTTTTCTTCGTGTGCCTGAGCCTGAGCTCAGTAATGAGATCTTAAAAGATCTTTCACAGGACTTGTAAAAGAATTAAGCGTAACCGTATTTTGGTAAGTTTTTAGAAACTGCTCTGTGGAGCAAGATGCCTTAAAACATCATCTGATCTTGACTTATTTTTAGTTGAGATGAAGACTATGTGCCTTCTCACTATTAAGTAAAACAAAAGCACTAACAGAGTGATACCTGTATGTGCAAATCATACAGGCTTCACTCAGAAAAAGCTTTTTAGGGATTTTAATTATTAAAGCTTCACAAAACGTTTGGTGCTGTTGTGTTGTGAATGGGCTGCCTTATAAAACGCTAACCGATGTGGGTGGTGCCTGAAGGCGTGGTTTTTAACGACACGCGTAAATCTTACGGTGAATAGACAAAGAAAGCGCATGCGATTTGCTTTCCATGCGCTCTTCGACTCCATCAGGTTGCGAGTTCGAAAGTCCATTGAGTTTGGGACGTGGATCTTGAGAAAATTGCCTGATTGGTTTGTTGAAGTTCACTGTTTAAGACATTCAAAATTAAGAAACTGGTTTTAGAGTTCCCGCAGATCACATCAGGCACCATCAATCTTAAGCGCTTTCCAGATGTGGAATAAAAATACATAAATCATTTAAATCAGCTTCAAAGTCATTTTGGAAAATGTTAAAATAAATACTACAAATTATTTTTTACCACTGGGAAAACCTTGCGCATATATGGCAGCGTGTTCGATTTGTCATTTTGCAAGTTAAACAACTTTTGCAATGCCGGATGGGTGACCAAATTTATAATCCAGCGTCAGCGTGGTAAAATTAATTCAAAAATCAAATCAAATCTAAAATATTTATTCAATTTCACAAAGATGATAAAAATAAACAAAAATAAAACATTAAAAGTGAAACTGAAAGGGAACCCGATGTGCTTTATTCATGTGGGAATGCTTGAGCCCAGCAGTGGGGCACTTAAGATGAGGAGGGTGACGATGATGATGACGATGGGGTGGTGGTGATGATGATTTATAAAAAAGGAGTTATGGAAGAACAACAGTTTGCGGAATAAAAGGCCCTATGTGCTACGTCCCATCATGTAATTGGGAAAATCTGTTCCCAGTTGTGGGCTTAAAGACTTAGCTTAAAGACTAATGGCGATGTTTAAAAGAAATAGCAACGAAAAAAACAGAAGAGTTCTCGGAAAGTTTTTAGAAAGTGCTCCATGGATCATGATGCCTACAACACATCATCCGCCCTTATATGGAGGCGTAGAATGTATGCGCCGACATTTTGTTGGCTTTGATGTATGACCTACGCTATGTCGTAATATTTTATTAACTCATGTGAGTTGCGTATATCACCGCCTCTGTGGTCTCGTGGTTAGATCACTGGGCTTCGACAAATGGACTATGGGGAAATAGACAGAATCAGACTACTGAAACACGATTATGGACATCGAATATTACGATCGAGTCCCCAAGACCGTCATTTATACGTATCGTTGGCTTATGGCAATCACATACATTCGTCAATCTATTCCATTTCTATTCTATGTACTAGCGTTATGCAACTTGTCTAGGCCCTCTGGTCTCTTGCGCAGAGGACACGGAATACATACATAGCTGGGGCTACCAGTTTGGTTGGTGGTAGATCTTCTTGAGGTTTCCTAGCTTACCTAAATATTAGTAGCGTTATGTTTCGTCAGACTGACGGACGCTTAAGATAGACAGCTCTCTAACTGTCACCTCTCGGTATCCTACATCAGTAAGAGTATGCTCGGTGGTTTAAGATGACGGGAACAGTGCGCTTAAAACAAAAACTTTTTATTTCGCTTGAAATATGGTACACTAGAGGAGCTCGATAGCGCAGCGGCTAGCGCGTTCGGCTTGCGATCTTGCCCGCTAAGCAACTTTCGCAATGCCGGGTCGCCTGATGGGTGACCAATCAAAAACATCTCGAGCTCCTCCGTGCTTCGGAAGGCACGTTAAGCCGTTGGTCCCGGTTGTTGTCGTAAGATGGCAGTCGTTAAAACCCACCAACCCGCATTGGGCCAGCGTGGTGGGTTATGGCCCAATATCCCCACGTGCTATTGTTCACGTGGGAGGCCTGTTCCCAGCAGTGGGACGTTTATAGGCTGATGATGATGATGATGATGGTACACTAATGGTCTTTTACATAAACTAGTCAAAAAACGATACTAGAGTAGTAGTAGAGTAGAACCGACATTTTTTCCATTAATCGTAATTATTACTAGGGTTTAGCAACTGATTTGTGATTTGAGCGACAATTGAATTCAAACCACCTGTTTCCTAGTTTCAGTAAAGTTTCAATGAAATTTTCTGTTATTTTTGGCAAAGAAAACGGTTGCGAACACTGGGCTTAAAGCGTCAAGCACTGTTTCCACTACACCCAAACTATTGTTACGGCGACAAACTTAGAAACTTAGAACTTTAGAACTCAAAAAAGTTTTACATCTAAACAAAAATACGTAGGTAGTAGATTCCCAGCGGGGTACCTACCTACCCTATAGGTCTAACCACTAGACCGGTAGAGGCGTTTAAAGTGCCGCCCGCCACGCCGCGCCCTGATTTCACGTAGACTAATTGAAAATATGTTTTGATCTACTTTGTTAGCTCAGTTAAAAGAAGTAGATGGAATCGAATAAAATTCTTGATAGTCCATAAAACTATTAACTTTATAACTAAAGCTCGAGCAACTGATTTAAAGTTATGCAACATAACATAACTGAATTTTTTATTGATGTTACAAATACAGATGTGCAATTTAGAAACACTTTCATTTTCGTAACAACAGCAGAGCCTTAATTAAATATTTAAACCTTATTTCTAGGGAATAGGGTTTAACGACAATCACTTTTCTTTATTTGAGTAAAAATGTGAGAGCCGACTCTGTGGTCTAGTGGCTAAGTTGTTTGTCCGCCTGGCTAGCTACCACCATCTTATCTAAATATGTCGCCATAACATCTATGTGTGTAGCATTGTTGTGTTCCGGCATCTAGTGATAAGATAGCCAGTGCCCCACTAGTTGAGGATTCCGGGTGAAGTGCGCTTCCACCAAATGGCCTTATCATCACTTAACATCAGGTGAGATCGAGGCACTGTGCTTACCCGTAAATATAAAAAAAAATCTCAATGCGGATCGTGCTCGGTGGCGTGCACTTGGAGAGGCCTATGTCCAGCAGTGGACTAGTATAGGCTGATGATGATGATGATGATGATGATGATTCTCAATGTATTATCTATTTGTACATGTATCGTATTTACAAGATCTTTAAAACAACGAGTCTTCTGGGGTATCGGTAACTCAACGGTTAGAGCATTGGGCCGCTAATCCAAGGGTTCGATTCCCGCTTGAGCTTACTGGGACTGGTTGTCCTGGGATTTTTTCTAGTCAATTTCTATCATGTTTAACAATTAAGTTAGTGTCAATTAGCCTATTACGATGATGATGAATTAAACTATTGCGATCAGGAGTCTTTACGTGCATCTGCAAAGCAATAATGATCTGGACAACTCTAGTAACTAGTTAGTATTAGGTACAGCAATCCATTGGGATCCAATGCAATGCCAATCCAATGCCGCCTGTGGAGGCTGGTCTGCTCTTGCATACTTGTCTTATTTTTATTATTATTAACTATAGTTTCAACTTTGTTTTTTTCTTAGACAGGTTTTGACTTTTACTAGTACTGTATGACATTGTAAAAAAATTGACCTGGTACCTAAATGATGTTTTTGCAAAATTAAATATTTAATTTAATTATTTTATTTATTTTGTGTTTTTGTGTTGTTGTGATGGTACTTTATATGTTGTGTTTTTATTTGTGATGAAAAGTGTCCTTTTATGATAGGGCATTTTCCCAATATTTTTGACGCTGTAAGGGAGAAAAGAGCGGTTCTTCTCAGTACAAGGTCTTCCGCCCAGAGTAAACTTACGAACCGATGGCGTAATGGCGTTCATAAAAGCTATTTGTAGCCTAAACTGAATAAATGATTTTGAATTTTGAATTTTGAATCAAGTCAAAAATGTTTCTCATCCCTTAATAAGGCTGCTAAATATTTTCGCTACCCAAACGCTCGAGCTTCGCCGTTATCTTTCCCCCGTTATCTTTCTCCCAGCTTTCATTGTGGTTTATCGATATTTTCGATTCGCTCGTCAACTACAAACACAAAGGAATTGTGTGCTCTATGGGATGTCTATTTTCATATATTATAACTCTCATTGCACTTTCATTGGTATCTGATTAGAAATAAGAACTGTTCAAATTTGCACCTTACTGCTAGTATGCAAAGTTGCGTTTATTTAGGTCTAATATCGAAATTATATGACCGCTGGCGATGGCTGATTCGGAACAAGTATAGAGAGTTCGATTCTCAATAACTTGGTGAAACTGTCCACATTAGAATTAATCGTTAATAAAAATTAATGATTTATTTACAGACAATATTTGTAATACGGGTACTATTTATTATAAGAGCAGTTCTACAGAAGGGTATTCTATTTCTCAATTCGGTGGTTAAATTAATATTTGGTTTTTATAAGTAGTTTAATGACAAAGATTGAAGTATATTCCATTCTGAATCTAATGATGACAATGGGACTAAATATTGTGAAGTGGCTTTTGAGAAAAGTTAATCACCGAATTGCGAACGCACCGAATTGAGAAAATTAATCACCGAATTGAGAAGTGGCCCAGCGACTTCAGAAAATGAATCACCGTATTTAGAAATAGTAGCTCAGCCAATCTAGAAACGCTGTCACATAGAGCTTAAAAACGGAAAAGCCCCAGGCAAAGACGGTGTTACATCTGAGCTCCTCAAAGCTGGCGGTAAACCTGTATTAAAGGAGCTCCAAAACATCTTAAACGCCGTTCTTTTTGATGGCAGAACTCCGGAGGCGTGGAGTAGGAGTGTCCTCGTGCTGTTCTTCAAAAAAGGAAAAAAGACCCTACTGAAGAACTACCGACCTATTTCGCTCCTAAGCCACGTCTATAAGCTGTTTTCAAGGGTCATCACAAACCGCCTTGCGCGTCGACACGACGAATTTCAACCGCCAGAGCAGGCCGGGTTTCGAGGAGGATACGGAACCATAGACCACATCTTCACAGTGCGGCAGATTATACAGAAGACCGAAGAGTATAATCGGACCCTGTGCTTAGAGTTTGTGGACTATGAGAAGGCATTTGACTCTATCGAAACCTGGGCTGTTCTAGAACCCCTGCAACGATGCCAAGTTGATTGTCGATATATCCTAGTGTTGACTTGTCTGTACAATGCTGCCACCATGGCCGTTCAAGTACAGAACCAGCAAACTAAGCATATCCCCTTGCATCGAGGTGTGAGACAAGGGGATGTGATATCCCCCAAATTGTTCACAAATGCATTGGAGGATGTGTTTAAAACGCAGGTCTGCAAAAGACGTGGCATTAACATCAACGGCGAACATATCTCACACTTGCGATTCGCGGAGGACATCGTCATCGTGGCCGAAACGTTGCAGGATTTACGGTACATGCTGAACGGCCTAGCTGATTCTTCTCAACGCATCGGTCTCCGGATGAACTTGGACAAAACCAAGGTTATATTCAACGAACATGCTATTCCGGGACCGATTGCAGTACAAGGCGGTGCTCTCGAAGTTGTTAAAGCATACGTCTACCTCGGGCAGATTTTGCAATTGGGTAGAAACAACTTCGAGAAAGAGGCTAACAGAAGGATACAGCTAAGCTGGGCAGCATATGGGAAATTACGTCGGGTTTTTACGTCGCCTATTCCACAAAGTCTAAAGACGAAAGTCTTTGATCAGTGCGTCCTACCCGTCATGATATACGGAGCCGAAACGTGGACACTCACGGTAGGGCTGGTTCACAAATTTAAAGTCGCTCTGCGAGCTATGGAATGGGCTATGCTCGGAGTTTCTCTGTAGGATCGACTTCGGAATGAGGTGATCCGACAGAGAACGAAAGTAATCGACATAGCCCATCGGATCAGCAAGCTGAAGTGGCAGTGGGCCGGTCATATTAGCCGCAGAACCGACAACCGTTGGGGTAAACGAGTTCTCGAGTGGAGACCGCGCATCGGCAAACGTAGTGTAGGACGCTCTCAGACTAGGTGGAGCGACGATCTTCGCAAGGTAGCTGGCAAGAGCTGGATGAGAGTAGCCGCGGATCGTGCTCGGTGGCGTGCACTTGGAGAGGCCTATGTCCAGCAGTGGACTAGTATAGGCCGATGATGATGATGATGATGAGAGATCGCTTTTTAGCGACAAGGCCTATTGTACAATATAAGTTCTGATGTATACTTTATTTGTTATGTATATGGTGTGCAATAAATAGTATCCTATTCTATCATTGTCAAATCTCAGTTCGGTGAAAGTTCTCTCAATTCGGTGTACCATTTTGCAGGGAATTGATATCCTCCGAATTGAGAAAATAACACATTTCATCAAATAACTTGTGGACTTTATAAGTTGAAACCATTTCTACAAAACATACTGGCAGACATCACTTAAATACTTAATTAATTTAGCACAAATCTCAATAAATACTTCTTAAACAAAATTAATGTCGTCCACCGATTTGAGAAATGACCCGACCCCAAAAGCACCGAATTATTTCGTACCTTTAAAAAATGCTCCTTTGTAGCACAGTCCCCCCGTCTACATTGCTCAGCCGCTCGGGCGCAACTGGCGGGTTGCGGGAACTAGCTAGTGACTTTAATACTGCGCCTAGTTAGTGATCTATGTAAACAAAACTAAATTACACCGAATTGAGGCATACGCATCGGACAAAATTAAAATATGTTATTGTATTAAACCCCAAGGATTTACAATAACTATAATTACATAAATGGTGTTATTATCTATCCCTTGTTCTGTTAATGGTAGAATTATAATTAGCAAAACATTATTTTAAAAGTTATGAAGCATTAACGAGCCTATTTTGGAAACCGGACACGTCATTTTAAGCCAAATTCTGCCCGTTTTTAAACTTTGGGAAATTTTTTTGGCGCTTTATAAAGCCTGACGGTTTACTAAATATGCTCTCCATCAGGTCAAGAGTCCTATAAACATGTGTGATTTTTTTCAAGTACGTAATTAGACGTTAAATGTACTTTGTTCGCTCCAGTAGTTCAATATGCTCTACCCGTAGAAATGCCCATAAACTAGCTGACCCGGCGGACTTCGTACCGCTTTGACAACAAAATAAACAAATCCTTAAATAGTTTACGCGTGAAAGCGTATTAAACAAACAAACAAACAAACTGACTTTTTTAAGATAATAAGTATCTTATATCTTTGATTATACTCTTGAGAATATTTATACAAAATTTCATGATGATCGGTTGAATAATTTACGCGTGAAAGCGTAACAAACAGCAACAACAAACAAACAAACAAACTCACTTTCGCATTTATAATACCTACATGCGTGATACGCATAATAGCTTTTAATAGCCATTGTGATGGCAATTAATTTGTTTCCTTTCATTGATAGAGGCATATGCTATGCTATATGGATTAGCCTATGCTAATTATTACCAATAATAAGTATAAAGGCTTTGTACTTATCTAGCTACGGACCTTATCTGAATTACCCTTCGGTAAAGCTCTTATGACTCGGACCACAGCCTAATCGGTATACGTCGATGACTGACAATAGGCCCTTTGGGTCAAGTTGAGGGCCAGGGCTATTACCCGACCACCTACTGTGGCAGCATTGTCCGCAATGTCAGCGGAACGGTGCCAATCATTCATTTGGTTTGCATCGCGAGATTATAGACTTTTAGGTAATTAAAAAAAAGTACTGAGAAGAACCGGCATGAAACTAGCTAACAAAAAGCTAGGGCGTTCCTTTTCTTCCTTTCATTTACAGCGTTTAAACTTGCATTAACTAGGAATATACTTTATGTTATTTAGTTATTTGCATTACAAATAAATATAGGTACAATTACTTACTTACAACGAACGAATAACAACAACATGTAAAAGAATTAGTTGGCTAAATACAATGTTTTTTTTAGGAAAAAAGTGGCATGCTTTTTTATTTACAGAGTAAATCCAAAGAGAGCCTTGTTCAAGTTTTATTCTTCATTCGATCGCGTTGATGAAAAGGAGCATTAAGCAGCGCATCCTGGTGACAAACTAGACGAGTAGGACTTCTTGGCGGGAAAAAGAGGAGCCATGACTGCAAAATAATGGTGGATTATTAACCGGTGTTCGCGTAAGCGTGCACGTGTGTTTGCAAATGAAACAAAACAGTGCAACGTCACTTTTCAAATTCTCTCAAGAAGTACGCGTGAGGACTTAGTAAAGCCCCCACATCCGCCGGGACCAACGGCTTTACATGCCTTCCGAAGCACGGAGGAACTCGAGATGATAAACTTTTGGTCACCCATCCGATGACCGACCTTTGCGTTGCTTAGCCTCAGCACTCGCAAACTGAAAAAATGAAACAAAACAGTCCAACGTCACTTTTCAAATTCTCTCAAGAAGTCCGCCCGAGGACTTACTAAAGCCCCACGTCTTTACTGAGATACACGAGGGGTTGGGGGGTATATCATTTCTCACTTCTCCTTTCTATTTATTCATCATCATCATACAGGAAGGAAATATTGTTTAATGATGTATTACTTGTAAGAAAAATTACTTTGACACTGGCTAAATGTGCTAATCGCACGAAGCCGTCAATTAAAGAAAAAAAAACTAGATGAGTTGCAGTTTTGTTATGATTCCAGAAACCTTGTTCACTGAGGCTTATGCATTAGTCGGAATTTACCATAATATTGTTTTTATATGTTACAGGTAAGCACTTGGCTTTGATGTTAAGTAATGATAAGGTGGAAGCTCACTTCACCCGCAGTCCTCAACTACTGAGGCACTGGCTATCTTATCTCTAGCTGCGACAACACAACAATGCTACAAACATTGATGTTATATCTCAAATATCTCAGATCTATTTGAAATATTTACTAATTTGCCTAAGAAATAAATCATGCAACTCATAATAAAGCTATTTGGGCCGGCCCGTCTCGTACTAAGCATAAAGAGTGCCATCACTTTTCCTAAGACAGAAACAAAAGATTGTGAACGCGGTCATATCTAGGGGTGGCGCATATTAAAGGCGTACATTTATTGCTTTTAATATTAAAAGTGGTTAGTTTGTACCAATATGTACAGTTATTTTTACCCGACTGAGTCAGAAGGAGGGTTATGTTTTTCGAGTGTATGTATGTATGTAAGTATGTAAGTAGGTATGTATTTGTCACAACGGTGACAATCATCAACCAAGCGGCCCTGGCTAGCTTAATTAAATCCGCACTCTATTTGGTTGGTGATTGTCCCCCGCCTGCGACAACTATCAATATTCAATGTATTTATAAATACTCATTTCAAATCATTCTACATTGCTCAAATTGAATTCTGGGATCGTAGAGCTTGTTTTTTTCTTTCCAGTTTTTTCTCTTTGCAGTCATTTTTTATGTTAGTCCGGTTTTTACGAGTATATAATTGTTTTTCATATAGTTGTTTTAGCAGTCGTGTTTTTTGTTTTATTTTAATAATTTTTATATTATCTACTATTCACAATATACCAAATGTTTACTACGTTTTATGTTATGTTTACATGTAAATTATGACATTTAGCCTAATAGGAAAATTTCTGAATTTTGCCACTGAGACACGTTTTGAAATAGGAAAATCAAGAAACTTGAAAATGAAAATTTACATGAATATCGAAACAAAACTAATTTACTACTTATTTAGCTTCTTTTCAAGTTCACTCAAGACAACCACAACCAGTCGAATAAAGAGAAGTAGGACACTCTAAAATCAGAGTTTGCCAAACTTGCCATCCCTAACCGACTTCCTGTATTAGAATTCCGTAATTGTTTTGCATACGGTATTATTGCATGAAAACCGCGTAGAAGATTACATCGACCTGTGGCAGCCCACTTTTACTCGGAAACATTTCGCACTGTCCGTGACAATGGGCTATTGCGTACCTTTATTACGGTATGGATTGATCTGGTGTAAGGGCTAATCTTTTAAGTTTCTTCATTCGATCCGTGTGTTGCCAATGATGACATACGGGACTGAGACGTGATCGCTCACTATGGGCCTTATCAGAAGGCTCAAGGTCACTCAAAGAGCAATGGAGAGGACTATGCTCGGGGTTTCTCTGCGAGATCGAATCAGAAATGAGGAGATCCGTAGAAGAACAAAGGTAACCGACATAGCCCGAAGAGTTGCTAAACTCAAGTGGCAGTGGGCAGGGTACATTGCTCGCAGGACTGATGGCCGCTGGGGCGGAAAAGTCCTCGAGTGGCGACCGCGTACCGGAAAACGCAGTGTGAGCAGGCCTCCAACAAGGTGGACCGACGAGCTGGTGAAGGTCGCGGGAAGCCGCTGGATGCGAGCAGCACAAAACCGGTCGTTGTGGAGATCCTTGGGCAAGGCCTTTGTCCAGCAGTGGACGTCTTTTGGCTGAGATGATGATGATGATGATTCGATCCGTATGCAAGTCCGATGTGCCGACTGGTTGTCTGTAAGCGATCGTTCTAAAGCGATAAGATCTCCAAATTGTAACTTGTTTTATTTTATTCGTTTGGTAATTGTTAATCCTATGGTGTTGCAATAAAATTATTATCTCTATCATCATCTTCATCATAATCTCTCCAATCGAAATATTTTTCACATATTTTGCAGATAGGGAAATCGTCTTACCAATCAGAAAGCAATTAAACTTTTGATGGACATTGGACAATACCCGGTACGTAAACTTGAGCAGTTACAAACAACATCGTCAGCTCATTTTTATGTTCCTATTGCTGGAGCACGAGCCTTCTCTTTGGATGGATAGAAAGAATTAAAATACTGTAAAATTAATAAAAGGTGTCAATAAGGTGGCATAAAAGGTAAAATAAACTAAAAAGAGAACATAACAGCAAAACAACTAAATCTGACATTATATTATACTGAAAAAAAAATGATACGAAGGAGTTAGCGTAACATAAAACACTAGAAAGCCTTGTAAATGACAAACTTATATCAGCAATATGCAAATAGCATTCAAACAATTAACTGGAGGAGCTGTTAACGAGAAGATTGCTCGTCGTTCGTCGCATTGTCTCAACACCCACGTCCCAGTTAGAGGCAATCGCGTACAAGCTATTTGATACCGCATAACAATTACAATTACAGTGTTTGGTATACATTAATTAAGATCAAGTAAGGCAGAAAAAAGTGGTGTATCATCAATATTATAATACCATATATGCTGTTTTTTCCAAAAGGAAAGCTAACGACTCCACTTCATCTGATCTAAGGAAAATGGAGTTTACTGTATATACAGGGTTATTTGTAAAAACACCAACAACCTCGCACGACTAGATAGCTAACATCATAGACAACAACATTTGTTCTACTAGTTTTATCATAATTCAATACATTAGTTAAAAATGATTTTCCAAGATATTGTTGTACTGTCGTGACATTTGTAAGTCTATGTTCCATTCACATACGAAAAGGCGACGCTCGCGATGCGATGCGCACAGAGATAAGAACATTCAGAAGTAAAATTAAATTAATATTTATTTTCGTATGAAAGTAAAATGTGTCAAATTATCAAAAGTCGTAAAACAAATGTTGTTGTTTATGATGTTAGCTACCTAGTCTTGCGAGGTTGTTGGTGTTTTACAAATAACCCTGTATATAACATCACCACCTTGCCGACGCCATGACGCGAAAGATGTTTCTTTACGTATAATTTAAAAAACCTTATGTTGTAAAAATATACTGAAACTGGGAGAGAGTTCAATTTTTTTATATGCGGCAAACATAGATAGAGTTTGTATTAGAGTTACACAATCTATCGGTGACAATAAAGACCAGCTCGCATTATGCTGTTAAGAAAAGGAGAAAAGTTCTTCAGAACATAAGGATACGTTTGTAGTGGTTTACAGACGCTGTTATTCGAAAGTGATCAATTAGCATCATCATCATCATCTCATTTTATAAAAAAACACAAATGTTGGAAAAATATGTTTGCAACAAAATTTGCGTTAAATATTATTTGAACATTTTAGCTCATTTTATGTTCCCACTGCTGGAGCCTTCCCTATGGATGTATAGGGAGAATGGGCCATTAGCCACCATGCGGGCCAACTACGGATTGGTTGTTGACTACCACAAATGTAGCTGGGACCAACGGCTTTAAGTGCCTTCCGAAGCACGGAGGAGCTCGGGTTGATACATTTCTGGTCACCCATCCGATGGACTGGCCTTTGTGAAAGTTGCTTAATCTCAGCACTTGCAGACCGGGCGCGATAACCATTGCGTCATCGACCTCCTCAAGTGATAGTGATTCATATCAAGAGCATTTCTGCCACATCTTGGTGGCGTAGACCACGCCACCAAGATGTGGCAGCGCTCTATAATAATAATAATAATAACGCCGCTGCTGGCGGCGTTCTAGGTTTAGGTAAGTTTTATAAAAGTTGTATTTTTATATGTTATTTTGTTATATTTTACTTTTTATATAATTTTTATAAAACCTAGATCTAAGATTAAAAATAAATAAAGAGTATAATAATAATTATTTATTTCACCAAAAACATTTGTAAAATGGAAACACCAACTTTAAGCCTAATAAATAATAATAATAATTTTGTAATTTTCAATAATAAAATATATTATTTAAGCCTATAACTAATGCTATGTAGATTTGAATACAAATTGTAGCATCTGCTGCCGAACTGAGATGTTAGTCCCGTAATTCAGCATACAGCGCCTCTATCCTCGGAGTAAGTTTACACATTACTTATAAGCCACATTATTACTTATTAGTTTACCTACAGATATCTAAGTATGTAACAAATGCTTAAATTTTGTGTTAAATTTTGTGAGTAAGATGTGAATGAGTGGATGTATGTGAGAGGGTGAGTAGGTGTGAAAAGATTGATTTACATAATTTATAATGGATTCTAAGTTTTATACTAATACGTATTGTAGTTTGAATAAAGTTAAGTTATTATGGAGAAGTGTAGGCGATGCCCTTGGTGTATCAGACTGCACAAATATCCTTTAGTTTGCCTGTAAGAATGTCGTCGTGTTTACAAACTTATGAAGCAACTTGATCTTATGAATAAAAGCTCGGGCCGAAAAGTCTTCTTGTGACGATGACTGGAAGATATAGAGTAGCTAACAGCTATCAGCCTACCATTGTGTACCTGGTAATATAATGAGAGAGAGGCCGCTGGTCGTATTAGCAGCACAGGACCGGTCGCTGGAGAAATTCATGTAGGAGAACCACGTAATCCTTATCGTTCCAATATATCACCTTACATAGCCAATCATAAGACAATAGGCGTTAAAAATGAACCTCATCTATGTTCCTTCGTGAAGACAACATTAACCCAATTTGAAACCACATGGGTCACGATAGCGATCTTTTACATTGCAACGATGATATAGCTGTATTGATATTGTAAACGTCACATATACAAATATTGATGAATAATGAATGACAGATGACAGGCACTGATGTCCAAACTCCGAAGGCAATCACGGGGAAGGACGAAAAGGCTTTCTCTGTAATTGTTGTTTTAGCATGATGGATGACAGGCTTATTACAAGGAAATAAGATCGGTTTTATGTGTGATGTGTCATCGGCGATGTGGTGTCGTGCGTACGTGCGCGCACGCACTGATTTCTGGAGCGCGCAGATTAATTACCAGATAGCATGTAGTGTCTCTGACACAATGTGTTATGTAAGAAACAATGACATTTGATTAGGCTGGTTGTGTATTGAGTTAATTAAGATCTTTTTTCTTTTAATAATGTTTATGTTTATGATTGGCAGATTTGTCTAACTAAAAAGACATAAAAAACAAAAATTAAAAAAAAAAACAAAAACCCACCTGCGATAGAAAATCAAGTGAAAAGGCCAGAATGAGATAAAAATTCAATAATTACATAAAACCAGCGAAATAAATCGAAACAACATCAAACATAAGTACTGTATACAATTAAAAATATCAATACGGTAGTCCTTCGAAATTTTATGCAACATCATACATAACATGCAGTCGAAGGCATAAAGTCAAATCATTCTCACTTTGCGCGTGCCTCCGTGTGTGTGTTATGTATGATGTTGCAGGTAGAGATGTACAGGCATTTCTTGCTTAGCTTAGGCACCAGTCTCCACAGAGTTGTTAACTTGTACCTATAATTTTTACAAACTGTAACTAGTAATAAGAATATGCTTTGTGGAGAGAAATATTTTTTTTGTATTGTATTGTATTATTTTTTCCTATCTCAACGCTCCAAAAACAACACATCATAATATTGTTATACGCTAAAGTCTAAAATTTACAGACAGATTACAGTTTTATGTAGTAGAGTATTGTTTACTTAATTAATTGTCTACAACTATCAACCTCATGGTGATAAAACTAAAGATGTGTGTTGCAAAACAAACAATCCATCGTATATAACTCCATCGTCTTTACTCAAATTGTCCGTCACTTAATACGATATTGCTTTTAGATTAGACGGTGGCAGTAAAGACAAGTGCGCAGACTGAATCCATTATTTCTCAATTGATGACATCACAATGCAAACTATAAATTCATGAAATTGCCGATGTTATATCAATAACAGTGATTTATTCGCTGTAAATTATCTGACGCACTATGATATTCTGTTTCCATTAATGTAAATAGGTTTGAAAATAACTATAAGCAATGTAGTCATTGATTTATGGAAAAGGTTGTTGAGTTGTCGTGTTTATTTTGTATTGACCTTATTCCCTCATTTTGTAATAATCTACTGAATAATTCTCTGAAATAAATTCAGGAGCTTGTTTGTGTATAATTAATCCTTCGTGTAAGGAGATTGTTTTTCAAACATCGATCTATGACGGACGTATGTTAGTAAAGAGCGATTATTTACTTCAAGTGTTTTCCAGCTCTTCCTGGTCTGGTGGAAGACTCACCTACCTAGAGATAATAATAACCGCTAACTATAGAAGGAACCAAAAAATATTAGTTTGACGAAATTGACAACCAAATAAACATCTGTTATTCTTATTTACTATCCTACAGGTTATTTTTATTATTATTTGTTGTGCTCTTGAGTCATTCATTACTTACCAAGAATTTTTTGAAGAACTTTTTTTTAGAGAAATTTAATTTAGAGAGCGATAAAATAGTTTGATTTGGATCGTCATTAAAATGCTCCCACTACCACCCGGCCCTAATGTTCATCATCGTGAAATGACCTCACGAACTTCGCACATCCGAGCTTCAGTCCTCTCAAATAAACTACAAGCTCGTTAAGATCCAGGTTAATTACAATACCGTCATAGTCCATACTGTATGCATTCCCCTCCAATTGGTAAAGTGATTTATCTATGGGAAAGAGTGTTAGAAATGTCATAGACAATTGAGTGTAATGGTCCTAAACGCCGGATACGGCCGGACACGATCCGGAATATTGATGATTGTTTAGATCCACAGATTGTTACAGATAAATTAATATTGTATTTAGCTGTTTGACTGATTGAGTTCTTATATATTTTTTTGTATTGTTATCTTAATTACATCTTTAACAGTGATTAGAACAATCTTTATGTTATGTTATAGCGCCTTTGGGCAGATTATTTATTTCATTAGAAAACACTGACATAATAACAAGAAGACTTATATGTTGTGGATTTTAGTTATGGTGAAAATAACTACACCACGGAACGAGAAACCACAACTTGGCTCAGCGGATGGCCGAAATCTCAGATCCGTTGAGTTAAAATTTCAAAATTGATTTTTAAGTTTATGATAATAGGTGTTTTAGTTTATTTTCTCAGGGTTCGTTGGCGCAGGTGACGATCTTGCAAGATAAGCATCATTCGCAATGCCTGTCCGTGATTCGAAAGGCAACCTGGTTGTTTTCATAAAATTACAGACCTTTCATCAACATGGGGCCGGCGGGCGTGGTGGGTTTTGCCCCTTGGAGTCCTTTTGCTCATGTGAAAATGCCTAATCTAGCAGCAAAAAAGTATCTATATTTTATCTTTACCTTTAAAAACGTTTATGTTTTACGACGGAAGATGTGAAGATTTAAAATTATTGGTAAAAAAGTGACAGCTTAGTGTTAGGGCTTATCCTTTTATGTTGTTATAACATTGTATTCTGTCATTTGACGTTTTAAATGTAGAGAATTGTATTTTATTTATTTATTAGAAATTTAATATACAAAACAAAAATAAAAGGAGAAAAAAAAAGAAATAAATATACATAGGACGACAGAATCAACTGGACAGTAGTGTTCCTACAAACGTTTTTAAAAAAGGCAGATGTTAGGAGAGTCTTGAATATTAGGCGGCAAACTTGTTAGACCAACTTAGTGTTACGTTTTGTGCCAAAGTATAAACGTCAGAGCTCCAGTTAGAAAAGGTATGCCGCGCGTGCGTTCGTTCGCACACTGGCTGACAATGAAAGAAAGCCACTTAACCAAGTAACGAGGTCGTAGTAAAAAAAAAGTATGAAAATTTAATTACTCCGTAACCTCGAGTGACATAACCCGTAGATCGTATCTCAGCCGGCGGATTAGAACTCCGTCCGAACTTCCTTTGTGGCGTAACGTTTCCATGTAGGATTAGCGTTAGGTAGAAAAAAATTCTGTTCCGACCTTTTTTGTTTGCGCATGTAATGTAGTGTAACGTGTACGCGTTACTTAATATATAACAATTGACAGTCTTTTAACGCCTTTTTCTTTTTTTGTCGGCAAATGGCTTCCATAATTCCGCCAATTTCATGCAAGTGGCGTATTATCTAACAGTATAGTATACTTTTTGGATGATTAGCCTTTTTGCAACGATAACGGTTTGCTGGTGAATTGCATTCGATTCCAGAAAACGTTTTTAGAATATTGATGGATTCTTTATCACCAAACTCTGCCTTGCAATTATTCTAATTGCCTTAATTTGATTACTACGTTTGTTTTTGAAAAATATACTTATGATTTTTTATATTGTGTTTCAATAGTAACATATTACTTTTTACTAAGTATCTGACGAAGAAGTTTATAATTTATGTTTTTGACCGCATGTGGCTTAGTGGTTCTGAGATTTAACGGTGGTTTCGTTTCCCAGCGAGGGGTGCATAATATTGTGCTCGGATTAGTTAGTGGTAGGGTATGTTTTAAATCCGCCTGTCTAGCTGCCACCATCTTATCTAAGCTGTCGTAATAAAGCTTTCTTTTTCTTCCTCCTTCCTTTTAACATTTTGATGTCCTCTGTGTACGTATGCCTCCACAATTTTCTTCCTCATTGTGCGTTGAGGTGATCCGACAGAGAACTAAAGTAATCGACATAGCCCATCGGATCAGCAAGCTGAAGTGGCAGTGGGCCGGTCATATTAGCCGCAGAACCGACAACCGTTGGGGTAAACGAGTTCTCGAGTGGAGACCGCGCATCGGCAAACGTAGTGTAGGACGCCCTCAGACTAGGTGGAGCGACGATCTTCGCAAGGTGGCTGGCAAGAGCTGGATGAGAGTAGCCGCGGATCGTGCTCGGTGGCGTGCATAGGCCTCTCCTATGTCCAGCAGTGGACTAGTATAGGCTGATGATGATGATGATGATGATGTGCGTTTGCGCATTGCTGTGTTCCAACAGTTAGAGGCAAGATGCCAAATGGCAAGACATCATCAGAAACTACAGCTAAGTTCAAAACTTCTCACAATAACAATATCACTAGAAAATGGGGAGATCCGATTATTAGATAGGTAGGTAGGCCCACGGGGTTTTGGCGACTGCTATCTCATTACAACCAGGATCGTGCTTGAAGTACACACGCTGCACGTCACACACTGTCAAATTTCCTGGATAGACTTTGAACTTTGTGTCTACGGCATATGGTTGAATATTTATTGAAAAATTTGACAGTTTTGGATAGGTTGATGTGCAGGCGTCTGTACCTTAAGTTATTATAATTTAGTTTATGTTTATTTGCACCCATTTTTATTTTCTTAATTTTGTTATTTTTCGCCCAAAGTTGACTGGAAGAGATTGATGTTAGCAATAAGGCCGCCCATTTTGTACTATATCTTTTCATCTTTTGTCTGTATCTGTTTTTTTTTCGTGTGCAAATAAAGTTTATTATTAATATTATTATTATTAAGTAGGATATGTGTTTTTCTAGGCGTGTGCAAAAAGGAGTTTGAGATATTATAACCTTTTTTTGAAGAGTGTTTGCTGACGGCCTTAAGTAGCCTTTCAGCGCCACCGGACTTTTTTGGGAGCGGCGAGAAATATAGAAGGTTTTTCAAGCAGTGTGAGTGTGATCGAAACATCGTCGTAACGGTGCGTCTGACGCGTCGGAGGGTTTCTGGAGGGAGTGGCATCACGCTAGCTTCCCCCCTTCCCCTACTAGATTCGGATTGGATCGGCCTCTGAGAGGTTCGGATCGGATCGGGTACTTTAATCTGGTCACCCATCCGGTGGCTAGTCAATGCTAAAGCTGCTTAACCTGCTTAGCTTCAAAAGTAAAAACGCACAAAAAACTAAATTAAAAAGTAAAAGTGAAACAAGTATGGAAGAATCAATACGGGCTCTTATCGATCGTCTAAATTGATCAATCAACAGAGCTATAAATTATAATGATGGATTGGATGGCCGCTCAGAATGTGTATGGAGAAATGGATATGAGTTTTAATAAATATGTGTTATCATTTTACTTTTTTAAGGGTGCCCGAGTGGCTCAGGTGTTTGAATGAAATTTAAAGCGGCAGTAACCGGTTTTTTTTGGAAGGTGAGTGCAGTTTTTAAGTGATGATGATGAAGAAGATTGTATTTTATATTATTAATGAAGTGATCGTGCACATGCGTAGGTATGTGGAACGACAAATACTAATACAAATATAATCTTTACGCTTCGCTCAAATAGTCCACGTGAGTTCTCGGTAAAATCCCACATCTATCTACCTATATTAAAACTCAAAGGGATCATGGTAATTCTATAAGATCTTAAGTTCGGTGTCTTCCCTGAACTTGATTTGGTTAATTCAAAATCGGATAAATTTAAAGATACACTGGCTAAATCCTGGTTTAATGGTTCTCTAACTTTAAAGCTTTAATATATTTTTTAAAATTCTAATTTGTTCACTGCTGTCTATTTGTTGTGCCAATGAATTGGTTTTTTAGTTAAACATGTGGAAACATGTAAATAGCAGTGCATAGTGTCAATTTAGTATCTGTTACAAGTTCATCATCACTGTGTTTTCCGAATAAAGCAAAATAAATAAATAATCATTAACAAGTAAAAATAAGTAAAGATTGGGCTGCATGCTGATGCCCTTTGCCTTCCCAATGAGAAATAAAACTAAAAAACTACACGTAATCCTTTTTGCTACTTTATTGAAATTGACAAGAAAAAAGGTTAGTCTTTTTTGGGCTTAATACTTATTGGCGGGTGACATTGCTCTCACCTTTAGTTTTTAGTGACTCAGGACAATAGACGGTTATATTAACATCTATTTATACCAGAACACATTATAAATACTAATTAAAGCATACACAGCAGCTATGCCGCTAACATTTCACTGTGCTTACCAGAACTTTCATGGAACAGCACATTAAAAATAATCAGAAAAAATCATAACAAAAACAATTTATAATGTTTGCTTACCATAGAGTAGAATCGCGTGCTGCCCACACTTCACCTACATAGAGACGTGAAGAATCACACTCACAACCACTCCATCTTTAGTCTATGGAAGGTGAAACTGGCGCCAATCGGAAATATCAAATTAATTGGCCGTTGAAGACCGTGGACCCGATTTCAAGGCCCCTCGTGATTGGAAAAAGTGGGAGTGTACAAATTGCAATGTCACTTTTTATGGCTTATCTTACATTTTATATGAAATTGGTAAGTTTTAAGCAATTATTGAATCTTTTAAGTAAAAAAGATGACTGATTGAAAAAATAAACTTAGCGTCTGGATTCCATCTCCACTTAATATAAGGTGGAGTGGAGTCATTCACCGTGCAAGCCATTAAAAACAAAAATTTATACTATAAGTTTAAATTTCCACGACTCTAAAGTGTGTAAACATCTATTTTACTGTGAAGTTTTGTCATTTCTTTTATGTTATTGGCTTACGACTTGCCATAAGCTTCAAAGTAGTACGGGTTTCGGTTGGGTTGTATCGTTGTTTAATATTAAGGATACGGAATTTAAAAAAAGACAAAGTGTTGAAAAAATTTCGCGAGCGGGATTCGAACCCGCACCCCATGACATGCCGAGTCAGGTGCACTACCAACATGCAATGCAATTGTCTTTTTTCAAATTTAATTTGTTCGCAACAAAATTTGCGTAAAAATTATATATAATCACTAGCTGACCGGCGGACTTCGTAACGCTTTGACAGTTTCCATGACAACAAAACAAACAAAACGTTGACAGTTTCCATGAAAACAAAACAAACAAATCATTCGTCCGTTTAAGAACACCCGTTATCCCATGATGGACCCCTATAGCAACGCCACCTACCGGGTCCAATTTTCAATCTAAACCATTTTCGAATTCACTTGAACACACACAGAAAATTTCATCCAAATCGGTCCAGCCGTTTAGAAGGAGTTCAATAACATACACACGCACAGAAGATTTTTATATCGATACCTTTAGGTAGAAAGGTCGTATAAACCATTTTGGCCAAATTGAGTTATATATACCATTTTTCTCAGATTTTTTTTCTCTATCGATCTGTATATACGAAATACAGAAATTCGCAAAAAACATGTTTATACGGCCCAGAACATTTCGGTCATAACGTCTTAAAAAAGGTAAATTGTTAACGTAAAAGCCGAATGTATTTTTTTTGTAGTTTTGTTATGATGTCATGACCATAATTTATATTAACTCAGGGCGTAAAAATCGTCTTTAATTGTAAATGGTATATACGCCCTAGCGAGTTAAATACATTACTTACAATTAGTTTAAATTCGACGTCGTAATGACCATAATTTATGTGATAATAAGCTTACCAAAAATGGATATACGACCTATTCAGTTTTTTTTAGGTACATTTTCATGGGGTGTATTCTTCGATCAACAGTGTATTGTTGATCGAAGGGTGTATTAAGCATAAATTGGTTTTTTCTTAGACGTAAATCCGGCTGCCCCATTTCAAAACCTAGTAAGGACCTAAAAGCAAATTTTACAGGAGAGCGTATAAACGTAAAATAGGTTAGCCTTCGAAAAATATTTATCTTGGGTAAGAAAAAATCTTTCGTTTGTATAATATATAAAATACGAAACATGAAATGTTATTGATGTATTGATTTATGTGTATATTACATATTTTATTTTATATTATTTTTATTTTTTATTTTTTATTTTATATATTGTAAGCGGCCATCCCTACCACGCCACCCTCACCTCGACGATCGGCTATAAAAGCAAGAGCACTGGCGCGCGCGGCTCTCTTTTGCCCGGTCATGACTTACGCTAGCGTAGTTTTCGCGCATACCGCGCCCTCCTACCTGTATCCCTTACAAACCCTCCAAAACCGTTTCATGCGTGGTGCCACGGGCTGCCCGTGGTACTATCGCAATGTAGATCTCCACCGTGATCTTGATCTTCCCACTATCAAAGATTTCATCAAAGACGTTTCCAGACGTTACTTTGATAACGCCCCCCACCACCCCAACCCGCTTGTTGTGGCGGCCGCCAACTATAACGTTGGTGCCCTTCCACCAACAAGACGGTTCTCATCTAGGCGTCCTAAACACGTCTTAGACGACCCCGACGACCCCATAACAGTTGCGAACGCCCCCCCGCCCGATCCTCTAAATGTCACTACACATTTACAGAATACACTAAACATGCACACTAGCTTAGGTCCAAGACACCGTACTCGTAGAACAAGGGTACGAAGAACCGGTTCACACGCGCTCTATACCAGGTACAGACATGTACCTTGGCGCTTCTCTCCTCCTCCACGGCCCGGTCTACCCGAGCCGAGGTCCGAGCCTTTAGAGGCGCCCTCGGGTGGTTCCGCCCCCCGATCCGATCCGAACCCTTCGGAGAATCTAGTAGGGCACGGGGACACGCACTAGTGCGCGATGCCGTTCCCTCTAGAAAACCTCCAAAGGTGATTCGTTTCACACGGCTTGAGGGACCCTTTACGTTCCTCGCCGCCCCCAAAAAAGCCCGGTGAAGCTGAAAATGCCGTCTGAGGCAATCAGCAAACTCTCTCAAAAAAAAAAAAAAGCGCGCGGCTCTCTTTCCTTTTGGGCGCGCGAGGCGATCATATCGGGTCAACGTCGCTGTCAGGACATCTCCATTTGGTGATATTCATTTCTTTCGCTACTTTATTTTGTGTCTTGTAGTTATTGTTCATTGTTTCGTTTTTCATAAATTATTGTTAAAAAAATCATAAAGAGTGTCAAATAGTTAAGTTTGTTTCTTTTTAAATAAAATACCACTTCTGACCCAAAAATATTATATATATTTGCTTCAATATCTATGTTTATATCTTAGATATCAATGCTGGTGTTTTTGTATTGTGTAGGGACTTACAATATTTGGAAGATTAATGCAAAAACCTCTTTTTACAAAAAATGTTCCTTACTAGGTTTTGAAATGGGGCAGCCGAATCCAAGCTAACTTTGAAACAAAAGAAGATAGATGTGTTTTGATGATTTAGCCTTTTTCATTCTCAAATTGTAAGAATCTTTTTCATTGGTCATTTTTTTATAACTTAAAAAACAAAAAACTTATGAATTTTTATTTAAAAAGAAAAACGTTTTTCTGCTCTCCTGAAAAGTCGGGTTTTGGTTTATACGACCTTTCTACCCAAAGGTATCGATATAATTATGAAGATAAAGATAATCGTTAAATAATTTATTTATACCTAGGATCCGCCTGCTACTTCTCCTTGATTGTTGTAAGAAGGTGCTGCTTCATCATCATCAACAACATCATCAGCTCATTTTATTCCCTCACTGCTAGAGCACGAGCCTTCCCTTTATGGGTGGAGAGCGGGCCATAAACCACCACGCGGGCCCAGTGCGGATATTGGTTGTTAACGACTGCTAATGCAGCCGTGACCAATGGCTTCACGGTCTTCCGAAGCACAGAGTAGGAGGCGTTACTTCAATGCAAAATCTCGGATTATGGCACATAAAAATCTTACACGTCACCCTGTAAGATTATAAAACCTTCTTCAAACGTTGCAACATCAGCCACAGCAAATACTATCTCATGATTATTTTAACATATATTTGACATAATACCTTAAGAGCGTCGCCCGCGGCCATGCCAGCGTTGCCGGTGTTATGGGCGGCTGGTTGAAGCTACAAGCTATTATATTTGCTACAAGATTACATTTTAGGATAACATGTTACGGCTGGAGACTGTATGTACAGTCGGCTACAAATATAAAGCGAGTAAACTCCTTAGCATGAACAAGTGTAAAAAAAATTTCACGAGCAGGAATTAAACCTTTTTACAACTGGGTCAGGTGCGCTTCGAGTTACACTATCGTGGCTCTGCTATTTGAGATCATCAGCTGATAAAGGCCAATTGCTTACCAGTAAGAAACAATTACAAAAAAAGTCAATATCAAGCGTTCTTATATTTTTTTTATTGAAATTTGCTGGTCATATTTTTATTGTTTGTTTCATAATCTTGATGGCCGGCTTACATTCTTACAATCCCCGGATGGATTGTGGAGTTAAAAAGTAAGTTTTTTTATTGTTGGTATAAGATTTTGTGACTAGATCTTGAAGTTTAAATTAACAAAAATTAACATTACAATAGTCATTAACATAATTAAGTAAGTAAACGAAATGAAAGATACCTAGATTAATCGTCTGCAAGGTAACAATTATTGCCCACTTGGTTTCTGGACAAATTATGCTTTTATGGCCAGGGTGCTTAGTGCTAGTTTCATTCGTCATTCGACCACGTTAACGAAAATAAGAATTCGTATGGCAAAATTTTTACTCTTCTCGTATGTCGCCAGGAGGCGCTGCTTTAATGCTATGCTAATTTTTGTTTTTGTAAACTTAATTGAATGAAGCTCGATGGCGCAGTGGTTAACGTGCCCGGTCTGCGAGTGCTGAGGTTAAGCAACTTTCGCAAAGGCCGGTCATCGGATGGGTGACCAAAAATGTATCTCCTCTGTACTTCGGAAGGCACGTAAAGCAGTTGGTCCCGGCTGCATTAGCAGTCGTTAACAACCACCAATCCGCACTGGGCCCGCGTGGTGGTTTCCGGCCCGTTCTCCCTACTCATCCATAGGGAAGGCTCGTGCCTCAGCAATGGGAACATAAATATGAGCTGATAATGAATCGAATGAATACGGATAGTAAACAAAACTCACACCATTTAATCTACCCGTTCTGTTACAATTATTTTTCCAATTACAACATCATAGCAAAACCATAGTTCACTTTTTTTTTCTTTTAGTTGATGGCTTCGTGCGATTAGCATTTTTAAGTTAGTAATAAAAACAATAATTCCTTCCTGTATGATGATGACGAATGATAATAGAAATGAGAAGTGAGAAATGATATGCCCCCAACCCCTCGAGTATTTCAGTAAAGATGTGGGAGTTTACTAAGTCCTCGGGCAGACTTCTTGAGACAATTTGAAAAGTGACGTTGCACTGTTTTGTTTTATCTGCTAACACTCGTGCACACTCACGAACACTTAACGGTTAATAATCCACCATTATTTCACATTAATATTCGACATAACACAAATTTCAGAAAAGAAAACAAAACCGCAGACATGACTCTTCACTTTCCCGCCAAGAAGTCCATAGTTCACTTATATCAGTTTGTCTATTAACACGTTCTGTTTTTAAACAGAGAGAGTAGTGAATACTTTTTCGTAAAAACATGATAAACTTTTTTCAGATCTTAATTAATAAAAGAAGTCGGCTTGCAAGAGAAGAGAACTTATGTAGCCAACTGTATGTACTGTGTTAGTTTTATTTCGCAAAATGTATGTACATGTTAATATTATATAACTCCCATTGCGTCTATTTACACAATACTAGTAATATCTTTCGCTATCTTTCGCTAATTAAAATATAATTGTATTCCTTATTGGTAATTGAATCGCAGTAATGCAGTGTGCCAAATTATTTGTGCAACTTTTACTTGGGTTTTATTGGTATTCAGAGGTATGTTGTTGAGGTATGTTTAATAGCTACATGTCATACATACTAGTTTGTTTTGCAACTTACTTATTGGAACTAAATCTTGGCCATTAGTGATCTCTTGAAACTTTAGTACAGTTTTTAGTAAGAAAATACTTTCTTACTAAAAACTGTACTAAAGTTACATACGTAAATAGCCTATAACTATTCGAATCGCACTTTGCCCGACCTGGGAGTTGAACCTACCTTGGGGTGTCGGTCTAAGCGCTTTGCCAAGTCAAGAAGCACAAATAACTCGTAAACAAACGTGACTTTGGGTATTGGACCACAATTGCTCGCAATCAACGCCAGCATCGAGCTAGGGCGCAGTTAGCTCGATGGCGCAATGGTTAACGCGCCCGGTCTGCGATTGCTAAGGTTAAGCTACTTTCGCATAGGTCGGTCATCGGATGGGTGACCAAAAATGTATGCATCTCGAGCTCCTTCGTGTTTCGGAAGGCACGTAAAGCCGTTGGTCCCGACTGCATTAGTAGTCGTTAACAACCACCAATCCACACTGGGCTAGCGTGGTGGTTTATGGCATGTTCTTGCTATCCATCTATAGGGAGGGCTTGTGCCCCAGCAGTGGGGACATAAAAATGAACTGATGATGTGATAAGACTAGAAAGAGAATTTAAAAAACAAGTGTTGAAAAAATTTCCACGAGCGGGATTCGAACCCTATACATGCCGGATCAGGTGCACTGTCAACTATGCTATCGTGGCCTCTATTCGGCGGGTTGGACAGAGCACTTATAACATAGTTGGTAGTGTATCTGACCCGGAAAATTCCGCTCGTGCAAACTTTTCGACACTTCTTTTTCAAATTGTGATTTGTTCGTAACAAAATTTTCGTAGATTTAAATATAAGATAAATATAAATACTGTAAGACAAACAAACATTTAAATGACAAACATTAAACGCTAAACATTAGGATAGAAACTTGGATCAATTTATGTACAGAAAATAAAAGTTATTGCGTGCTTTTCGAATCAATAAAATGTGTTTATATAAAGAAAACATTATGCTAAGACACGTTTTCATTACTAAAACCCATTGTCTGTCACACGAGAGTCGTGGCAATTAATTTGTTCAATAAACAAATGGAAAGTGAGCCTATAAGAGGTTTTAAATAAGTGATTTTGAATTTCACTTTGGTAGGGACCGCGTATTGGCGAAAGTGACTTGCTTCTAACGGACCTGTTTGCAAAATTTGATATGATGACCACGCACTGCGGTTAGTTATTAGCTCGTCTAATCTAATTATATTATTTTGCTCATACGACAAATTCGATTAATCGGTTAAGGGGAAGTTTGTCGAATCGTATTGGTTTGGTGAACATTTTTGATAAGATGGAAAGGATGGACTGTCATGTGTGTCTATTTAATCAGAATGGTCGGTTTGGAAATGTTTTGTTAGTATGTGAAGAATGTGGAATAAAGTTGTTAGGTTTTAAGTACTCGTGATTGCCTCCATAAATCTGTGTATAAAAATATGCAACAATTTATCTCAAAAAGTTATGACTACTTATCTATATCACATGTTACACATAATTTTAAAAACTAAACTCGTGTAACATTTTCTTTTGTCAGGCTTTAACGTAAGTCTGCAGACACTCGCAAAAGACGTATAACTATAGCAGCTACCAGGCACTTACTGTACATATTATCGCTTTAAGTTTACAGGAGCAGATAATTATTTGCTATTTTAGCACATAAAACGATGCCCTGTCGTAATAACATGTTGTTTATTTCTAGTAACTTAGGTTGAGTTTACAAGAAATCTATATGAATACCTAAAGAAAAAAGCTTTGTACCACATTAAGCACACGGAAGAGCGAGAGATTTGGTTAAGTTTATATGAAGAAGGAGTGTAGAACTATGAAAATGTATAATATATTATATGTTACATTAAATTATATAAACATTATATTGTTTTGTGAATTACTTTCGTATTTCAACTACTGGGCGACCAGGACCACCACTAGTTTTAATTGAAAGCTTCATACCTTCCCCTTAAGTTGTAAAAGCATCAATCACGCATGTCCACATGTCTATAAATTATAATAACGAATTACCGACGGTTGTCGTTATGCTTTCTATTCTTGCGATCTTGTTGTTTACCGAACTGATGTTTGGCCAAATTGGATTACACAAATAATGACGTAACTAACTAACAGTGGCAGTGGTTAAATGGAACAATTACGCTGCTAAACATTTTGTTTGATCTCGTTTTTTTTAATGGAAGCATGGGAAGAAACCGAGATGGATCGTGAAAAGAATACAGCCTAAGAATGACTTTTTAGTTTCTGACTCGGTACTATTTTTATTTTTGTTTCTTTAAGTTTATTAATGTTAAGTAATAATGTTTTTTAATTGTTTGTGTGTTTTGTTTTTATATTGTGCTGTTTCTTGATATAACTTAGGAGACTATAGGTTTACATTTAAAGACATTTTATATATTTTTTTTCTTTGTGTTATAACTGTTTGTCTCTCAATAATATGAAAAAAAAATTTTTTTTAAGTGTTTGCAAACCTTCGCGCAGCACTGGATCTCCTTATTTTGTGTCTAGTGTGAGTTTTGTTTAAAACGAAAATTTGTATGGAAATATTTTAACTCTTCTCTTATGTCGCTGCTTCAATGCCTTACTAATTCTCGATTTCGTTAACGTGATCGAATGTCAAATGCAACTCACACTCACGTCAAATTCAAAATTCAAATTCAATTCAAAATATTTTATTTTGCTTCCACAGTAGACATAAAAACACAATGGTTATATAAGTAGACACATATATGGTGGAAGACTGGCGCTCAAACTAGATTACCCTGTACTTTGAACACCAGTTAGGTCTCCCCTTACTCTTAATACAAGGATCAAATTACATATCAAAATAACACTGTGATATATAAAAAATAGAAAAGAATTTAAAATTAAACTAGAAAAATAAATTAAAATTAAACAACTGCGTATGCGTGCGTTATATGTGTGTGTGCGTGTGTGTGTGCGTGAGAGGGTGTGTGTGTGTGTGTTTATAAGTTTAAATGGTGATTACTGTAAGACTAACTACCTCATGATTATTAATAAATTTTCAGTATCCTTATAGTCAATCGACAAGAGCCAGTCAGTAACAGCCATTTTATATTGACGATGAGGCATCGGAAATAAAGTCAAAATTTTGTTCACAGAATTGTATATACTGTTTTCTTGGAATTCAAAAAATCGATGCATAAAAGTGACGCGAGCAGCTGTTCTTTGACAAACAACATAACCTCGTCTTTTATTTACATTGGAATGGTTACCGGTATACTCTTTGTTGTTGCCTGCATGTTGCATGTTGCATGTTGCCTTAAGATCGTAGAGAGAATATATAATTGTCTAACGCTTAAAACCTCAGTATCCCTGTAAAGGTCTCGAGTTGGATACAATTTAGGTTTAAAAAGACATATCTTAAGGAGTATACGTTGCGCTCTTTCAAGTACAAGTAAATGTGTTTTGGTAGCTCCGCCCCAGGAAGTTATACAATACGATAGTATTTACTGGCAGAGTACAACATAGATGTTTTTTAAAAGTTTACCATCAACCACATATATAATTTTATTAAACGTAACTGAGCTTTCTGACTCTTGTAGACAAACTTTTAATGTGCTCAGCAAAGCTAAGGGTTTTTTGTCTATCATTACACCAAGGTATTTAGTACTTCCAGTTTTAACCAGGAGCAAGCATTGAGACGTACAGTGCGTATCAGATTGGACATTACAATAATTACAATAATGAGCTGTTCTTTAGTTTTAATTGACAAAGATCATTATATATTAGATATAACAGACAGACAGACAAAAATAATGTAGGTTCAAGAAGACTTCCTTGTGGAACTCCGTACATTATGTGCCTCTCTTCACTAATACAATCTTCTACATTGACTCTTTGTGTATGATTAGACAAGTACCTACTCCTTAAAGAGGTGTTGTTGCAAACCTCTAATGCCGAGTTTATCTAGTTATTTCGTCAGAAAGGAGTGAGAGACAGTATCAAATGTCTTTGCCAGATCCAAAAACATTGTTAAACATTTGTTCTTTTTATCAAGTTTATTACTAATAAGATCCAGAAACTCTTGCACAGCATCATTAGTTGATATGCCTGATCTAAAACCAAATTGAGCATCAGAAATCAGTTTATTAGATTCCAAATACTCTGTGAGACTCTCCTATTAATAACTTTTCTCATATTAATAACTTTTTCAATTTTTTTTTGACAACGATGGTAAAATAGAGATTGGGCGATAGTTATTAACATTATTTCTCGCTCCAATCTTATGAACAGGTACAACAACAGATGCCTTAAATGAATCAGGAAAGACCCCATTTACAATGCAACGGTTCAAAAGGTTGGTAAGTGGAGGTACTATGTTTGTTATGAGTTTTAGTATTTTAGCAGTTATACGAGTACCGTCGTATCCGGGTGAGCTGTTTTTTAAATTTAATATAATAATAAGGAAATGTACTGCTATTTTAGGCCTTACCATTATCATAGAAGAGATAATACCTGTATTTTGATTAGGTGAGAGATAAAGGTCGGAAGGAAGAAAGAAGGAAATACTGTTTTGGTTATCAGATTTTCAACTTAATTACTGGTCTAGAGGTTAAATTAGTTACAGACGATTTGTTTGCTAGTCAAGCTACACTGTCTGTACAAAAATGTCAGATCCAGAGGTCCTTTGTTTTAAGTCCGCCTGGCTGGCTAGCCATCACTATAGGTATTATCGAAGTATGCCACCATAACAACAATGATAGTATAATTTATTGTCTTCATTCCCTAGCATTTTCAAGCTAGCTCAATTTATTTATAAATACATAAATAAATAGTTTACTTATTCCACAACATAAAATCATTTTAATTTCACAACGGGGTCGCGCTTTGCCTTTAATTTTATTAATTATTTTTAACATGGTTTTAATAAACATATCAGTTCAAAATTATAGTCACGTACACAATTCGCGGCTTTACTCGTCAATATTACTTTTTTTAATTTCGCCATTCGTCACGGCACTATTACCGGGTCGTCCTGAATCGCGCTATCGTTTCGTTCTAAAAGTTTACATATAAGAGTTGAGGCGTTTCAAACCATCAAACAAACAAAGTCACAAACTGCTAACAGTATGCTCGGCGACTTCGTTCAAAATTTAAATTAAATTTTGGGTGGCTTGTGGACTTTGATTGATTTACACAACCTATTATAACATGAAAGTAGAACATTAATGTGACTGTCTGTCTGGTAAATACTAAAGGATTAAGAATGAAAGTAAATAATATTAATTCAATAACTACTGAGTGACTTTCAAAAAAATAAAAATAGAAAACTCAAAAGCCCTCATAAGCCAAAAACGGTTTCTCAAAAAAAGGCTACTAAGAAAACATTGCATACCTCAAATTAATACGATATTACTAAGATGCTGAGAGGTATATCATTATTTTAATCACAATCATAATCAAGTCAATTAAAGAGACTTACATATGGATTTATATATTATATTCACTATAATTCTAGGAGAGCGATAGCGCAGTGACCCGGTCTGCGATTTCTGAGGTTAAGCAACTTTCGCAAAAGCCGGCCATCGGATGGGAGACCAATGTGGGTGTGGGTGATGTGGTAAAACTAGAAGCAGGCTATCGAAGCATTTGAATCAGGTTAAAACTATTTTTTATCAAAGGTTATACAATAGATCATAACATTAAATACAACACCAACTTGCTGGCCCCATGCGGGTTTTTGGACTTTAACGACTGCCATGTTAAGACAACAACTAGGATCAACGGCTTAACGTGCCTTCCGGAGGACGGAGGAACTCAAGTTATATTAATTTGGTCACCCAGCATCTCCAAACTTGCTTAACTTGCAAGATCGCATCAAGGGGGCTATTTTTGAACCGGTGACTATTTCTCACGCTACGCATCACCACCAGCTCATTTATATTCCCATTGCTGGGCCACGAGCCTTCCTTATGGAAGAAAACGCAACGGCGAGACCGGGCCATATACCACCACGCGGGCCCAGTGCGGATTGGTGGTTGCTAACGACTGCTAATGCAGCCGGGACCAATGGCTTCCGAATCACGGATGAGCTCAAGTTAATATACAACGTGTAACAGAAAGGTGTGGTCAAAATGAAAAGGTCCAAAAGTATCTGATCTACATCTGTAGAGTAGTAGAGTAGTAGAGTAGTAGAGAGAGTGTGTAGAGATGTAGAGTTACTTAGACATAATTAATAACTTTAATTTGTTAATCAATTTTTAATTAAATATTTGAATCGTGACGTCATAATCAAAATAAACAAGTAACAGCCTTAGTGGCTTAGCAACCTCTGTGTTCTTACATTTATGATCACTGCTGTTAGCTTATGCGCACCTGATGCGCATGAGTTCGCTAATATAAGAGGAAGTTTTTAAAAATAGAGTTAGGGATTCAGAATATACAGCCTATATTTATTTTCTTTTTCTGTTCAAATTAAATATTTTTGTACTTAGGGCTGCCATTTTTGTTTTTTATATTTTATACTTTTTATGTTACGCTTGTGTTGCTATCGCAGCATCACCTAAACCGGTTCCGACGGAAGATCAGCGGTAACCTCAAGGCTAGTATTTTGCTAAGTCGGAACCGTTTTGGGACTGTCCTATGATTTTTTCCATTTTTATCTGTATGTTTGAATTGTTTTGTCCCAAATAAATTTATTTTGATTTGATTTGATTTGATAAGTATTTCATTTACCATTACATCACAAACTGAAGTTAATAATTATGTCTCAGTAGCTCTGCAACAACTGTACAAGACCTAGATCGGATACAATTTGGATCTTTTCATTTTGACCACACCTTTCTGTTACACGTTGTATCTGTCACTTGGTGTTGTTATTTCTGTCACTTCTGAACTAGGGTGTCCCTACAAGAATTTTGCGAAATTTTAAACCAATATACCTTCCAACTTCAAATACAAATTACAGGCAAAACTCATACTTTTTGCGTGCGGGCAAGTGTTACAATAATCTGTGCGAGGCGTGTGATTTTGATCTTTTCTGTTGTAACTGTGAATCGGTGAGAAAAAATCTTACAAAGTGGTTCTTTGAAAATTATTAATATTGAATATATTGCTACCTATTATACTTTTGGTGTGAAATGTCCTTGTTACTGTCACAGCTACTATGCTTGTAAGCGGTTCGATCGCAGTTTTGATCCTAGCTATACAAACATGTTTATTCTGTTAGCTCAATAATTTCCCTGCTATTTTAAGTCTATTAGTGTGAATCTGTCATTGGTTTTCTGATGTATAACTGCATAGCTACTCTTTTTTTTGTTACTGTTATTTCACCTAGGAAAATAAAATAAAAATAAAAATAAAAATAAAATATATTTGGTCACCCCTCCGATGACCGACCTTTAAGAAACTTGCAAGATCGCGCAAACCGCTTTACTATCCAGCCTTAGCACCCAATAGATCACGTATGCAAAATGTATCTCTCAATCACCATTTACATAACACATCACACAAATTAGTCGCAATCAATCTTAATTTGACGTCGTCCATAGCGGATCGGCCACCTATTAATCACTAATAAATGTTTATCTTGTTCCGCCTTGTTAGTTCCTAAGCCTAATATGACCTGAACGATCAGCGAAAGGTGCCTGATGTAATACACAATTTGTCAATATGCCATAATACATAGCACGATCTTCGCTAATAAGCCACCCGATTTACCGTGAGCTGTGAACTTTGCCTTTTTACAACGTAACTCATGATGGAGTTAGGCCAAGATACGCTGGTGATAGCGAGCGCTTTGACAAGTGTCCAAACGTCTGTCATAGACTGAAATAGGTGACGACATGCGTTTGTCACGTATTTATCCATTGTGGTTACCCTTTTACCGGTACCTACTTGAAGTTGAGCAAAACTTAGGACTTGTTTCACACCCTAGTGGCACGTGTCGCCTTCCCGGGCGCTGTTGTCGAATCCTCCACTGTATATCAAAAACCGGCCAAGTGCGAGTCGGACTCGCGCACGAAGGGTTCCGTACTTTATGACGTATTAAAAAAAACTACTTACTAGATCTCTTTCAAACCAATTTTCGGTGGAAGTTTGCATGGTAATGTATATCATATATTTTTTTTAGTTTTATCATTCTCTTATTTTAGAAGTTACAGGGGGGGGGACACATTTTACCACTTTGGAAGTGTCTCTCGCGTAAACTATTCAGTTTAGAAAAAAATATATTAGAAACCTCAATATAATTTTTGAAGACCTATCCATAAATACCACACACGTAATGGGTTTGATGAAAAAAAAAATTTGAGTTTCAGTTCTAAGTATGGGGAACCCCCAAAATTTATTGTTTTTTTCTATTTTTGTGTGAAAATCTTAATGCGGTTCACAGAATACATCTACTTACCAAGTTTCAACAGTATAGTTCTTATAGTTTCGGAAAAAAGTGGCTGTGACATACGGACGGACAGACAGACAGACAGACAGCTGTCTGTCTGTACAGATATGACGAATCTATAAGGGTTCCGTTTTTTGCCATTTGGCTACGGAACCCTAATAAAAAGGGTTAAAAGCCTTTCACTAAATCCTATTATGGTTTAAATAGCTTATCAATAAGTGTTCTACCATATTGGACTGGTCCCGTTCAACTTATGAATTAAAGCAAGGTCCAATGCTAAGAATCGCCAAAGAAATGAGAGTTATTGAAATATTAAAAATTACGAGTTATAAATCGGTTCTCTTCTCTCTTCTGTTGCTTTCCATAGTTCGTTCTAAATAATTTTATATCTAAATCTAAAATTTTCGCCTCCAAAGTTTATAATAATAAGAGAAAAACATAGCTACAATCCCATTGTCTAAATGTGGCAATATAAAGAGAACTGTTAAGAGCTAAATAATAAAAAAAATAAAAAAAAATAAAAAAAATAGTTGATTAAAATGAAATAACTATTTAAAATATTAATTGAGATATTATTAAATATTTAATAATAACAACCTTTATAATAATAATAATAACATTTGGACCGAGTACGGTTCGATTATCGCCTATTATCGCCGATTATCGCCTATTAGATTAATTGCGTCATAGTTTTAAGTTTTGTTTTTTTTGTTTATATGCCAATGTTTATTTTTTATTTTATAAAATAAATAGTATTTGTCTTACGTTTTACGCGAAGGTATCATAATTAGATTCATATCACTATCAATCTTATTCTAAAATCGTGTAACATCATCGTGGGTTGGTTGTAATATAAGATTTTCAACACCAATATTGTACTATGAGTGCTTAGTATATTAAAATAAATAATACTAACAATTTCACTTAGATTCCTTCTATTGATATTGCGTATTACAATTAGGAAATTGCAGAAATACCAAAGCGACTAATAACCGTTAAAATCTCTATTTACGGTTTTCCGTTACGCCCTTGGAAGTTCCTAATGTTTCTTTAACCGGTCATGATAACAATACGTGCGTAACGTAAGCTAAATTGACATTTCCTTTTCACATTGTTTATTTTGTTGACCCTTTAGGTCATATAAATGCGGTTTCTACATCGAGCTGTTGATTATATAAAACAAAACAGCAGCAGACGGGTTACAAAACCCTTTGTTAACTTTAATGATGGTAAAAATAAAATAGAAAGATTTACAGACAAATAACGTGTACTTCTGATAAATAATAATAGTAGTTTATGCAACTGTCATATAATGAAGGGTATTAAAACACAAGTGTGAGTTTATGAAACGAGCGCAGCGAGTTTCATAATAGTAACGAGTGTTTTAATACCCGTGTTATATGCAGTTGCATACACTACTTTATCTTCACTAATGCAATTAGTCAAACAACAAGAGTAAAAGCTGACAATAGTTTATTTATAATAATTGTTCAAATTTTGGATGGTACAATTTTGAAAGTTAATGTTAATTATTGATCCAGCAGCTGTAGCGGTCGCGGGGCAAGCAGTAGAGCTCGTAGACGAAGTCGGAATATTTATAATTACTTCATTCGTCTTGTTTTCTATACTGTTCAAGATCGTATTTGAGACTTGAATTTTATTCATTAAAGACTCATCAATGTAGCTTTCAGCCACAGTAGAAGACTTCCACCCCCCGTGTCGTTTCAGTGCGGTCAAATCACCACCGCTATCTATGAGAAGGGTCGCCGAGGTGCGCCGGAAGCAATGCCCCGTGTACAACGCTGGGTTAGGCAGATTCAAAAAACTTGCGATAGTTTTTCCCAGAGCACCAAATTTATTAATACCAGTTCTTTGATCGACGCACTTCCCCGATCTATAGCTCAAGAAAAAGGCAGGGTTTCGACAGGGGGTGGGTCGAAGTTCCATGTATTTTTTACATACGGCATAGCAGTTGCCCGTCACAACGAAAGAACGATCTATTTTCGTTTTTGTTTTCGAAACTTTCACCATGATTGTACTGTCATCTATGTTAGAGACTTCATCGAACTGGATGTTGTATAGCTCTTGCCTTCGGCATGCCCCCATTATGCCGAAGATTAGTGCAACCTGTAACAATAAACGATATAATAAGCTTGAGGTACATAGCCAAGGCAAAAACTATGATTTATGAAGTAGTAAAGTGTAGGTACCTACTACCTAATTTATACACAAAGCGCTTAAACGGAGTGTCTAGATAACTTGCGTGTGTAGTACTTAAGTACTAGGTAGATTAAATAACAGAACTAATATACACTTACCTTTTCAAAAAGATACAAAATATCTGGTGAATTTTCCAGGAAAATCTTTATTTGACCTGATGTAAACGTCAAGGACTTCTGAACTGCGTTTCAGGAACGCTATGACTTTTGAATACTTCGTGATATCAATATTGTTGTAGATACTCAGTGTGGACTTGAGCATAGAATATTTAGCCCACATAGAAGATAGCTTGAATTTGTCGGAGAGGTCTTTGAGATACACAAGAATGACATTTTGAGAAAATGATGTAGTTTTCTTTTCGATCTTCCATGCCAAAAAGGTATTATATTCTTTTTCATATAATTTTCTAGATTTTTCTGGCAAAAGATTGTGAGTTACTTTTGTTGCCAATTCTAGAATATCCGGAGGCGTACAAATATCATCGTCGCTGTCCATGTTTAACTTTTAATTTGTATTTTAAAAACAAAACACATTGCGAAACATTAAATTCACGCGTACGTGTATTGTCACAGTGAACTTGCCGCCATTAAAATCTAACCAATGAGAGCGCAGCTGCGCGCGCAGGGCCAATCAGGAGCGAGCGCGGGCTGTTCTTTTTTTATTTAATTGGCACAAGATCTTACCAAAGAGTTTTGTGTATGTAAGTTTAGTAGTTTCGACGAAGTTTTCACGTATAACCCAACTGTTTTCAAAGGCCAGCCTAATATCAAAATTTTATACAACTTGTATGAGGATTTTGACATAAGGCTCGCCACGTTAATTGGTCGCGTTTTATTGATGTTATAATGAGATTTTACGATATCGATGTGGATATTATACCATCATGTGAAATTGCTTAAATTGAGTGTTTTGTTGTCTGCGCTATAACAGTAGTAATTATAAGTCAAGTATTGGAAACATAAGTAGAATGTTACAACATTAGTGTAGATAAACATAATTATGCTATTAACAAATCTTGAAATTACGAAGAAATAAATTAGTTACTTAATGTTGAACAAATTTATACATATCATTAAATCATTATCATAAGATAAAGGCGTACAAAAAATATATACCTATAAATGTATATATTTTTTATACGCCCTTAACCTTATATAAGCCCGTCCTTCCTCAATCTGGATTGTAGAAATCATTATACAAGGTGGCCGGAATATTGACGCCCAAAAGAAAAAATTAGGTCTCTCGTGTCGTGGAGTATCAGAATCACCCCCATGTATGTTCCGCGATTTTTCACGGTTTTCGAGTTATGAATTTTTTTTCTAAATTTTTGAGAATTTTCGAGCGATCAACTTAAAAAAATTCTAGAAAAAAAAGACTTTTTTGTATTTTTTATTTGCAACGAAATCTTCATAAGTTGTACTTTTATGCATAAAACAATTAGCTTCGTAACTTTGATGAAAATTTGGAAATGCAGGTCTCAAGAATAAAAAATACGATTATTGAATTATGGTTGATTGCTTGAGATACAGGACTTGTCCTAGTTCCAGTGTCAACCCACCATAAACTATCCGCAGGACCTATGCTAACTGGAAATTGTATACCATGTAATCATGTTTATGGTGAGGAATAAACGATTATTATTATTATTATTATAGTAATGAGTCATAGTTTACAGTCTTGATATCCAGATCGTAAACCTAATTACAAATATTTAATTCATATCAACCCTATACAGCTATTTCGTTTATGTGTGGATGTAGCTGTGGACCCGTTGTTATGTTAATGGCCTCTTAGCCGGGGAGATGACGATGAGGCGACGCACTGTCTGAGCAAAAACAGGGTTTTACCACAAAATAAGGAGACTATAGAAGGTAAGCTTCGTACAAAAACGCTCGAGCAACGCACATACAAGTTGACTTTTTTATCACCACATTTTACCACCACAAAACATCAATATTCATTCGACCAAAATGTATGGAACAGCTGAATTTTATTTTCGAGTTAAGGAGTTGGTCCAATAGTAAGAGTTGTTCGTTTGTATCACAGGAGCCATCTCAAAAGGTTTGGACGGTGATAAAAAAATCTCGCCACAACTGCCCTCGGACTGTTTCAAGATCCGTTGTTTTTTTTGAGAGAGTTTTCTGATAGCCACTGTCCATTTTCAGCTTCACCGGGCTTTTTTGATGGCGGCGAGAAACTTAAAGGGTGCCTCAAGCCGTGTGAAATGCGGTGCTTCGGGAAGGGAACGAGGAAACGAGGGAACGGCATCATGCACTAGTGCGTGTCCCTGTGCCCTACTATTATCTCCGGGGGGTTAGGATTGGATCAGGAAGCGGAACAACCCACTAAGGCGCCAGTATTGCTCGGACCTCGGCTCGGGTTGACCAGGTCGTGGGGGTGGGGAGAAGGTCATGTCGCATGAGCTGGTTCACACGCGCTCTATACCAGGTACAGACATGTACCTGGGCGTTCCTCCCCGAGATCCGTGTCCGAGCCAGGGGTCTATGATGTGTTGCTCGATCGCGGTATGCATTAAACTTGCCTTCTGGGTCTCATTATTCTGTGGTTTTACGTCATGTGTCATGCCTTGGGGCGGTTTTGAGTCAGCGGTTTTGATGTTGAGTCATTACATGTGTACAGTCAGAAGAATAATTTCATACAGTCATAGTCAGAGTGCAACGGGCCTTCTGTGGGTTCTATTTACCATTCAATTTAATTTGATAACGAGAATTTTTACTTTTTATTTTTAAGTGTTAATTGCTACATTTAAGCTGAATTAAATATTTTTAAATAAAAATCCAGTGAAAAAATTAAACGCCCACCCGACTCAGCCAGGAATCGAACCTGGGTCTTCCGCAATCCGGGCGGCTGCACTGACCATTATACTACCGGGAAGGCTGACGTAAGCGCTGAATTTTGTCACTGCTTTTTGATTTTTGAAATACTTTAGAGCGACATTTTTTATATAAAAATATTTAACGAGAATTTGTATGGCAAAATATAACTCTCGTCGTATGTTACCAATAGGCGCTGCTTCAAAGCGCTACTACCCTGGTGTCAAACGAGGTGAAAAGGAATCTCATATAGGCACTTAGAATCGTTTTTTTAATTTTAATTAGGTATTAAGGGTAAAGTGACTAAAGCGCCAAACGAGCATGCATTCCGCCTGATGGTTCCTAGGTAAAACTAAAATCTTATAAATGGAACTGTTTGATACAAATCTCCTTAACTCGCTTCTGGCTTGTATTTTTTTTGTTTTCAGCAACAAACTAGCCGCTAGTTTGTTGCTGAAAACAAAACAACAACAGCTTGTTACTAGCGCATCAGTTGTTCACACTTCGCGTCGTCTTTGAAGTTCGTCCTGTTTCGGTAATGGCCACTCATTTGTTTTGAGGTGCGACGAGGACTGCGCTTGACGCTCACCTCTACATGCTCAAGAAGTTTCGCGATTGTTTCTATAATTTTTGAGATTTTTTTTATATCATCACCACCTTTTTTCATGTCTCAATAATCCATAGGGAAACCAGCAGCACCAGCCTTCCCTATGGATGGAAACATCACAGGATGAACGTATAAACCACCACACGGGCCCAGTGCGGTGTGACTACTAATGCAGTCGGGACTAGGGTTACCATATCTCCGCATTTGACCTGAGATCGATTAAGGAGCTCGATGGCGCAGTGGTTAACGCGCCCGGTCTGCGAGTGCTGAGGTTAAGCAACTTTCGCAAAGGCCGGTCGTCGGATGGGTGACCAAAAATGTATCATATCGAGCTCCTCCGTGCTTCGGAAGGCACGTTAAGCAGTTGGTCCCGGCTGTATTAGCAGTCGTTAACAACCACCAATCCGTATTGGGCCCGCGTGGTGGTTTATGGCCCGTCCCCCTATCCGTCCATAGGGAAGGCTTGTGCTCCAGCAGTGGGGACATAAATAAGCTGATGATGATGATGATGATGACCTGAGATCTCAGGATTTTCAGGCTGCTGACAGGATTGCGGCCGGATTTTCGAAATCTCAGGATTTTTCGGTTTTTCAATAAAACATAGTAAGTACATTTCAGAGTTTTTTTATATGACTCTATCAAAATAATATAAGACTTATGACTTAATTCGAATTGACTGGACGCCCAAAGTAACAACATTTACAAAATTATAGATAAAGTAAAGTTTATAAAGTCGTAGTGAAAGTCCATTTCATTATTTGATTGCATATTTCCATTACCCAGATACATAGTACTGATGCTCAATAGAGTTTCGACTCTTCAACATATAGTTAGTTGGTGTTCCATAAAGCCCATCAAAATGGAAAATCCCATTATAGATGTACCGACGATCGTCTGGCACGTGATTGATCGTCCCGCCGTCAGACGCGAGCCTCCCAGTCCCAGGCTCAATCCCAAGCGCAATGTTTATTATATTCATATAAAACTTGAGATAGGTAAGGACTTAGTAAATTTGTTTTTCATCCCACCATCTCGGAAAGAGTATTTTTGCTCTTCGATATCTGAGTGCAAAAGCCGTTTTTATCCCCTAGAGGATAAAGTAAATTGAATTTAGAACATCGTGTGCACTAAGTTTGTGAATTCAAAACATCATTAAACCTATTTGCTTCTACCTCCATGGTGCCCAGTTTATCAGTACTGTAGCAACCGAGCCTCCTTGCTCGGGCATACTTACTGGCAGCCACCGTGGCTTGCATTAAAATATAGTAGAAGAGAAAAAAGAACATCGCGGACTCGGTGACGGGTCGCGACGACGAATTGATTGTTATTATTTCATGTTGAAAGTAATATAAATATTTAAAGCTATAAAGCATTATTATTCGATACAACCCCCCGTTCCTTAAGTAACGACCCAGCGGGGTGTTACAGTACACAAGTTACTAACACCAACATTACAGTACCTAACAAAAATATTACACTTAGTAACTGTAGCAACGTTACTTTCAATTTTTCTTAATTATCCTTAGTATTGTTTCTTATAATTTAAAGATTATTCTGTAATACTTACCTTTCATAATGTAGTAGTTAATACCTAAACTGAAATAAAAGTATCTTGTGATTGTAAATGTTTTTTTTGCATTTAGTCATTTCCTCGCTGAGGTGGGATGAAAAGTTAGGTGTTGCACTCGAGTGCAAAGATTTTTCACCTGGTGCTCTTTTGATTCCCTCGCTAACGCTCAGGATTCTAATTTCTGAATCACTCGCTGCGCTCGTGATTCAATTTTAGAATCCTTCGCTTGCTCGGTCATCAAAATTGAGCACGCGGTTAAAAAACAACTTTGCACTCTTGTATAACAAATAACTATAGTTTTTCCATTTACTATTAATGCATTAAAAGGCATTCTACACTTCGGTATCTCATACAAACTTTAAACTTTTAATTCTTTCCAACCATCATCGAAAAACAAACATTAAACTATTACCAACTTCCGATTCTGACTGTACGAGCTGGACCTAAGTCTGCTAATTCAATAATGTCTCAATAGTGTGTCGGTAGCCTGATTTTGACATTAAGACTATGGAAAAAACAATATTTGGCCGCTGAGATATTATTTGTAGACGTTTAAGATAACCTGTGAAATTAACAGAAGCGAGGCTCAGTAGGTGTGTGAGTGTTGGTCAATGATTGATGTAACTTTGTTCAGCGGTAATTTAATTTATTTAGACTGCGTTTACACCGTAATGTTTTGATAGCACGCCGAACTTCGTTGTTACTAGTACCTTTTAGTTATTGTTTTATAGGCTGACTGTAACATGTTTAGTAATATTCTATATTCTATATTATACTAGCTGACCCGGCGGACTTCGTATCGCTTTGATAGTTTCTATGTCAACAATACGAACAAATCGTTTTTATGACAACAAAACAAACAAATCGTATGTTTCATACTAGGAATATTTTGTATTGGAAAATTAAACAACAAATAGGATGGAGTACCCTTATCAGTTAGGGGTATTCAAAATAGATTACGACCGATGGTCAGACCTACCGAATATACATATAAAATTTCATAAAAATCAATCTAGCCGTTTCGGACTCTGATCTTGACTTCTGATAGGTCTACTGCTTTACTAGCTATGACCTACTACATGGACTCCATTTCTGCAAAACGACAAATAGAGCAGAATCAATTTCCTACTTACCAATTAAAATAAATAAATAGGGAACTTAAAGCTTGATTTTTGTTAACGTAGTGTATTAATGTGCCAAGCTTATTATTTTCTTTTATTCCTTTTAATAATTTAGTTTATCTGCTCTCATTGTTGTTTAGTAGGTACTTTCAGTTCTCTTTTTCTCTATAAAAAATGAATTTGCTCTCATAAACACTGTTATAGGTTTCTACGAATTATATAACTACATCCGTATAGTGATGTTATACGGCCTTCACACGCCGTATGACAGGGCTCATCATTGTTTTAAGTGAGAATAAACATAGTAAAAAACAATGTTACTACTGTTATTCTTTGTTTGTTCTCCAATTATCGTTCCCTACGTGATTATAGGCTGTGCGCCGGTACACGTAATAACTTAATCTCGACCAATTATTCTAAATATGAAATATAATTGGTTAAAATTAAGCTGTTACGCTTCGGTGTGACACGCACCCGCATTGTTAGTAATGGATTAATGATGAATAGTTTGTCTGTTTGCTATTAAATAAAGCAACATGGCGGAAGAAGTGTCAGTTTAAGGCGCGCTTCGATAATAATACGATACACTGTATTGGTATTACGTCAAAGGTACACAGACATCACATTTGGCATATCACTTGTGGTCATTTAGATCTAGCTTATTGTGATTCACAAGTAAATTTTGCTAGTTACTAACATAGCTCAAAGTTTAAAATTCAAGTAAGTATTATTTAACTAAGGCTTAAGCAAAAATTATCTCTTTTGAATGTCACTATGTCATAAGTTCGTAACTCCACACAAGGCTGGGAGACCAAGGGAGTACAAAGGAGAACTAAGTAGTACCATAGACTATGTATAATATTGCCTAGTACCTACTGTGAAGAACCGGCAAGAATTCAGCGAAGGCACTTTTTTTCCCCTTCCTTTTCCAACTTTCGTTTAACGAAGGTTCTTATGCCACATCTATCAGTCTCTTTGCAATTTTACTTTATTTTTTTACTTACTTCATTCTAATACACAAACTCACTTGCAACGTAGCTATCGATAACTTAAAACTTGAGTAGCATTTAGGTATCATACAAATAGGCGATATGACGACGATTGTATCATAACTTAACGCACCGAGCCATGTAACATATTGATTGATTGGTTTTAAACAGCCCGAGAGTTTAGTTTGTCCACCAATTAAGGCTGTATTGCGTTTAGTTACGACACCTCCGTTCTTACAGAGATCATTTCAGTTATTCACTTTAGTGATTGTCAAATTAGGATGTACGGATTAGTAAGTGTTGCTTAATATTTATGTGCGATCATATATTGAGTATTCCATATGAGAAGATTTGTTGGATGTGGAAAATATGTTGCGAGAGCTTTGAGCAAGCCTTTTCCTTATAGCTATTACTGCAGACAAGGTGCAAGTAGGTGTCGCATTCAATGTCAGAACGGAGCGACAAATCGACGTGATATTTTTAAGAGAGATAGATAATACTTTTATTGCAATACCATAACAATAAACATTGTAAACAATAACTTTCTTATATCGCTTTAAGGCGATTACTTCCAGATCCAATGGAGAGAACAACACACTCTAAAGTTATCCATTTTCAGAAAGGCTAGAGCGTGCTATTGAAGTGCAGTTTTTTTTATGTGTAACATCTTTCCGCTCGCTTTCTATAGGTATAAGAAATTGGTGGGAGTGATTTCATGAAATGGGACGGAAGTATGTGTAACAGTGTAACAGGAAGTCGGGGAAGCGCGCAAACGCGCGCCATTTTGTAAATTTAATATCGATATTATGAACATGACATATTATTATTATATGTAACATATTGTGTCATTTGACTATCAAAAGTCATTTTGATTTGTCAAATGTCTTCTAATGAGTATTTACTGCATTTATTTTATAGTTATAAAATAATGTAATACCTGACCCATTTTTTTCAGAATATAATGTTAAAATTGCTTATTACTAAGGTGAGATCTCAAATGTTAGACATCATATGCGACTACTGTAAGGCTCGCTCGTTTTTTTATTTATTCTCTACGGGTAAGCACTGACCTCTCACCTGGATGTTAAGTGATGGTGAAAGCGCACTTCACCCGGAATACACACCTAATGAGGTACTGCTCTTAATCCCTACTTCCCTACTAATATTATAAACGCAAAAGTTTGTGAGGATGGATGTTTGTTACTCTTTCACTTAAAAACGACCGAATGGATTTTAATGAAAATTTACAAAATATATCTTTTACACCAGAATAACACATGCTTACTAATTATAAACGCGAATGTTTGTGAGGATAGATGTTGGTTGCTCTTCCACGCAAGAACTACTGAATGGATTTTAATGAAAATTTACAAATTTACGAAGTTACACATAAGCTATAATGTATAAAGATATTTTATTATTATTATTAAGAGTTGCAAAATAAAATCTATCTATCTACGAGTTATTTTGGCGTGCGCTTTCGTAGTAAAGTAGCTTATATACTTTAGTCACGGTCAAATACGATGTTCTCGGGAACGCAAACGAATCCGATAGAAGAAGCTAGTTTTTAAAACTACCTCTTGTTATTGCGCGTTAAGCCGTTAAGCCGTTATGTTTATATTAAAATCATAGAACACATCATCCTCTTCATAATTGGTATGACATTTAACCCGCTTTTTACTAAACTAGGTAATCACTCGTTTAGGTGACATAATGGTCACATAACGGCCGCATTCAACTCTTAACAAACAACACACGCAATTCGTTAATTCCATTATAATTGAGCACTAAGGGAACCGTGTGTGAGAATGGCGTCGCTAAAGGCATGTGCACATTGTGGAGACTTCGTATTTTCTGAATAAACTTTTGAAAACTTTTGAGGGCGTTTTCTATGTGACGCTAAAAGAAAGGAAGAAATAAAATAACTTTGCTGAGTTTCTTTCCGATTCTACAGGGCGGGATCTTCTCAGTACAGGGTGTACTGAGAAGATCCCGCCCTGTAGACTTACGAACCGATCGATGCTTTTTGTAGCCTGTCTGATTAACCTTTGAATTTTTGTAGTGCTTATCTCACTTTTTATTCTTTTAGAACAGATAAGAGTTTGTCCTTTATAAGTTTAAGGCATTTACTTCTCCGAAACAATTAAACAATTAATTCAAGAGAAAGACAAAGAAAATCATAAAATATATACATCCAGATTGGTAACCTCCTCCTTTTTTTAAACAAAATATATTCAAATATATTATTTCATCTCTTTAGATTCAGTTTTTTTTAAATATTTTACAATTCTGTGTTGTCGTCGGCGTCGTTCTCAGAATAATGACTTTAGTTATTGTTCTGAGTCGTTGGTGGCTTGATTTTCATCTATAGCCCTTATGTCAAGGTCTGTCTGACGCACGCTCTATTAATTTCCGAATTAAAGAGTGTTCGTTTGTCTTTTACCTCGTTCGTAGGAAACAACGGATCTACCTAACTTTTAGCACAGACAGAGGAAGGCTCGGAACCCATTCTCCCTTCCTTTGCTCCATAACCATGCGTGGTGGTCTTCGGTGTCACCGATTTAATCTGGCTAACTATTCCGTCACAAACGAAGACATTTGGTAAATCATTTCTTTGTCGCACTAATACTAAAAAAAATTCCCTTCCTAACGCACGTACTTCCTCCATCCTACAACATGGGATCCTTTAAACCAGTAGTGCCCAACCGGTAGCTCGCGAGCCCTTGGTAGCTCGCGGCCTGTTTTCTAGGCGCTCGCGTATATAAAATCGAATTAGGAATACACGTTACAGTTACTAAATCTCTTGTGGTCTAATCATTTTGAAGTGTAGTCCATTAATATCATAATATTATTGTCATATTATGATAAGAAATGGTGTATTAATATAATGTACTATCCTTTATCTCACTTAGGTTTTGTTATTAACCCGGCGGTGCTCGCGTGAGGTGCTTGGATTTTCAAAATAGCTTTTGAAGCCAGACCAGTTGGGCACCACTGCTTTAAACGAAGTGTAAAGAAGCTACTTGAGGGTTGGCAAGGTGAGGATGCGAGGGCTAGTGAGGCAGAATCTTGCTCCAGTAGCTGTAGAGCATCTGGACTCCACTACTGCTTAAGATCCGGCAGAGCAGAGTCATTTGGCAACCTTTCTTTAAAAAAGATACAAGTTGACTTTACTGTCACCGTCCAAACCTTCTCCAAACAACTCTTACTATTGGCAGGCCTACGTCACTCCATGTACTTGCGCGCGTTAGATACCTACCGAGCGGCTTACCGCCGGCGATATAAAAGCCAGTGGACTGTCGCAAGCGCTCGTTATCGTACGCTCATTCGCTGTGCACGTTGCGTCATTCATAAAACATCGATCATTTGTAGGTATTCTGTAGTTATTATTAAATAAGTATTGTAAATAGTGAATAAGTTTAATATAAATGTTGATTGTAAATAGTAATTAGGTGATTTAAAATCTCGTTTCAATAATATAAACCAATGCCGCCAGCGCCTGGAAATTTTTGTGAAGTTGATGATTGTAAATCTAATAAAAGGAATTAAAACCTGTCATTATTTAGTTTGCCTGTTGATGAAGAAAGGTACCTACCTAATAAAACTCTTTTAAGTATATACATTATAGATACCTACTTATTTGGATGAATTTATAGAATAAAATAGGTTGGTTTTAATTACTTACTTTCAACATTAAAGGCGGATTTTGAGTCACAACATAAAAATATAAATCTAAAAATGTATGAAACAATGTATGTATGAAATTGATTACGTTCCGACTCGCGTCGCGATACGACACGTCAGACAAATATAAATGACCTGTGACTATGTCTGCATTAAAGTTGTGACAACACGTTTGGTGTGGTGGTTAGTGACCCAACCTGCCACGTCAGCGGTCGTGGGTTCGAATCCCGTTAGGGGCAAATGTTTGTATGATGAATGTGGATACCTATTTTATACTCGAGTTATGGGTGTTTATACTCGAGTTATAAGGAATATAATCCATCTCTATACCTACTCAGTTCTCTTTCATATCATAACACTTTCATACGAAGGAAAATCTATATTCCAGCAGTGGGATATTATGGACTGATGATGATGAAGATTTATAACTAAGTAGGTAATTCATTTAATATCATAGATAACATTATAATGTTCTCTCATGGAACTCGGATTCATACTGATCATAAACAATTGAGCTTTTCAATTTATCATTCATTTTAATTTAGATTACAAAGCTTAAACAAGCCATTTAGACACAGGTTAATTTAGGTATAAGGTATTGTGTGTGAACAATATTTTTATCGTAGCAACAGCCCTATCATTACTACGATGGCAGCAAGGCCGCGCGGCTGCCAATCGATAACAACTCTATAGTCGAGCCTATTAGGCATAATTTAGCACGCAGCGGTCGCCGACGCGTCGCGACGAAATGAAGTAGGCTATTAACGCGGTAGGTATACGAATTTTTGTAGGGAGTGATTTATCTGTTACGAAGTAACTATTACCTAATCTGTGCTATTGGACCAACTCCCTAACTCGAAAATAAAATTCAGATGTTCCATACAAAACATCAATATTCATTCGACTAAAATGTATAACAGCTGAATTTTATTTTCGAGTTAGGGAGTTGGTCCAATAGTAAGAGTTGTTCGTTTGTATCACGAGAGTCATCTCAGAAGGTTTGGACGGTGATAAAAAAGTCAACATGTACGTATATTTTTTTCCGGTCAAATAGGACACAAAATGAATAATCATTGTTATTACTGAAGCCTAAGTAACATAATCCTATTTAATTAAAGGTGTACAATAATATTAACAACCGGTATTGACTTTTAGAAGTAAAACACCTATTAATAAGTGAGAAAAAAATGTCAATTTCATAGGTAAGGACCCAATATTAAGATCCCGGGGGCATGCGATAAAAACTTTTTGACCGACCAAAATTTGACAGACGCGGATGTTTACACGGGCGGAAGCTCTTAAATAAAATATACTAAAACAATGTCAAACAGTGTTATTATCTAATCAGGAAAGAACAGTTGGCTGGAGGTTTCAGATCGAGTCCGATGTGATCAATTATGCTTCAACAGTTGGAATAACCTTCCTCTTAAAAAACCAATGCCAATGCTCAAATCTGATCTGATCTGGATAAATTAAAAAAGCTGATATTCTATCGTATGTATCTATATTCTTTTTATCTATCGATCTACTATAAATTGTATTATAATAATAATATTGGGTCCTTACCTATGAAATTTACGTTTTTTTCTTACTTATTTTTTATTTTTTTATTTTATTTTATTATGTACACAAAACAGAATTACATGATAAACGATTATGCAGTAAAATTGAAACATTGGTAAGTCATAATTCCACAAAGATGTGCACACAGCATGTTCATCAACAAATAAAACTATGCTAACTTAATTTAATTAATAAGTGTATTAATTCTAAAACTCAATACCGGTTGTTAATATTATTATACACCTTTAATTAGGACTATGTTACTTAGGCTTCAGTAATAAGAATGATTATTTATTATGTGTCTTTATGGCCCAGTTTTTTTTATTGAATTCTTTTTTGTTTCGCGGAATTGACTTTTTGTTTCATTGTAGCTTTGAAGGGATTTGATTTTTTTTCTTTTTAGTATCTGCTATATTTAGCTAGTGAAACACACACACTACCCTTAAATTTTTATAGTGTTAACATAAATAGATGCTAAGAAAATTAAAAAAAACGTTAGTATAAAAAATATAATTTTATAAAAAATCTTCATACAAAACGTCAATGTCATAGGTAAGGACCTAATATTTTTGTTAACAACTCATGATTTAAAAGAAGTACCTAGTTACTAAGTTTCTTTCTGGATTCTTCTTAGTAGAAAGAAACAACCTTGCGACTCAGCAGAAGAATCACAATAAATATATTTTTAGTTTAATACGTTATATATTATTACTATTATTGTGTGTACTTATATTATTTTATGATATTGTTTTTCTTTATCTTTAAGACATGTACTCGACTTTCATAAGTGCACTATTGTGCCTAATCTGAATAAACATTCTTCATTTCATTTTAATTATTTGAACGTAGCAAAAGTGTCATATCTACTTACCTACTTACTTTTCGTTGTATAATAAGCTTTTATAGCGTTTTGTAAAATTGTGATTGCCCTTATTTTCGGTACCTATTATTTTGGGTAAATATTGGTTATTATTATGGTCGCGGGAAGCCGCCGGATGCGAGAAGCACAAAACCGTTCGTTGTGGAGGTCCTTGGGGGAGGCCTTTGTCCAGCAGTGGACGTCTTTTGGCTGAGATGATGATGATGATGATGATGATTGGTTATTATTACCTAAAGCAAAGCTTATATTTTTTTTACTGCGACTTAATTTATCCGTGCTCTGTTTGATAGCATTTTACTTAGGGTTGTATTTAATCGATCACCAAAGTAACCTAACGTAACCTAAGAGCATTAAACTAATGCTCTAAGAACGTAACCCACAAAAATACTAAGTTAGCACCTAAAAATACAAAGTTAGCACCTAAACTACTATTTAGATGCTAACTTACCATTTTAGGTGCTAGCCTACTATTTTTTTGTGGATAAATTTATTATTTCTCGTTTACTTATCTACATCAATACGCTTAGACAAATGGGTGCAACTGGAGCGTTGTGGGTTCACGACAGTAGTCTATTGGATCCATGGGGCTATTACCTGACCATTTGGCTATCGCGCTTTCTTTAAATCTCAAAATTTCAGGATAGTATTGTTTGGCAGCAAAAATATATTCCTGTAAAAGTATCAATCCAGACGAGTTTTGGTTTTGTGTAGGAACCCTAGCAGCAGTTTTATCTTAAATTAGAATCGTACGGTATTGAGGTCAAAGAATTGCCTATAGAGAATACAAAAAATAAAAAAATACAAGTCATCCCACCGAAATAAAGGCGATCAATCTTGCGGTCTAAGCATATACCAATTATCACCAAGCATGCAACCACCTCACAATAATGAAATTTGATATATTCTTTTAAATCGTGCGACAATTTTAAGATCTCCGTAACTCCTAAACACAAGGACGAAATTACATATTATGACAAGCGTGATTGTGATAAAAACAGAGACATGTAACAAATATCACCTAGGCATGTAGTCACTTCACTAGTATTTTAACGACTTTTAAATGCGAATACCTAAAGATCTCCTTAACTCCTAAACACAATTACATAAGGACGAAATTATATAGGTATTATGAGAAGCGAGATAGATAAAAAAACAGAGACATAATGATAATTCGTACCCTTTCATTTGGCGTGATAATAACGGCTCAGTAAACGCCTCATTGGAGTAATGACAAATGTCCGATGATTAAACACTTCGCTTTAGCTTTGGGCACTTTGGCTGCTGATATATAATTTTGTATGTGATTGTCCGAGTATGTAGAAAATACTCTTCCGTGTTTCACAATTGGAGACGAATAGAAATATTGAGGGTAGTAGGTAGTCTAGCGTTTTGAATAAAGGTCAATCGGTTCATGTCCAATGGTCCTTGGATCCTCTTTGGAACGCTCTTTCTGTATAATTGATACTCTTTCGTGTTTCACAATTGGAGACTAATAGAAATATTGAGGGTAGTAGGTAATCTAGCGTTTTGAATAAAGGTCAATCGGTCCTATGTCCAATGGTCCTTGGGTAGGGAACGCTCTTTCTTAACAATTGTGCCCTTCTTGATACATTCCTGGGTCGTGATGTATGAAACGCCACTTTATCATCCGAGTCTCTAGCTTTCTTTGCAAAACTTTGGGATTAGGTAAGTGGCATCAGTGTTCGACACTTGCCAAGTGCTCGACATATTTTTCGTCGCCTAAAAATATAATATACGGGATGACGGCTTAGAAAGAGATGGTCTGTATTAAATTGTTGCCTAAGACTAAAAGTCAGTTTCTGAGGCCTATTTTCAATGATCAAGGGAAAAAAATATCAATCACTGGTTTCTGTCGAACAGAATAGCTACTCATCTAAAAAGTAAAAGGTTTTCTTAATTCTAATTTAACACACATTCTCCTTGAAGAAATTAAAATAAAATAAACAAAGAATAAGGACCGAATAGTTGTTCCGCGATTTGTCTCTTTCACTCTAATTTGAAATGACGTTTACATGACAGGAACAAAACACGGAATGACTATTCGAAGCTTATTCTTTGTTTATTTTTAAGACCCATAATATATATCGATGCAGTTTCGGTTCTACAATACGAACGACCATTATCGCTGCACACCAATCCAGTACCTTTTTTAACATGGGGAAGCACTTGTGACACCAGAAGGCTAAGCACAGGACTCATACTGGGCCGCCCTTTCTCCTTTCCCTTCGTTCCGGGTGAGTGATCTAGACATACCAGCCTAAAAGCATCAGGGTAACGCGAAAGTGGACTGTGCGAGACCTGATGAAGATACTCACCACTCAGCCCACAATCAATCCAGTAAATCGGTACTCAGGGAATTGAAGGAATGTCAATAAAACTCCAAGCAATACTATCATTGACATAAATAACTCTGTAGGTACTGTTACCTACAATCACAGTTACTAACGTTTGCCTAACACTGACACAATAATAATTTGTTCATTAAATAGTTTTGAACATAACTTGGTCATCCGTGGCATGTCTACATAACTGCCACGAGAAACATCAATTGATCAAATTCGCTGATCGAGCTATTTGTTTCGCCTAGCTATTTGCCAAAACGTCGCACCCAAAGTGACATAACACGAAATGACCAACAACTATTATGATAAATGAAGCTCATGCGCTGGCTTGCTCTAATATAAGGCATTATCGAATTATTTCTAAAACCATTTTGTATCACCGCCGTCATTAAATAAACGGTTAAATTAAATACAACCTTATTTTCAAGTACTTAGCTATTATAAAAGCTGTTCTATATTATTAACGAGCGTCAATGTAAGTTTGCGCAGGAGTGTACTGAGCATGTCAAATTATTACGTGTTGCAAATAAATCATTGGAGATGACCTAACTTCTTTAGATTCCATAGATTAATATTATTTTTTTATGTTCTTTTGATAAACTAGTTCGCTTTATGAAGCTCTATTATTTTAGTATACCTAGGTATATGTTACAATATTTGAAGTCGCAGTTTTGCAAATAGCAGACTGCAGAAAAAAGGAATATTATATTATTATAACTGGTTTCGTTAAATATAGCAATTTAAGTATAGAGGAAAAAAAATCGATCGCAATATCATTAGATTTTTTCTTAGTTTACAATGGGGAAGTTTTTGTCCTTTATCTCACCTGATCTTATATTATGATAAAACCGATGGTGGAAGCACACATCACCCGGATCCCTCACCCTTCTGTGGAGTTGGATATCTTATTTCCAAGTGTCGGAACAGAACAATGTTACTGCCGATAATCTGTCGGCATAACAACAATGGTTTTAGCGACAGATTATTATTGAACGATACAAAGCTCTTTCTCAACTTCTAGGTACGTCAACAGCAAAGGTGACTGATGATTGGCCAAGTTTCAAAATTTGAAATCAGTATGAAATTCAAAACTTTTTAAATGCATATCGAAAAACCTTCGAGTGTACTAGTACCTGCCGACTTTGATTGTAGTTATATAGAAAATATCGACTTACATTATTGAAACTTAATTTTGAAATCTAGTAAACATTATTTACTTTTGCTGTTGACTGTACATGCGCCTGCACATCAGACTATCATCACAAACTGTCAAATTTCCTCAATAGACTTTAGACTTTATGTATATGGCATGAAAACGTTGTCAACATTAACCTAGAATAAGTTTTCAGTTTGTTATATTTTTATTATTCACCATTATATGTATATAATTAATTTTTTAATTTTTTTATTTGTTTTTAATTAAATATAGTTTTAGATTAGGTAAACTTTAACATAGACGCTAATTATTAATCATGATGTGTACACATGTTTTAGATAGAAATTTAGCTCTTATACAATTTATCATGCTTTTTGTTATTTTTTAATTTTTATCTGTTTTGTGTACCTAATAAATAAATAAATAAATAAATAAATAAATAGGTAAATAAATAAATATGGTCGAACATTTAAGTATAGAAGAAATTTTACAGTTTTGAATCAGTTGATACACAGGCGTCTGTACATTCTCAAGCAACGTCCGGCACCAAATAAGGAGATAGCAGAAGGTAAGCTTCTTACATACTTGTTTAACCGCCTTTGTGGTCTAGTGGTTAAGACCACCGGTTTATACCCAGAGGTCCCGGGTTCGATTCCCAGCGGAGGGTATATCTTTGTGTACTCGGTTTGGTTGGTGGTAGGACTTGTTTGTCCGCCTGGCTAGCTACCATCATTTTATGTAAATATGTCGCCATAACGACAATGTTTGTAGCATTGTTGTGTTCCGGCAGCTAAAGATAAGATAGCCAGTGCCTCACTAGTTGAGGATCCCGGGTGAAGTGCGCTTCCACCAAATGGCCTTATCATCACTTAACATCAGTTGAGATCAAGGCACTGTGCTTACCCGTAAATATAAAAAAAAACTACTGCGCTCGAGCAACGCATACATAGATCTTCTCACGGACACGGCAACTCGCGCTCGGACTGTTCCAAGCTGTTGTCAATGAGTGCGTTGCTCGAGCTCGTCTGTATGAAGCTCACCTTCTGCAGTGTCTTTATTTGGTGCGTCCGGTCAATGTTTCGACACCCACCAGAAATGGGATAGAGTTCGAAGTGGGTTGTGTTTACACAATTTTTTACCGAGCCAGGTGGTGAATGGGGCAGTGTGCCGCTACAACCCGTTCTAGAGCTAACATCTCGACGTGACCCGTGGCATTCCATTTTGTGTTTGTAGTATAGACGATACGTTTGAACTCCAAATATAGCTTGTGTTCGATGTTAGTTCTAGAGTCGGTGAATATAATAAAAAAAACAATCAGAACTATGAAAAATATTTAATGGGGTAGCTTTAGTTACTAAATAGTGTGACACTTCTAAATGGAAGTAAAGCAATATCTACTCTGTAAAAAAATAATTAACACTAAACTTGCGTTTGTTCTCAATATCACTTGATGGTTGGTGAAGATGAGGCTCAAGATCAACCGAAGATAGATCATGGGGTCTTAGTAAATGCCTATTCATCATCAGCTCATTTTATGTCCCCACTGTTGGGGCACGAGCCTTGGATAGGGAGAACGGGCCGCAAGGTTTTAAGGCCAAACTGAATGCCTATTCAGTTTCGCCTTAAAACCCTGAACATGAACCCTATGGTTAAAGATACACAGGTAACGGCAAAGCATCTATATATTAATACGTGAAGCAAAAACTTTGCACCCGTTTTTACGAAAATTGCGCGAACGGAGGAGTATGAAATTTCGCATACTTATAGTTTATATAGAGAAGGTTATCCGGATGTAAATATTTTTTTAAATTATGCATTAAAAATACATTAAATCAACAAAAACAACATTACACACACTACCATGTATTTGACACACACGTATTGTTTGTCTTTAATGCGGCCGACATCTGTCAATGCCAATCCAAACTCACATTCTATCTTTTTTAATTTTTTATTGCTTAGGATACAATCCGTGCAGCCTTAATAAAATTACGGTCGAATTTCGACCACTGGGTGATCACTAGTACTATTAATTAGCTGTTCGCCTATAGCAGAAAAACTCACCGAGAGCCGCCTGCGATGGTTCGGTCATGTCATAAGACGCCCCGAAGACCATGTCGTAAAACAGGCCTTAGCACTGCCAAATAATAAGAAAAGTAGAGGACGCCCACTAGGCACCTGGTGGTCCACGGTAGCCAAGGACTTAGAGCTTGCCCAAACAAATGTTTCGACAACCCAGGACAGACTGTCCTGGCGCCGCAGAACGAGGAGAGCCGACCCCAAATAATGAGAAATGTCTAGGACAAAAAAGAAGAAGCTGTCCGCATTATGAATGTATTAGCAGAATTTATTGCGAATACTTAAATGTTTTATCGGTAAAAATAAAATAAGCAGATTCCGAAGGCGCAGCTGCTTGCGTGTTTTAGTTGTTGTATTGCCCGTTAAAGAACTTTCGATTATTCGAGAATTAGTGTAAGCATGTTTCTTTAACCGAAACTGAAATGTTCAATACTACTCAGGAGGGATTTAAACCCACAACCTTTTGCAATCCGGTCTTCCATCTGTGCTGCCGAGACTACCTGAGGTGAGTCCACCTTTAGAGTGATTTTTCAGTTTCGATATGTCTAGTATAATAATATAGCATAATTGATGCAAAATAGCAATTTAAAAAAATCTTTCTTTTATTGAAGTATAAAAACCACATTTATAACATAATTTTAATAATGAGAGACAGGGGTCTTAACCCCAAAAATTTAACTTAAGAAATATAACCCACTAAAAACAAGCCTTGTCTCGGCAGCTCAGTAACGCACCGGATCGCTAACAGCTTGTAAGGGCAAGTGAGTTAGCCACGCGTGACCCACTAAATGTGTGACTCATAAGGTGACCAACTCCAAGCGTTGTAATTAAATTCCATCCAAAAATACAAAAATACCAAAAAGTTTTCATCTCGAGCTCCTCCGTGTTTCGGAAAGCACGTAAAGCCACGGCTTCATTGTCAGTCGTTAAAAACCACCAATCCGTAGTGGGCCTGCGTGCGGCCTTAGGCCCGTTCTTATGTTAATAGAACTAATGTGGTTTTGCGATTATTTAATGCAAATTATCTTGATGCAATGTTTTTGTGTGTTTAATGAGTATCATTTTCGTAAATGTTTGTAGTCATCCCTGAGATTGCCAGGACAGCGGTTTGTTTGCTTTGCTCACCGTTTGAGTACGTACGCCTGGCGCGGGCCTGCCCATGTGTGTCTGTATTGTATTGATTTATTTGATATCTCTCTAGTAATTTACAGAATACACAATGTTTGTACAATGTATTGTAACACTTATTATATAAATTTTATCTTTCTGCATTTTTAATGTACTTTTGTCAGGCTATACACTTAATCTTTCGCGTTCATTTTAATCAAAGTTTTTATAACGGGGATTAACGCATATATATGTATCATAGACATACCCTTATACCAGACGTTTCGACCGAATTGCACCAGTCGTGCTCCGAGTTCCACACTCCTGCATCCGCGCGATGTGCTTAAAAAGGGATAGGTATAAGTTTTTCTTCACGTATTAATATATCGATAATCTTGATGCAAATCGTAATGTATGTTTTTATGTGTGTTTAATGAGTCTCATTTTTGTCAATGTTTGTGGTCACCTCATAGATGGCCAGGACAAGCGGTTTGCCTTGCTCGGCGTTTGACTGCGTACCCCGCGCCGGCGTCTGCCCATGTGTGTCAGTATTGTATCGATTTATTTGCTATATCTCTAGTACACGAGGTGCCTAGTATTTATTAGCTACTAGCTGACAAAGGAAAAGGCTGAAGAACTGTACGTCTCATTCTGTCACATTCACTCACTCACTATTCATATCATTAAAAAAAAATATTTTAGTAAAAATATTTTTTTTTCTTTTAATTTTCTTCTTTACAAACTTTGTCCTGACAATAACAAACACAAAAAAAAAGAATTATCCAATTTTGTGCAGTCGATCAGAAGTTATGCGCGTACATACATTTCAGTGATTCACTTTTATTTATGTAGAAGATTCGATCATGTTCACGAAAACGCCATTTTGTACGGTATTTTTAACTCATTTCGTCTATTTATTATTTTTACGTGTATTCCTTAGCACTTGGCCTTCATCTCACCTGATGTAAAGCGATGATAAGGTCGAAGGTGGAAGCGCACTTCGGAATCCTCAACTTTTGAGGCACTGGCTGTCTTATCTGTACCTGCTGGAGCACGACAATGCTACTAACATTGATGTTATGACGACATATTTGGATATGATGGTGTTTAGCCAGAGCCTCGTTTATCACCAGGTGGCGCTTCTTCAATGCTATACAAATTCTCATAACGTGTGATATAAAATGAACGCTTGTGTACATAAAATTGCTTCAAATCTTGAAATTTGAGCTAGGTTTATGGAAACAAAAGATTTTTTTTTAACGCCTTATAAGACAGCTCTTGACCTCGATCTCGCCTGATGGTGAGCGTAGATGAGGTCTACGATGGAGCGAGCTGCCCCAGAAGATGCCTATTAACTCTCGCCTTGAAAGAATTCAGGTTATAAGTTTTTGGGAACACAGACGATGGCAGAGAATTCCACTCCCTGCCAGTGCGCAGTAAAAATGATGACATGAAGCGCTTAGTGTGACATAGTGGAATTTCTACTAGGTGGGGATGATGATTATGAGATAAGTAGCTTGATGATTGTGAGACAAGCTTTTTCACGTGAAAAAAGTAACTAGTAACAAAAAAGTTTAGTAAACATTCAATCAAACCGAGTAAATTATCTTTATTTCTCGGAATCGTACCCTATGAGTTTCAGAGAGGTGGTGTTACCCTTAGAACATGCAGGCAGTAGTTAGTTTTTGATGCACAGTCACTGGCCTCATCAATCTAACAAGTGTAATCGTATTTATAGGAATCTAATATAACAATTGACACTGATGATTTACAACGAATCATGACCTCAGTATATTGACTTTATTATTACGGAAACAACACCAAACATAAGGCTGGACGCACATGCGTTCTTAGTGTTAGCGGTTCCTATACATATGTATAACTAGTATAAGTATACTACTTCTATACAGGTTACAGCACAGTTAAGAAAGTATTACCTAAGCGTTTTCAAGCCGTGTTATGATAATATAAATAGATAGATAAACCTTTTCTACAACACTAGAAAAATTTACATTGAAATATAATTCATACAAATAAAAAAAGTCACAATTTGACGGTCTTAACAGTTGTAATCTGAGGGCACGGCAGTGCCACCGCCATGTCGAGCAAAAATGCGGCACGGCCGTACCATCCTTTTCTCGAAATTGTTCAGGTCATTTTCGAACCCCTATAACTTCGTTGTGGATAAAACTAGAAACCTGAATTTTCAGTAACCAAGCAGGCATTGTATAAACACGGTATATTTTAAATTTCATTCAATTTGAACCAGTAGTTTAAGAATTATAACTAATCAAAGTTTCTTAATTTTGTCACTTACTCACTGACTGACCGATCATCAAAACTCTAAGGCACTTCTAGCAGACATAGAAGCTTCAAATTTAGAATACAATTAGGGTCGTAATCGCACTAAACAATCTTATTTAATATAATATATGTATTACTTGTGAGATACATTGTGTTTTCATGCGGTGGCCAATCACTATAAGATGTTATTAGGTTAGCTAATTACTTAATAACTTAAAACAGAAGGCCCCTTATCTAGGGACTGAATAAATTTTCCGACTTGGTATTACATGGATCTCACAACTTCTTACGGTAGAAGAACTGAGTTGCGAGACTTGGTTTTTTTTTACAATTGTATGTTTTTGATGGCATAATTTTTTTATAGACACTCATACGGATTAATCGAACTTAGTAAATCACTAAAAGCAAATAAAAATCGTGTAATTTATTTACGCTACGTTCCTTTAACGACAGTAATAGAAGTAAAGTGAACAGAGTACATAGCACGAGTTTCATTCGCCATTCGATCACGTTAACGAACGCGATAATTTGTATGACAATATTTAAATTTTCCTCGTTTTCACTACTTCGTGAACTGATGTGAAAAGAAGGTTTAACTTTTTTATTGTACAATAAACATTAAACAAATAAATAAAAAAAACGTGATCGCTCTCAGAAAAGAAGAACTTACTCTACGACTAGTGTCTAGGAAGCCTTAGATGAAAGTTCAGCCGAGAAATAGATGACCTAGCGATTGTAAATCAACATTGCAAACAATATTACTCTACTAAGGGCGGGCCATAAAGCGAATAACAATTTCACAATAGAGCGAATGAAATGCGCAGGAATCGCAACAAAATGTATGGGGGCACACCATCCGGATATAGCTCTTTGAGTTTGACCAAAGAGTATTTGCTGTTTGTGCGGATGCTGGGAATAGTACGATATGAACATTTACGAGCTATTGTTCTGCTTTTTATTGTTTATTGAAAAATATCTTTGCGTAAGAGGTAGTAACAGTTACAAATGTAGACGGAAAAAATAAAGTATACATATACAAATCTGCCAATCAATCATGCCAAGTAAATAAAGGTTTTATAGACACGAATAGATCAGTAAAGTATCTTCTATATATTAATACGTGAAGCTAATTCTTTAGATCCCTTTTTAAGCAAATTGCGTGCATGAAGGAGTGTGAGATTTGGTATAGTTAAATTTTATATGGAGTAGATCTCAAACGTTAAAATATATGTATAATATGCCTTACAAATATAAACATTGTTTCACACATTTTTCAAAAATTTCAAAAATGGAAGGGGAGCGGCCTAAATCTGTCAATGCCAAACCAAACTCACATTCTATCTTTTTAAATTTTTCATTGCTTAGGATACAATTCCTGCAGCCTTAATAAAATATTGTTTCAAAAATGGAATCGAAGGAAATTAAGTAATAGAGGTTATACAAACACTATTATAATGTTTTTTTATTATTTTCTGAAATCGGAGGAGCTGTTTATGAATAATTATGACATCTATATTTGGAGGTCTGGAAACCTCGTCACAACCAGGTGAAAAGTTAAGTAATGTGGCGAGAATACTTCCGGAATCTTCTGAACTGCCCACCACCTCTGCAAGTCCTAGATGTCACGAACCAAAATACTGAAGATATCCACCGCAAAGCGTTTAGGAGGTCAGAGATGCTATACTGAAGCTTAAAAACAATAAGGCCCCGGGAATTGACAACTTACCGAGTGAGCTATGGAAATACGGCGGAAGTGCAGCTCAGTCTACAATGTATGACCTATTGGTAAAAAACTGGAACAAGGAACAGATGCAAGAGCAATAGAATATAGGTGTTATGTGTCCAATACATAAAAAAGGCCCAAGGAAAAGATGGGAGAACTACCGAAGAATCGCCTTTCGCATACAAGATCCTGTCTTATGAGTTGCTAAGAAGATTGGAGCCGTACGCTAAGTCCATTATAGGTAATTACCAGTGTGGCTTCAGGCGCAACCGTAGCACATTCGACCAAATTTTCTTGTTAAAGCAAGTTATGGAAAAGAAATGGGAGTATGCGCAGGACATCCATTCCCTATTCGTGGATTTCGCAAAAGCGTACGACAGTATCAACCGCAAAACTCTATTTAACATTTTAAGAAATTTCTCGATTCCCACTAAGCTGGTAAATATAATAGAGGTAGCCACCAAAGAAAGCAGAGCGGTAATCCGAGTTGGGGCGGAATTCACCGAAGAATTTGAAGTTCAGACCGGTTTAAAGCAGGGGGATGTGCTATCACCCACGCTTTTCAACCTAGCACTCGAACACGTAATGAGAAAAGTGCTAAATCTTGATGTTGGAGTGCAGTTGAACGGTCAGCATAGGGTTGTAGGCTACGCGGATGACCTTGCTTTACTGGGAGAAAAAAAGGAAGCGGTAATACTGGCAGCTGAAATACTGGAAGGCGTGGCAAAGAAAGTCAGTCTCAGAATCAACCACCATAAGAGCGAGTATTATGCACATGCTTAGATACAAAAATGTCAAAGTACCGAGGTCAAACCTTAAAGTCGGGAATGCCATTTACAAAGGAGTGGACAGATTTAAATATCCGGGCTGTACTTTAACGGACACTAACACCAGGGAAGAGGAAATAGATACGAGAATACAAAACTCTCTCCGTTGTAGTGCAGCTTTACACAAGGTCCAGGCTTCCCAGCAAACGCACAAAAATCCGTATTTATAAGACTTAATTTTTTTTATTAGCTCTATCCTTGGATCAATATGGATTTAGTTATTATTCTGAGGCTCTATTCGTCTTAGAAAACTTAAAAAAATCAATATGGGTATCGCTTTATTGTGGGCCGATTATAAAAATGAAATCTGTTTCGAAATTCAAGATGGCGGACGTGATTTAAAAAAAGTAAATATAGGTATCGTTTTTAAGGTTTTCGTGGGTGCCAATTATGAATATATTCTATTTACAAGTCGAGCGGACAAAAAAAACACAATTTTTAGAAAGTCGAGTGTAAACCTGAGATACAATAGTTTTTGCGGCCATTTTCTTTTGGCGTGAAGAGACTCCATATTGGCCTGTGGTCAAACAGTCGCCTAGAGTAGAGATTGTCATATAGGATTTTATGTTTAAATTTATTATCTAAGTAATAAAAAGCTTTGTCCCCCTTTTTAAGTACTATGCGCACAGAGGACTGTAAGACTTAGTTAAAGTTCATAAGGAGACGGAGTGCAGAAAGATAAAATGTATGTATAAAATAAGTGTTCCAAAAAAAAACTTTAAAGGATATTAAAAAATGCGGATGATTTTAATCTGTCAATGTCAAACACTTTTTTTTTAAAATTGTCATGGCCATGGGTACAAACCCTTCAGACGAAATAGTAAACATCGTCTAATAAAAATTACGGTCGAATATCGACGCGGCGAACAGTAGTTTATATAATTTGGTGTGATTTATTATAATATAATTCATAAAAATAGAAGTTTTGATTATAGAACGTTCGATATCGCACAAACCAAACCTTATACTTATAGGATAAGACTTTTATGATATTTTACAGTCAGATCAGTTTCATGACGTAGGCAAAAGATAAGTCGGGATTTTCCTAAACTCCCTTAAAATATAAGTGTTTACGCGGTATGACTTCGTGGACCATCGCTAGTTTCGCTATTATTTAGCAAGTTTAAGTTAATTTAGTAATTTTCGAGCTGTCTTTAGTAAAAATAGCACTTGTGAAATAGGCATTGCCTTGGAAAGGACTCTAACCAGCGACCTTGCGAAAAGTGAGCGCGGAATTCAGATGATACACTAACCAACTATATTGTACACCAAAAATTATCAAAATTCTTGATATAAAATCTCATTAAAAATATATGTACAAAGGGCGGTCTTATCACTAAGAGTTAGCAGGGATTCCGAGATTTAATAGGGTTCCCTGTTGCATTTTCAAATGCTTGACAATTATTAATTCTTATGTTTTAACAATGTTTAGGTAAGTTTCCAGAACGATTCGTTCGTCATGCGGTGGACATGTCCAGCCCAGTTCCAATTCAGTTTGCACTTTCAGAGATTAGTGTTGATAAAAATAATTCGAATTGTCTGCCTTTTAAAATCTGCAGAGGCAGTCGCTTTAATGTTATATCATTATTAAACGGTGGTAATAAGATACTTTCATTTAAAACAAAATGGTTACATACTTCCTGTAAAACACAGCAATAATGACACAAGATTTAAAAACATCGGTTTATGCTTCCACGGAAATTTAAATCCTTACGTCACTATAACTCTCATGAAACATCTTGGTTTGAACGGCATTGTGACGTTGTATTCGATTAAAGTATCAATTTACTCTGCGAGATATAATTAAAGTGTGTACATAACACGATGTTTCTCACACGAGATCCCCACAAAGGAGGTAATTAATCGAGAATTGTTTAACGAGTGTTATAATAACATGTTAAAATCGATTGTTCGCTCGGAAACTGTAACACAATTCTTGGAAATCCAACCCAGAAGAAAACCTTTTTTGTATTAATTATATGTAACTACTATTGATTTCTTTTCTAAGGAGAAATTCAAACTCATGCTGTTTTATTCGTTCGTGTGCTACTCACTAACACAAGATGTTATATAGGTTTAATATATTCAACATGGACCCTGCCAGGGACTGCCCTTGCAGGGTCCATATTCGACGGTACTACAGTTAAAATAATATTACGTAAAACAAATTTGCAATAAGGTTTTATTTAAGTCTATCATTTACGAATTTGTTGTCAATTTATTGTTGAGATATTCTAGTTAAATCAAACTGATTGTTTAGTCACCCTGTTTGCCAGAGTTGTATCTTCAGTGTCGACATTGACACTTGAACCTTTGACATTCAGTAGATTTCTGAATAGTTAATTAATATTTTTGTAATTAAGATACAATTAAGTACATTCAGAACTCACCAGGAGGTCGCTTATTCAAGACCCGCCCGAGGCATGTTTGCAATTTGTTTTTCATTTACGGTATTGTCATATATTTCGACACTGCTGTAAATAGTATTGATGTAGGTATTATTGTCTTAATATTATTCAGTATTAGGAGATAATAAAATTTTATGTTATGATTTTTCTATGTCATTCCACATCATTTTTGCATAGTTACTTTTATAATTTTACGTAAAAAAAATTCTACGGGAGCGGGATCCGAACTGTCAAAATGCACCTGACCTGGTTTGTCCGATTTATTACAACTCTTTTCAAAATGCTAATTATGTTTGCATAGCAGTGCTATTTCTGTTTAATCGTATTTTTTTGTCTTTATTCAACTTGAAATCATAGATTCGGTCGCGTTTCACAGCAGTATCATATCTGGCTGTTGGTCTGTGGTTGACAAAGGTCGGCGTCAGGCGATCACGACTTGAACCGTGGCCGATAGCTCGCCTCATGGGAACAGGACCTTAGGGACCTACTACGAGTTCTCGATTGCGTCAAACATGTTTTGTTAACATTTGCAACCATGCAGACTATGATACGATGAAGAGCACAAATTAAAGATCGATAACGATAATCGTTATTACATTGAAACTATTTAGAAGAAGGTTTTGTTTAGCAAAAATAAAGCCTTAGTGACTTACAAATAAACCTAGTATAACCTTCGAATAGTTATTCCGTGTTTAGTCACTATTATTTAATCTGTGGTTTTGTCTCTTTTAATCTAATCTGAAATTAAGTTTACAGGCGAACACACGAAAGGCGGAATATCTATTCCAAGCTTATTCTTTGTTTATTTGTAATAATCTCGCTCTAATCCTCTTATTACAAAACAGTGTTTAAAGATAAACAATGTCTAAACACATGTTTAAAAAAATTTTTAAATAGTACAGCATCTGTTTTAAGCAGTGTCTAACATAAGCCATCGTTTTGTGGTAAAGCAGTTATGGTTTACGGTAGTGGCAGGATTCAGCATGAAATCCGTGTTAATGGCGATCACCCTTATGCCTATGTATCGTAATAGCACCACACTTTAAGCACACTGTTTCCGACACCAAAAATAACATTGATTTGCATTTAAATTTTTACGGAATGTCAGCTAGGAATAGGGTTACCATATCTCCGGATTTGACCTGAGATCTCAGGATATTTAGGCTCCTGATAGGATTGCGGCCGGATTTTGGAAATCTCAGGATTTTTCGATTTTTTAATAAAATACATTACATTAGTCCGAATTTTTATTATAATGTTACAACAATCAACGTAATTAAACAAAAACATAATCTTCTTTATGGTCGCCCGTACAGTTACTGCAAAATAATCAGTAAGGTTTGTAGGACTTGGGATTATTCATATCTTATTATGACGCAATAAATCATTCATAAGTGGCGGTGCATGCTATTTTAAGCTTTCATTAGCAAACATTAGATTATAAGTTAGTTTTTTCTCACAAAGTTTTGAATTACGTTGACGACAAAATCACAGGACTTTTCTATGGAAATCATGCTTTTTCTCAGGATTTTTCAATTTTCCATCTAGTAACCGTAGCTAGGAAGCAGTTGGCCTGAATTCAATTGTTTCTAAATATTAAAATCAGTTGTTGACTGATCCCTATTTTTAACGATTAAAGGACAAAAAAATCGATCAGTGGTTCCTGTCGAACACTACAGCCACTCTACCTTAGCCGTTATTCTTTTGAATGGAAAAGATTACTTGATAAGGCCGCCTATATTGTATTTTATCTATGTCAATTTATTTGAGTCTGTATTGTTTTTTTGTGTGCAAATCTTTATAATACAAATTTTCTGTGCGCGTGTATGAAATTGAACTCCTTCCAAACGGCTGGACCGATTTGAATGAAATTTTCTGTGTGTGTTCAAGTGGATTCGAGAATGGTTTAAACTTACAATTGGACCCGGTAGGTGGTGCTGCTATAGGGGTCCATCATGGGATACGGGTGTTCTTAAGCGGGCGAATAATTTGTTTGTTTTGTTGTCATGGAAACGTTAACTGTCAAAGCGGTACGAAGTCCGCCGGTCAGCTAGTAAAGTATATTATTATTATTATGAGTCTCCGAGGTGGTTCGACTGGCGGAGCGGGCGCGGCGGCCACTGCCACTCAAGATAGTCGCCTTAATGCATGAGATTGCGCGTGAGTTACTGGCACAACCAGGGCCGCATCGGCACCCTGGGGCCCTAAGTTAGGCCTGTTTTAAACAAAGGTAATATTGAAAATAAAATAAAAAACAAAAATCGTTTATTACAGTAAGTAACTTAACCGTAAACAGTGATTGGGACCATCCTGGTAGGCATTCTAAAATACCTGTTTCGGGAGACCCCGTTCTTCCAAAACATTCTCATTCAAAACAATAGATAGACAATAATTATATAAGTCTAATGTAAATTATCAAGTATAGTAGTATTTTAACCTATCCGTACGGGAGAGACTTAAGGGTTTTAATATTGAAGAAAGACACGTATCTTTCTGAGAGTAATTTTTTGACAACTAACATAAAAACAAAAGTACATTATAAAAGCATAGACAAAGTATCAAAAGAGGTAGGTATATAAATGTAATAAACTCCCCGACCCTATCTGTCTGAATGTGTTTGTGTGTATGTGTGTGTGTGTGTGTGTATATATATGTTCTTATATTTTATGTTAATATAATTAATTGACGATAAAAATACTAAAAAATAAAAATACATTATGATAAATAATAAACAAATATACAATTATGTAAACACGAACATTTTATTTATTTATCCTTCATTAGTAAGGTCTATCATTCAATAATGCCTCTGTGTCTTCTAAAAGTTAGAGATAGTAACCAGTCTGTTAACAGATCCTTACAACAATAGGGAACATTATAGAAGTACATTGTTAAACTAGCTAAGTATACATACTGGTCTGCTGGAGTTAACTTAAGTGATTGGTTACAACGGTGCCTGTCATCCTGGCGGCACGCAGGAGAAGTGCAGGACTTTTAGTGGGCATTCCATCTGCTCCCTTAGGGGCATAACCATCTACGTCTGCCTCTGGCGCAGAGGCATGCGTAATGCATTTTCTCCTGTGAAAAAAGGGCCCTAGACTGGACTAGAGCAGTTGCAAAAATAGATTATAGAAATATGCTATTGTAATAGCTCAGGATATAGGTAAAGGTGGAGAGGGGAGAGAGGCTTTTGTCCTGCATTAGGAAAGAAATAGCTTAAGTCTTCTATGCTTATATTATAAATCTGAAGAGATCGTGTGTTTGTTTGTTTGGGTGAACGCGCTAATCTCAGGAACTACTGGTTCGAATTGAAAAAATATTTTTGTGTTGAATAGTCCATTTATTGAGGAAGGCTATAGGCTATAGATTGTTCGCTAATTAACGTGGGTGAAACCGCGCGGCACAGCTAGTTCGTCTTATATGAATATCCTTCTCTCTCAAGAGAAATACTTCGATAAGTGATGGCATTTATCGTACAGGTAGGTAGGCTACTCTTGACGCAAACTCAATCTCAATACAATTCCAATGCGATTAATATGTATCGATATTGGGACAAGTTTCGCAATTTCGGAACGCCCCATCTCGATAATAATTTGTTCACTCAATTTCCACGCAATTTAATTCCAATGTAGCGCTATTATCGCTTTTAAGAGTGCCATTTGAATTTTTTAGATTTGGGATTGGAAATTGATTATTGCAATTGTGTTTCAAGAGTAACCCACCTGATTGTTAGTGACGATAAGAACGGAGGTGGAAGCGCACATCACCCATAATCTACTTATGTAACCTTATCTCTAACCATTGGGATAACATTGTTATGGTGATAGATTCAGAAAAAATAGAGTAGCCACAGACAGGTAAACTTAAAACTATTTTTACTAAGTATCATACCGAGTGTAATACTTCCCTAGGAATCGATATTTGCGGTGTTACAGAAGCGGTCCCTTCAGTCGTTGGGCCCTGGCTGATGCAAGGTTCTTTCCAACCACCACAATATAGTTCTAAGCGAAGCGAAAGCAACCCCATTGTTTTGTGACGTTGTCGATTCTGTGACGTGTTTATTGCACGGATTTAGCCAAGAAATATGGTTATTCAGACGAATTTCATTTGAGAAACTACCGAGCTAGTGTAGTATTGAGTGTAGCGTGTTATCTCACATCTAAAGGATTTATAGCTTACAAGGCTTTCGCTGAAAGTTAGCTCCTATAAGCTTCCGTTTAAAATTAAATAGGTAGTGACGATATTGTGAGCTAACGTTCAGCTCTAAAGTTTAAATAGAAACCTATAAATATAAATTGCGTAATTAATCTCAGGAATGGTCTGTTATCGTCAGTTTAGTGCTTTAGTGGAACTTTATATGAACAAAATAATGTATGCTTATTTACATATGTATAAAGCGTTATGTATAAAGTTATATTTACCTGGAAGGGAGTATGGAACATGGAAAGGAAATGTGCAAATAGCTAACGCACTTCGTGTGAATTAAAAAACAAAATAAATATATAATTAAAAATAAACTATTGATTGGCTAGCTGTAGTAACAGCTTTTTTTTTATATTTGTACTTTAATACGCTAATTTAGTTTAACGTCTAATGTTTATATGTTGCGCTCTATATTCCGTATGTCAAGAAGTAAGTTGAAGTCTTTGAATTGAAATCTTTTGGTCCCAATAAGAAGAAGCTGACTGTACAAATTTTTCATTCAAAACCTTTATAGTACCTACATGGCAAGCTTGTAAGAAAAACCTTCAACTTCTGAAGTTAGGAATGTTATATTATGTTTTATGTTTTGAGGTTCTATCCACTGCCTACGAGCACATTCCTTATACTGCGCTACGAGTATTGTCATCTCATCATTCCACGCGAAGACGCGGGAAAAGGCTAGATTATAAAACGAACATTACGTTTAATTACCAAAGGTATTCAAGTAAAATTCTATACGTTGGTTACTTAATCCTTTAGTTATGTATAACTGTAAGATGTTTAATTATTTTAATGAGGTAATAAAGTAAGCAGTAAGCTTTACCAATACATAAATAGCATTAGATTTTACGACATATCTTTTGGCTGTAGATACTTGTACACAATAAGGTATTTTACCACAGTAATATTATTTACCGTGTGTATGGCGAGCCATCAGTTTATGGTCATAACTATCTTCGTAAAATTATTATTAGGTACTGCTCGTAAATTGTACGAACGACAATAAAGTTATTATTATTTTAAAGTGTGTGGCCTCTGATCAATTATATTGATCGAAGAGTGTAGCCGACCGGGGATCTGAACGCGGCTCCATCCCTACAGCTACATCAGGCTAAATGTTAACCATTACTATGCTGCTGTCTGTAGAGGTTGGCTGGCTGGACTACATTTTAAAGCGAAAAACGGCAAAGTAGACCTTTTGTTTTTATAAATTTCACATCGGGACGTTGCTATTAAAAATAAAACTTTATCTCACCTGCTACCATTAGGTAAGCGGCCTATTTTGAAGATAAAATTAAAATAAAATAGAAAACCTTATTACAATGATTAAAAAATATATATTTACGGGTAAACACAGTGCCTTGATCTCACCTGATGTTAAGTGATGATAAGGCCAATTGGTGGAAGCGTACTTCACCCGGGATCCTCAACTAGTGAGGCACTGGCTATCTTATCTCTAGCTGCCGGAACACAACAATGCTACAAAAACTGATGTTATGGCGACATATTTAGATAAGATGGTGGTAGTTAGCCAGGCGGACAAAAAGTCCTACCACCAGCTAAGCCGTACACAAACATGAACCCCCCGCTGGGAATCGAACCCGAGACCTCTGGGTCTAAACCCGTGGTCTTAACCACAAGCCATTGGTTTGTAAATTGGAGACTTTGTACACACGCGTGCACACCAGACTACCACGAACTGTCAAATTTCCTCAATAGACTTTGAACTTTATATACAGCGTGTTAGTTAACACGAGGGACATATTTAATCCTATGGCAGTATATGCCTGAGTAAACATAAACAAATAAAAAAATACGGCGTAGACTGCTCGCGGCGGGGTACGCGCCGGGGCACGCGCCGCGAGGCGGGGATGAAAGCGTGGCCTCACGGGGTGCGTGCGGTGTGCAAAGCAATCCGCATGATCTATCGGCGGCGCCGCGGCACATATTTGATCTTTTCATGCAAAAAAATAAGAATATATTTTTTTTAACGAATCGGATCGGGAATCGAATACCTAATGTCTTCCTTTAATATGTCCCTTGGTTTAACTAACAAGCTGTATATATGGCATATGGTTGAACATTTAAAGAAGAAACTTGACAATTTTGGATAGGTTGATCTGCGGGCGTCTGTACATTGATACCTGGGGGTAACCACGGGCGCTTATAGCAGTATTATTGCAGTTGTGAAAACGAGACGTATCGCGTCTCTTTTCCACAACTGCAATAATACCTACTGCTATAAGAGCTCATAGTCAGGGGGCTGGTGCCTGCGCTGGCGTGTTTTGCAGGATTGTTTTGTTTTTTTCAATTACTTTCACCTTAAATGTAAGTTGTGAACTGCACCAAAATCGTGAGGAGACCACGCGAATGCTTCCCTATTGCTGAGTTTGCACAATAAGGAACTCTTTGTGTAATTGCTGTGGCGGATAACCTCAGGGCAATTAGGTTGTTCTTACACCTCGAGACACACGGTCGTCGCGGACTGCTAGTAAAAAGTGTAATAATTGTCCGAGATATATACAACGTGTAACAGAAAGGTGAGGTCAAAATTAGAAGATCTAAAGTGTATCCGATCTAGATCTTGAATGCAGAGTTACTAAGGCATAATAATTATTACCTTTAACTTGTAATGCAATTTGTAATTAAATAGTTCTATTGTGACGTCACATCAAAATAAACTAGTCGCAGCCCTAGTGGTCTAGTAACCTCTGCATTCTTACATTTATGATCACTGCTGCTTGCCCATGCGCGCCTGACGCGCGTGACTTCACTAATATAAATATTTAATTTAAATTTGCATGACAGATTAAAGTTAATAATTATGTCTCAGTAACAACACATACAAGTTCTAGAGCGGATACACTTTGGATCTTTTCATTTTGACCACACCTTTCTGTTACACGTTGTACATATTTGCATTGTAACAGTAATAATAATAAAAATGAAAAATAACATATTAAAATTAAATACCTAGCTATAAATATAACTAATTCCAAATTTTATATTTAACTAGCTGACCCGGCGGACTTCGTACCGCTTTGACAGACCATCATTGAGTTAAATATCAATGGTTTCCATGACAATAAAACAAACAAATAATTTTGTATTGGAAAATTAAATTGTCGTTTTTAGTATTTTATATATTATTATTCTTTTTTTTTAATATAGCCTGTTACTCAGTGCTAATGTAGCATTCTAATGGTAAAATAATTTTTTAAATCGGTCTAGTAGTTTTTGAGTTTATTCGTTGCAAACATACATACATACATACAAAAATACAAAGGTTTCCTCTTTATAATATTAGTATAGACGTAATATAGAGCCGAAATCCTCTTATAGATGCTTGCGACACCAAGAGTTATCACGCGCTTACCGATACAGGAGCTCCAGCTCATGCGATTTTTACTTTGAACAGCCACCACGCCGCCGATGAGTACATAGAAGAAGTGGGACACATACGTTTTGGTAAAGTGTTGAAATAAAATTGTCAGGGGGGTACGGGTTCAAATCCCGCTCGAGGAATTTTTTGAACAGTATTTCAAATTGTGATTTTTTTCGCAACATAATTTGCGTAAAATTCTTTATCCATCCATAAATTATTCTCATACGGTTTTTGTTAGTCGGCTGAAAATATGCGCCATCCTTCACGCCAGTAAGTATAATGTCGCAAGTTAATTAGCGTAACGAAAATTATGTTTACAGCAATTGCATAGTTATTCACGTCGTGTTTGAGTTAATTCCTCCGTGCGTGGGCGGTGACAGGCTGGCTGGCCGGTCGAAGTCAGAGGTATGTTCCCAGAGCTATTTGGAGCAACAACTTATAGGCTACAATGGGCGCACCAACATTGTTATGAAAGTGAGAAGTATTTTGAGAGAATACTTAAAAAGTTTGAATAAGGTGCCATCAGCTGCGAAAGTCGCATGAAAACTAGTACCGTCAGTACCGTGTAATAATCATGAAGCTGATAGTCATAATGACACCATTAGAGGTTGACAAGCGCCTGTTCGATTTATTACTTGCTTTGACACAATTCTAAAGTGTAAACACTTTTGTTGCTAACTATACAATGGAACATAATTTTGAAAAGTTGTTATCATTTTACTGTGTGACTATGACTATATCTTCATAACATCAATGTTTGTAGCATTGTTGTGCTAGTTAGATAAAGAGATAGCCAGTGCCTCACTAGTTGAGGATCCCGGGTGAAGTGCGCTTCCACCTTTGACCTTATCATCACTTAACATCAGGTGAAATCAAGGCACTGTGCTTACCCGTTAATATATAAAAAATAAAATAAACAAATATCTGCTTTGTAAAAGGATAGAGTCCTGGGATCAGCCTATTCTCAACCAGTAGATTTCAAGGTTTACGCCCTCAAAGCCATTGCGGAACCTAAGAATCGTTTTCATTGACGAAGAAAAAGAAATAGCTTTATTACTTACTCTACAAAAAGTAATGTCATACTGGTATAGGGAGACTCGCTCTTTTCCTAATACACGATAATAATGCGGGCTTTGATGTTTTAAATTTTTTATCAAATGTATTGCTGAAGATATGTTACGTAATTTTAAAAGCAGCGTAAAGGAATGTAACAATAGGGTGTTATGTCATAAGAAATTATTGTTAGGAAAGGTATTCCAGAATAGTTGGAAAGCCATAGCGCGTGTGTGGCTACGGCAGGCAGGAATGGAACCGAAGTTTGTTTTCACAAGTATAATTTTTAGTTTGTAATGCAAACATGCAAACTACTAAACATTTATTTGTATATAGGTTTAAGACACATTCTTGTGACCACAGATCCTGCATTAGGTTCGAAATTTCAGGATAAAATAATTTTATGTAAAATAAGCGCGAGTAGTTATAGTTTTTATTTCAAATTATTAGTTAGTACATTTAGTTAGTACATTAGTATTAGTTAGTACATTTATCAGTTAGTACATTTGTTTCGGAGACTTTCCTTGCAGCTACGGATTCTACAATCAGTTTGAAACCTAAGGACAAAACAATATTTAAACTAAACTGTATAAAGTGTTTAATTTCAATCATTTACCAATATTCTGACGCTCTAAGAATAAGAGAGAAAAGGAACGCCCATTCTTAGATTCTTCCCATATCTTCTCGAGACTAGGCACTACTACTAGTTCGCTTACGAACCGACAGTGTGGTGATTTTCATAAGAATTGAAACAGTAAATAGCTTTTTTTTTTAAATAATAAAACAGTTAAAGAAAAATTAGTTTTTGCAAAGGGCAACAAATAACAATAAAGGGATGCATTTTTTGAGAAGCACGTTAGTGCAGTGGCTAGTTAGTTATCAATACCACATTGGGAACTATTTTGTAATAACAGTTGTAAGAGCTTTTCACTTTCCCTAATAATTTGACTATATATTTTTTTTATTAGCTTCTTTGTCCCACTGCTGAGCAAAAAATATGTTCATATTCATAGGGAATATGAATATTTTTTAATGTATTATTTATTGTTCCTTAACCCTAAACAACCATTCTGTTAACACAAAATGAAAAGAAAACGAAAAAGCCTCAATAAAAAAACTGTCTAATTCTAGTCTGTCAACCGTCACCGGTTTACGTTGATTTTTCAGACACTTAGTACAAATAATTTTTAACACCTTTATACAATGAAAGAAACAAATACATTTAAACGATAGAGATAGTAGGTCTACCATCACAACTTCGACCAGCTTCAGCTCCCAACCGGCACACTCAATCACTCCACTTTACGAGTGCACTTACGTATTCCTGACTAGTCTCATAAACAGAGCATATTGTGGAGTTTCTAATTTATGTCTCTATTACTGTGGGGCGAGTACTACGGGTTATCAGCGTAAATGTTAATCGTGCGAACCGGAGAAGGGAGCGTGCGAATACTGGGCCATTTGAAATAAAATGTGAAGTAAATAGCTTATATACTGTCCCACTGGTCCATCCATCATTGAAATAAAGTCAAATCTTTTAAAGAAAGACAGTGTTGAAAAAAATCCACGAGCGGGATTCGAACCCGCACCCCATGACATGCCAGGCCAGGTGCACTACCAACTATGCTATCATGGCTCAATCCAACTCGCCGAAATTAATCAACACTATCTACTTTTACTTTGTAAGCCAAAGGAGCCCTATACAATGTCGACAACTACGTCATCAACATCCGATCCTAATATTTTACAAATAGGTATATTATTAAGTGATATATATTAAGTGACGCGGCTGAGAGATCTAATGGGCGGTGCTGTAAGAATCGTAGTAACAATAGACACTTATGTGGCTGGAACGAGCACGTCCGTGATGCCCATCGGGTGGCCAGGCGTAATTTCGAAATGTGGGTAAAATTTAATCGGCCTGCATCTGGTTTTGTTTATAACCAAATGTATGAGTCGCGTAAAATCTTTAAAAGTCGTCTAAATTGGTGTCAAAAAAATCAGGTTCAACTTAGAATGAACATTTTGGCTAAACACAGATCGGAGAAAAATTTTTGTAAATTTTGGAAGTCTACAAGGGAACTTGAGGGTAAGCCTGGCCGCCCGGTGAGCGTTGATGGGAAAAGCGAGCCGGTGCATATTTCTAATATGTTTATGGAACACTTTAAAGTGCACTCCCCATTGGGCCCTTCGACTGAGTCTGTTGATGCTGTCCCCGGATGTCAGGAGGGTGAACGCCTTGTTTGCTTTACTGCTAGTCAAATAAGAGCTGTACTAAGGAAAATGAGCGGTGGTAAATCCCCCGGACATGATGGGCTCAGTATTGAGCATTTCAGACACGCTGGGGTTCACCTACCAAGGGTGCTGGCCATGTTTTTCACAATGTGCATAAGTCACTCGTATCTACCACACGACTTAATGAAAACTATCGTGGTGCCTATTGTGAAGAACAGGTCGGGTGATGTCTCAGACAAGGGGAACTACCGTCCCATCTCGCTAGCAACCACCATGGCTAAGATTTTGGACAGTATGCTTGATTCCTGCCTAGAAAAGTTCTTAAACATACACGACGCTCAGTTCGGTTTTCGGCCCGCTCTGTCTACGGAAAGCGCAATCGTAAGTCTTAAGCATACTGTCCAATATTATACTGACCGAAGGACGCCGGTATACGCCTGTTTTCTTGACCTTTCCAAGGCTTTTGACCTTGTGTCGTACGATGTCCTTTGGGGTAAGTTGAGGGGCAGGGGTGTGCCGGTGGAAGTTCTTAATATTTTTAAATATTGGTATGCAAATCAAACAAATTTTGTTAGATGGGCCAATTCGCTTTCGGTGGCATATAGGTTGGAGAGCGGGGTGAGACAGGGTGGGCTGACGTCTCCCAAGCTGTTCAATATGTACATCAATGACCTCATCGTCGAGCTCAGCAGCATGCGCGTCGGTTGTAGCATAGACAGCGTTAGTATTAATAATATAAGCTACGCCGACGACATGGTGCTGCTGAGCCCGACGGTGGGTGGTCTCGCTAAGCTGCTGAGAGTTTGTGAAACCTATGCGGAGGCGCATGGGCTTAAATATAATGTTGGGAAATGTGAATACATGGTCTTTAAGGCCGCTGGTAAATTCCCAGAGAACTCGCAAAACATTACCCTTAACGGCATGAGCATAAACCGCGTTTCTAAATTTAAATATCTGGGACACTACCTTACCGACGACCTTAAAGATGATGTTGACATTGAGAGGGAACGGAGGGCGCTAGCAGTCAGAGGTAATATGTTGACTCGCAGATTCTCCCGGTGCACTGAGCAGGTTAAAATAACGCTTTTTAAAGCTTATTGTCAAAGTTGCTACACGGGAAGTTTGTGGGTCAATCACACCAGAAGGTCGCTGGACGCCCTTCGCGTCCAATACAATAATATCTTTAGGATGATGTTGGGGCTGCCTCGCTTCTGTAGCGCATCGGAGATGTTTGCACACTATCGCACTGACGGCTTTAATGCCATATTACGCAAAAAGACGGCATCCCTGATCCGTAGAGTGCGGGACAGTCCCAATAGCATCCTGATGACTATAGCTGAGAGGTTCTCCTCACATTTATGGGAGAGTCTGATAAATAAAGTTTTAAATTAATTAGTTTACTAACAACTTTCTATGTATTGTACTACTAACAGATATGGATCAAGTTATCCGAAATAAATGGTTTTTTATTTTATTTATTATTTATTGAAAGATCAGTTAAGAATTAGGCAAGCTATATTTATGGTTATTTACATATAATTTTACGCAAATATTGTTGCGAACAAATTACAATTAAAAAAAAACAGTGTTGAAAAAATTTTCAGCACTTTCTCTTGATGTACCTACAGACAGAGCGTACAGATTTATATAGTAGTATAGATAACATTTTATGATTAGAATTAGGTTGGTACTACAAATAAAATTGCTTCCCGTATTAAAAAAGATATGTTACACATTTTTATATTAATTAAAACATTATACATACTTTAATTTAAAGTCTACCGACAAAAATAAATAGCGACTGTTTGAAACAAACATACGAATAGGAAACTCTACTACAGCAATTGGTCATCTTAGAAATTAAATGTCAAACGTCATTGTTCTCTAAATTGCATGCTTTGAGCGAACAAGAGAGAATATAACGAACTGTACAGACTTCATCAATTTTGTTAAAAATAATGAAGAATTCCACGAAGTCACGCAAATATTATTGTTAGAACGAGCCGACGACGACACAGTTGCAAATGAGAAGTCGCGGGCGTAAATTAATTATGTAAAACTGTGCTGCAGTCTGAATTATGGAGTTCTGAATTAAATTAATCAGGACCTGTTTCACTTACAACACGAGACAAATGTTCGTTTAAATAATAAAAATGTTTAAACTACTAAAGAGATTAAACAACTAGAACATTAGGGCGCATTGAAATTATCGGGTACCATAAAAAATATGTATCAAGTTCAGTGCCCAGGTAACATTAAGCTTTCCTTAGGGACTGGCGAGACGGTATGAACAAAAAGCCAATTTCATAAAACTATGCACCCGCCTGCAGGTCCATAACAATAAATGAGCAAAGCTCCAGAACCTGATACCTCGCCCGCACTGACGCCACACACGTCCTGCGACATCTAACTCTTGAATGTAGCGGTCCATAGGCGGTTGTATTAAAAGCGTTTGTGGTTACCGCTCCAGCGGAAGCACAGTGGAAGCGATGCGGCGATCGGTGTCGGCCCATGACTGTAACTTGGTAGAGGAATCTGCAAGTCCGGCACACATTGACGCTTTGCCGTCGCAACGCGGAGGCTTCAAGTGCACACTGGCCAACGCCGTTCGCACGCCAGTCTGCTCCGCGCTGCCGTCCGCGACGCCCGTGCTGCGCGACGCCGCATCACGTCTCCCCGACATCGCGAAAAAAGTTTACACATTAAACTTTCCTAAAGACTTTCCTTTCAACCCCGATACAGTTGAAGTGGAACTGTCTGCAAAGCCCCCGCGAGCGACCAACAGTGACCTCTCTTGAAACCGGAATTTCGTATCCTCGGGAACGGGTTTAGTCTCGGACCCCGCCGTGGCAGGACTTTCGTGAAGTGCTAACTTGATTTTCAGAGTGGTGTTGTTCAGTGTGAGTGACTGGATATTACTTAGACGTACAAATTTATCAGGAACGGGACTGGACTTCACAAAACAGTTCTAAAGGTCTGCAACTAAGTAAAAGTGCTGTTAAAATATTCTGTAAGTATGAACTGGACGATTGTTTGAAAACTAATATTACAGTAAAGTTGCAATAAACACTATAACAAAAGTCACACTGGGGCGTTTTGTGATAATGAAATTTTAAACATTGGTTACAGTTGTGGTTTAAGTCGGTTGCTTTAGTCACGGATGGCTAGCAGTTGAAACAATTCCTTGCCCTTGTCGCGATAAAAACTGCACTAATATTTTCATTGAACAACTTAATTTTTAACGACCTAAAGCAAAAAATATGTTGGTCAGTCCATCAACGTTAGATTAAAATCTATTTAGAGCAACAATAATCACTTCTCATCTTGAATCTTTTTGAATAAGGTCAAACAAACTTTAAAAGTAAGCAGCTAACTTACTTCTTGCCTCCTTTCTAAAAGCTTTTATTCTCAGCTTAAAATCTTCACACGGTCTAAAACTCAAACAACACCACGATTCACAATGGCTTGCTTTAATTTAGTTGCGTATATGCGAAATGAAATTAAAAATCTTTTGAAGTGTTTAAATTCATTCAGTCTCGGAGCATGTTGACGATTTCACGGTCAGCTGTCCGTCATTTGCATCAATCGAAAGTGCCATGTGTACCGAGAATCTATTTCCGAGCGGTCAGATGTGCAAAAACCGATCCAAAAAAAGACTATTGAACGCTTTGTGCGAGTGAAAAAAAAATCTTTGTGCCGTTAACTTTATTATTTTTTATTGACTTTTGTCGATGCCAAATTCGCTCTCGACACTGAAACGTAACTAATATGGTTTTCTTCTATTTACGTTTGCAGAGAAATTATTCTCGACTCATTTATACTCTAACGTGAACTTTGTTTGATCCATTGCTCTCAGAAATTGGGCCTCCACTTTTTGTTTCGGCCCCGTTCGCTTTTAAAATCGCATTTTGGATCGATTGAGATTTAGTTTCATAATTACGTTCGGATTTTATTGTTCGTGATCCCTCACGGGAGTTCTATTTGAAATCGGCATTAGGAGATTGCTATTGAACAGTAATTATTGCGTTAATTTCAACGGTTCTTTGCAATCACTTCTGGTCTGCCTATTAAAGCGAACTTATCATAATTCGCTCTGAAAGTTAGATGTGATTGGAAAGTGACAGCATTTGGAATATACAGTGATGAATATGTATTTTTAAGTTTTTAGTTTACTAAAGAGTCTTCCTATTAAATCATAATTACAATGGCAGCATTTGAAATAATCAATGCAGTCATGCGTTTTCATGGCTCATACAGAGATTATATCTTTCGTGTAGATCCACTACCAACTACAAAAAAAATGGTCCGACTATGGTAGTACTTGTAGCCATTCTTGGAGGAAGTTTTGTCCATAAGGTTTTATTCTGCACTATCTTCACTTTGTATATTCATTTTGAATGAAAATGTTATTACCTATTGAAATCTAGTTTCATAAATTTGAGAACTACATTTAATGATATTTAAATGCTAGTGAATTCGTAAAAATTGTTTCGTTTCAATATGTGGGGCTCGACATTAGACAAAAATACCTATTGTATTATCTGTAACAAAATTATCTGTCATTAATTTGTACCGTCTTAGTAAACACACTAATCACGCTAATGTTATAAATGCGAAAGATTGTGTGTATGTGTGTGTGTGTATATTTGTTGCTTCTTCACGCTGCAATGGATGGATGGATTTGGATGAAATTCGGCATCCAGATAGTTTATAACCTGGAGTTAATCCAGGTTATAAACTATGTTATGTGGTTATGTGTTAACATATGATACTTTTTATCCCGATATTCCCACGGGAACGGGAACCACGCGGGTGAAATTGCGGGCGGCCGCTAGTCCTTTATATTCTTTTAAAAATTCTTATCAATAGATAAATTCAAACGTAACGATAACCGAATTATTGTCAATTGGTAAACAAGATAAGATCGCTTTTTAGTTTTTTGCCTAAGCAAAAACTTTGCTTCTACAAATATAGATCCGTTACAAATAATTAGTTTAAAATTATAGCTCACAAACTGTGGTCACCCAACAGTATTTAAAAGATTTCGGGAAATAATGACAATTAATAAATAATGAGATTTGTTTTGATAGTAATAGATGTACCTAAATTCCTACTCTATGATCTTTCTATGACCTATGTTTTAAAAACAATCTTGAAACTGTTTATAGCATTCAAATTCGATTAAAAAGGTGGCAACAAAACTATACTCTACAAAACTTAAACCGGTTATAACAATAAAACATAGAAATGATTAAATGGAAAATGATCATAACTGGGATCAGTCAAAGGAAGTCCATAATCTCCTTCATTACGTAGAAAAGGAAACCGACCGATTTACGACAGACAAATGACATTTCTCATTACGACTGAAACGGTAACCAGCCGAACTACAATCGTGGAACACTAATTCGTATGTACCAAATAATACCTACCAAGACTTCCTATTTGATGTTACCATTCGCTCGTGTATGTAAATTATAGTGTAAATATGTTCATTTACACAAATATGGTCAAGCCAGCGGCCGAAGGCTAATTCCGTAGTTTGAGGCGTGACATTAAACATAGTCTAATACCTGTTTAAGCAAATATTGCAAATGGTTAAAAATTCCACTTAAAATAATATTTGAAGACAATACGCTGGTTCTATTTACTAATAAAACCTAATTTTGTTTACAAAGTGCAAGACTGAGATGGACGGAATTTGATTAAACAGAAAAGCGTGAATTTCTGACATGCTACTATGGGGAAGAGCTTGGTCGTCATCTATCTTGACGATAAGCGACGATAAGGCTAGAGATATAAGTCCACTTCACCCGGAATCTTTAACCACTGAGGAAATGGCTGTATGAGTATTACGTGTAGCTGACAGAACAGTACAGTGACAGACAAGTAATGTAAATTTTAACAACAATGTTTGACATGTAATGTTTATTTATTAAAATTGACAAACATCGCTTACGTAAAATAAATACGAGTCAATTCATATAAAGTGTTAAGTATCAATGTAGCGTTATTGTAATCTTTAGAAGATAGTAATGTTACTGATATAAATAAATATCGATATGTTATTGTAACGCACATATTGTGTCATTCATTCACGTGCCAGGCATAGTCGAAAATAATGCACCTATATCAAAACAATTGTTTCCTGAAATAACATAACAAACAATTCCTAAGACGTTGTGTAACACAGAGTTAACTCTCACATCACATGTGATAGTCGTAATGAATGTTCTGCAGTGTAAAGCTTTTATGAAGCTAATTCCGTCACGTCACCATAATAACGGCATTATGGCACACCAAAATTATGCACCGCAGAACGGTATTGATGATCAAATTGCAGGTCAAAGTTACGACAAAGATGCCGGCTAGAAGATAACTTAAACGAATCACTCGCCATGCATATGAAAGTGTCATAAGTTAGTCGTGCGGTATGCCGATCGGCCTTCATGTTATTTTTGCAGCTCGAGTCTTGATTTGGCAAGATAACGTTACACGACTACCTATCAATGATATTTCATGACAATTTGACAAGATTACCGATGATGATATAACGATTTTTAAGTTTAGTGTCAGATTAACAAGATCCATCGAAACAAACATTTCGGAACATAAGGTGCGTGCGAAATTTCGCATCTCCAGCGTTTTAAGTTATTAACATTGCGTAGACAATGTGTTAATAGTAATAATCAAAGAGGTCACGGACATGGGAACCTGCAGTGAATCCTCCAATTACATGTAGTTACACCATTTCACTTAGTCATTAGGATTCTTTGTATACGCCCAAACGACTCCTCGTGACATGCCATGTATTAATTGACGAGTCAGTTAATTTTATGCTTACGATAATTGCGATTTGAACTGTGTCAATAGACTGGATCTAATATTAGCAGACCTTGTGCTTAAATGTGAGTAATCCATACGTTCGTGCGTTGAGAAACGTATGACAAGTTTATAACAACTTATTACTTCGTCACTGAGATCATGCGTCGCTATATGCTGTGCTATTTATCATACCTTGACACATAGATGTTAACCTTCGGAATTTATTCGATTTTTAGTTTCTACAATGCCGCTACTTAAGCATCATAATCGAATCAGTCATTAAATCGTGAATAAGGCTGTCACTAGATAACAGTGTGTGCTCAGATGTACCAATTGTAATTATTGTATTAGCTATAATTACTGCGACTATAACCTTCAAGTACAGACCAGAGCGAACGGCCAGTTTGAGTAAATGCATCAAATTAGTCTTTGGGCATTAGTTCATTAGTCTTCGTACTAAAGGTCGTGACGAGTCTGAAGTTTTTATGGAATACGTCATTGTAGATTTATCCAAAGTATAGTTCACACATTCGTGGCTTAAATATTTACAGTAAATTAAGACTGTATTGATCATGTGTGGCCTTCGTAACTTAAGTAGAGGCTCTGCTTTGAATAGTCTAGTAAATATTGACCGACGGCCAGGCAACATCTGTTTACACTCTATTGAAAGGGATCGCATTAATGCGTACGTATTATTCGATTTTGAAAAATTATGTCGAGGTCTTTATTGTGCAATCATGAGCCGGCGTGATTGATGGATCTAAAGTTGAATTAAGAGTCAAGACCAAACGTAATTGGAGAAAGTGCAAAAACGTTTAAATTCTTTCTAGTAATCTGTGGAGGCATCTTTAAGACGCTTATTTCGTGTTTATTTCACTTTTTCTTGTGATTGCCGTGACTTTTAGTTCCTAATATCTTGTCAGTATATGTGACTTTAGCGGATTAACAAAAATGTTTAAAACTCACTTTATTTGTACAAAATCTATGTTGCTACATATTTTCTAAATAAGCGTCGTACTGTTTCTAAACTTTTTGTAATACTTGAAAAGTAGGATAGATTTGATGATGGAACACTTAAGATAAATTAGTTTTTATTTTACAACAAGTAAGCAACTGGCATTCATATCCCTTGATGGTAATTGATGGTAATGCTAAATATGAGAGTCAGAGTCCTCTCTACTAAGGAAATTTAAAACTTATCTCCTTACTGCCCAAACATAACGCTACTACCAACTGCCTATTTTGACAAACTAAGAAAATATGCCTGTTCTTAGCTAGTAGGTAGCTTTATGAACAAGCTCTTCTACCAACTAAAAAAGTACACTGATCCTCGCTGGAAATTGAACCCAGGACCTCTAGGTCTGCGAGACCGGTGGTCCAACCGACGCGGTTACGCTTGACCCCCTTCTATTGCGGTCAGGGAGGTGTTAATTCATTTACCGACGGAAACCCGAATATAATTGGACCTCGGCTAGGGGAAACCTCTATAGGAACAATGATACCAAGTGCATTCACAATTAACAACTTCACGCCGCTTAATGAGAATACAAATGAAGTATGAAAATTGTCTTGCCCTGATCCCAATTGGGTGAAGTGACACGGAACCTACGATGAGTAATTTAATTGTTAAATTTTTTAATGAATTCAAAAAGCCTGTACGTCATTTCTTCGAACGGTTTTCCAACAAAGTTGTGTTAGGAATTTTGTTTTGGAAATAACATCTCGAGAATTAGAGCAATTGGAAAAAAGAGTACGAGGCCATAGGAATGGTCATAATGACCTAAAATTTACTATTTATCACAGTAATTAGTGGACTGGACTGGACTGGGCCTAGAACAATGTAGCAGGACCCTTTCATAAAGTAAGCAAGAGACACGAAGAGATTTTCCGAAATTTCTTCGAGATCGGAATACGGATTTTTACGCGGATAAAGTCACTCGCTGTTGACATCAAATGGTAATTGTTACCCAGATTTGAGAAATTCAACAGAACGTAAGAAATCTAAAGCTAAACAAGGTTGTGTTGTTTCTAATTCATGCACGTGTCTCCGCACCAAAGGTAAACGTTGATTCGCCGGTGCACCCGGAACAAATACACTATGTTTCTTTGTGAAAGTAAGAATTGGTCTCTTAGTTCATCTCATTTGGTATCTTCAGTCAAATACAAAGCTTCGGTAGCGAAACGGGTATAGTATATGCTGAGTTTGACTGCGAAATATCGTGATTCAATACGCATAGCTCCGTCATTACTGACGTGAACCATTACCCAGCAAGAGCATTTTAGTTTCCTAAAGTTCATAGGGCTTTTACTAATGTGTTAATTGTTACTCTTTAACTTTTTGACCACCACAGCATAAATGTGTCGCCGTGTCCTGTACGCCAAGCATTCAATTCAGAGTAAAAACTTACAACAGGAATGGGGATTCCAACATTTACAAATATCCTAATTTAATTTGTGTTCTGCTAAACTATAGGTATTGTCGGTCGTTGCCGTCTTGGTGCACAGGGCACGCTATTGCTTGTCTATTATAGCCGACTGTGGCGATCAAAAGGTTAAAGGCTATAAGCGACCAACAGATCTTTACAAAAAAAAAGATACTTAACAATACATTCGTAATAAAGGCGCATGCTACTGTACCGAAATATCTCATATTTAATAACAACAAAGAATACGGTAGGAATACCGTTCAGACTCTGACGTGTTTATTTCTTATTCTTCCTTTTAAAATACTTTTAACAATAGCTAGCGACACGGTTGAATTAGTCACACATCGGAAGGAAGTAAAGAGGTAGAAGTTGCAAAACTAATAAAAAACTAATATCTATACTTTTGGTTCTAATTTTTACAAAAATTTAGAAAAGCTGCAGTATTTAAAATATGTTTGTGAACGCAACAAACAAATTATATTACTAATAGTAACGGGCAAGTGCCACAGTACACTACGGCAAGTCAGAGACAATATATAAAAAAAAAACTTAAAGATAAATGCTTTTTAATGATCCAATTTTTTATACATTCTGGACATCATTTACCTTTGGAGAAGAATAGGGTAAAAAAACTGCACAGCTTTTAAAAACAATATGTCGTTACTATTACGCAATATACATTTACAATTATTATAAAAGTATAGTTTACTAGTGCTAATGACAATGCCAATTTGTTACATCATAATTTCGAAAATTGACCTAATAATGTTGCAGTAAAGTCTAGAGTCAATGAGCTAACAAGGTCGTCTAGTGAACGAAAGCCGAGAATTCAATACAATGAGTATTGTTTTCACTCAGTCAGGAGGCATTTGCAACAATGGAATCTTGGGGCAGACAGACGAGGTGATGGGTTATCATAGCAATGACATAGGCTCTTTATATTAGCAGCAAGCAGCATCACTGGTGATTTTGAATGCAAATTCAATTTCAGATGAACTATTTCATTTCAATTAAAGACTTTTACTAATTTACTCGAATTTTACTCTACGTATTAATTTATCGAGCCCTATTTCTGTGGTCACAGGGAGACTCCCTACTAGCTAACGTTATGCTAGTGTTAGCGATGAGTTTACATCAGTAGTCTAATTAGGGACTTATATATGATTTTTTGCATTCAAACCAAGCATCTATCCGTAAGCTAATGAACGTATCAAAATTTCATATATCCTTTCTTACATGACGTTATCGTTAAGGCGAAGGGTAAGGCACACAGCGCCGCTAATGGATTTAATTTGATAACTGCTAAAATGGATTTTTTTTCAAACATTGCGGACCTTTTGACACTAGGCAAACATCTATTATTTAATAATTGTGCACTACTTATAGGTTTGTTTTTGTATTCATTCGCTAACACCAAAAGTGGCCATTGTTTGTGAATAAATGCGATAGCCCGTTTTGTGAATAAACCACGCAACAAAAAGTAGTGCACAATTATTAAATAAATATTATGGATGCTTTCCTGTTGTCGGACGGTACGCAATGTTTAAAAAAAGATCCGATCCGTTAGTAATTGTCAAATTATCAATTGGTGGCGCTAGTGTGCCTTACCCTTCGCCTTAAATGATTATCATTAAATTGCAGTTGCCCCAACATCGTTGATAGTCGATTTCAATGGAAACCCGTTTAGGTTGTAAAATGCACCGGCCAATTCGGCTCGAATTAGTTAAGTCATCTAACATCCGACGTAACCGTTAAAAGAGAAAAGAAATCTGATTCACTTTCATTTTTGGCTTGTCGCGTTTTCAATATCAAGGTCGCTACCCAGTAGACACGTGGGTAGGGTAGATGTTGAGATGCAAATATACTTACTAAAAAAGTTAGCGTAATATTTTGTTATCCATTTATTCAATTACTAGCACTAGGACCCAAGCTACGTTTCGGTTTATCAAAACTAAATCTAGCCTATATTTATAAGATAAAAATAATATTCCTATTACTGAAACAACTAACTACTAAAACAACTATACATCAGAAATACAAACAAACAAACACACAATTTTAACTCTTTACAAATATTAGTATAGATTTGTTAAAAATGAAGTAGCTCGTAGTTTAAAACCTTTTAGCGTAATATGTACAATGAGAAAAATTTTCATTTATTATTATAAGTTATGAAATTGTTTGCTAGAGTTTAGGTAAAGACATTGAATGAACACTATACGTCTTCTGTGATTTGAAATAATAACTGAACAATTTATTGTCTCGTTAACCGGTTAACTTAAGAAACGCCCTCCAGTTAGGCTAAATGCACCTATTATTAAAGATTAATATAATGCATCAATCAAATTTTGGAAGAACACACTCTTAGTGCCCCTGCCCACATCCGATTATGAGTGACCGATTTTTTAGTCAGTGAAAATGAAACGTATGGAGCTTTATGTTGTAACGCACAAGTCCTAAAAAAACGGTCACCAAATAGATAAATTCTCGGCGAAAAAAGTCGGTCGTGGGCGAGCTAGATATATTTAGTTACTTAAAACTGGAAAACGTACGTTTTAAGTAAAGGTAATGTTCGAACTTAGAAAAAATTAATAAAACTAGAAAATTTTGAACACTCTTTTCGTTTACACTATTGTTTGTTGTATATTGTTCCTGCTCGATAAATCTTTAATAACTGCAAGCGATCTAAAGTCCTGCATTAATCTGAGCACGATATCGGCAATACTATTTTGAGCTGCACTTACTGCCTAATACGCTGAGCTGATTAGATCTCCGTGCAATAACGACGTATTGTATCGAAGTATCACTATTAGTTCCGTTCGGATTAGCCCCAAGCGACAGTTGTAAGGCTTTTTTCGTGTTTCCCTTTCTCCGAATATTCTTGATCTCACCCAATCATAGTTATCTGGTTTATCTATTTTTCGTTTAGGTTTGAGTGTGGTTGCATGTACGCGTGTTGTTTTGTTCGACACAGTATAAGATTGAATTAGTGCCTTGGCTTATTAAGTATGTGTTGTGATAATAAGAATTGTTATATTTAGAGTATTTGAAAGACATTAACTTTATTTCTTAAAACGTAAGAACATGAGTAGGACACATCTTTCAAAATAAGATACTATAAATAAAAACTTAATTTCATTAAAAATATATATCTGGTAACGTTTGTAATAATGTTGGTCCAAAACCAAAACTCTTTTACTGATAAAATACACTTCTTGTCGGTAACAGAGTTTATATTTTATTTAAATAAATGTTTTTTTTTATTTGAGAATCAATGTATTCAATTTTGTAGGTATTTGCTACAAACGAAATCTGAAATACGAAGTCGCGGGAAAAGTGCAAGTTTCATATAAAAATAAAACGTGCTTGGTCTAGAATTCCACATGTAGCTTTCGATTTTTTCTAGATAAGAGTATATTTTATGCATTAACTTATTTTATAAAGTTAAGTTACAGATTTATGTCTTTAAATACCTGTCTTGTCATATAAATAGCTATCTCTCCGAGCAGTCCAGTTATCCGTTAATATTTAGTGAGTCTCGCTGAGGGCTGCTATTCACTCAAGTCAATGGATCGAAGACGAGTAGGAGGGGTCTGTCAATCTGTATTTTCATTATGGCGCACTTCCCTTTCTGTCCTTTCGGGATGGCTTGCGAGTTGTCTGCACGCTTATTCATTTAAGGAGAAAATTTATTTCTGTTATTCGCGTTATGCGTGGCGTGGCGTATGGCAGATTACTTAGTCTTATCAAAGTGAAATGCAATTTATATATCCTAAGGAATATATATGAATTGAAATGAGAATATTTGTAGGGTTTCACTTAAGTTTATTGGCTCTTGTGACCGCCTGACAGACCATGCAAAGGGTTCGAAATGTTAGGATAAAAAAATATAATATGTAAAACATATACCGTAGACGAATTGTACGAATTGAAAAAAAATAATGAATGAAAATCATTGGTATTTGTTATAACTGTTACGTTTTCATGATCTATTAAACTTTATTTGTGAAATCTCGTACAGCGGCATCACCAATATAATTATTATTTTTGAATTTACACGGAAGCGTTTGATATTCTTAGTCAATAATCTTACGAAAAAAAGTGTTTTCCTTTTTCGTATTCCATAAGTAAACAATAAAACAATTTTACTATTAGTTTTTGATTCTAAGATCAATTATATTTATACGTAGGTACCAGCGGTGCCGGTTTTCATTATTATAAATTATAACAAAGAAATTTGTATTGTATTTTACAAGTTATCTTCGGAGCGATCTTATTACATGTTGCCTAGTTAGTTATGTCAATAGCTTATATTTATTTTTAAGAAATGTTTGCTTTGTTAGAGTGTAATTGACTAGAACGGTTTCCAATAACAATTTGAAAGATATTTGATCTATAAGGGATATATTGTTTTCTAAAATGTACGCGAACAAGACATATTAAAGTAATATAAAATCTAGTAAATCTATACTTTCGTTTAATTTGCTCTTTCAATAAGCTAGTTGCAATAGTTTTAACACGTTTCTGAATTATACATTATTCGCAACAAGATTTGAGCACACAATTTTTGTACTCGAAACGGCATAATACACAATGTCAACAAAAAAAAATTACAAACATTATGCAATCAGATATCCTAATCGCAGATTTGTAACTCATTCAAGTAATGCTTCGTTATTTTGATTGCAAAAATGTTACCAACAGCACCGACTAACAAGTACTGATTGTTGGAATTTTCTGGTACAATAAGTAGTTTTTTTATCAGAGTAATGTCAAAATATTGGTTGGTCGGCCATTGCAATGGCAGGTAGCTGTGAGGAAGATGACTAGCGAATTTAAAAAGGTTAATAGGCGCTTGTGATTTGCGAATTGTGATTTTGATGTCCGTGATTATGATGTTCCAGTTAAACATATATTGTCCGTTTAGATACATGCAGCCTTATGTGAATGTTGACTTTATATATCGAAGTTGGGTAAGAATTAAAGTTAGAATTTAAAAGAGGAACAACAATGTTTAACATATTATTATTATTGTCCGTTTAGTAACATGTGAATGTTGACTTTATATATCAAAGTTGGGTAAGAATTAAAGTAAGAACTTAAAAGAAGTGCAATGAGAGCTCAAACGTCGAATACCCAGACACAATAGAATCTTAATTGTTATCTATCGGCCACCAGCTGTTCGCTCGACGCTCAAGGAGTTAATATTTAATATGTAATTGTCCGTTTAGTAACATGTGAATGTTGATTTTATATATCGAATTTAGGTAAGAATTAAAGTTAGAACTTAAAAGAGGTACTAATATGTATACAAATGTAATAGGTAATAATATTTGACATAAATAATTGTCCGTTTAGTAACATGTGAATGATGACTTTATATATCAAAGTTGGATAAGAATTAAAGTTAGAACTTGATTGTTTTTGTACGATGTTGGAAGCGGTAAATATAGGTAGGTTAGGTAGGAGTTACTGTTAAAAGTTAGGAGTTACTTAAACTTAGGAGACTGTTAAAAACTACTGTATAGCAATAAATAAGGCAGGTACCTAATGAAAATGACATGCCCGTAATATCGTGATATTTATTGGGAGGATAATATTAGGTATATCAAAATGTAACTAGTAATGAAAGATTTTTTTTTATATTTAAGACATTTCTCTCATTAAAAATATTTCAACGACAGGGCCACGAACCTTCGCCAGAAGGTCCTGTCGTTGTGATAGCCATATCCAGGCAAGGTGAGCCTAAAAGTATCTATATAAACTTTTTCTGAATTAAAATTTATTAACAATAAAATTTCGAAAGTTTAAGATAAGATAAGATAACACTTTATTGTACTTACATCAAAAATAAAACATATTTTATACACACAATTGAATTAAAGTAATTGTTATTCCAAAAGAAATACTATTAACAATATAATCGATTATCGGCACAACAGCGATTATTATTTGCTCATTGACATATTGACACTAGAACCTTCGTTGTAGTATCGTATTCGCGCCTTTTTGCATAATATGCGCGCTCATATCGATATATCATGTCACAGTGTAGTCGATCGGCGCGCGCGCAAGGAAATGTCAAATGCTCGTTACAGCGCGTCAATCGGATTGACGTTTGTCATTTCAGCACGTGTATGTATGTAATTAGAATTTTAATGAGCGCAATCGGTTCGACATGATAATTGCTCAAACGCATTAACTATTCTTAAAAGCTTTAAATTGGTTGGTTATGAAAATACAAGGGTATAATTAAATATCTAATAATACTAAATAAATATCTAACATGGTATTCAATTATGTATAAATAATTGTGATCGGTAAAAAACATTTTTAGTCATTCATTCATAACACTATGTATTGCGTTGTTATTTAGCGTTAATTATTAGGGTTTACTAAGTTCTTAAATTTGATGAATTGAGCGAAACAGTCACAAATGGTTCGCATGTTATTATTGTTAATTAGTACTGTTTTCATAATACAGACTGTTTTATTAATACTCATGTTTTAATAAGTTAATAAAATTTTGTTTATAAGCTTTTATAGGTGAGTCTAGCCTGATAAAGTATTCTTTACCTTATGGTTATTTGTGTAAAAGTGTCTGTATTATACACAGTGTATTGTTTATTTTATAAAATAAAGAAATTTACAAAACAAACAAACAAAACTAAGTTCCCTACTAATACTCGTATAGTAAATCATTCTAGACAAAACGTATTTCGTATTTTTATTATGAGAGTTAAAATTGATCACAGGTCACAATCAAACGTAACAACAATACTAGGCGAAACATTATGTTACGATTAAATTAATTGTATTGGCTCATTTATTTACACCTCCTTTGTAACTGACACAAAATATTTGCATAATATTGGCGACGACACAAATATTAAAGTATTACATAAAACATGTTTGTGCGACAATCAAATTCAATTCAACAAATGAATAGTCAAAGTATTCAATTACAACAATATGCGTACCGTAATTCGGCAAACTGAATGGACGGTGAACTGTATAATATCCGGTTGGTTTTCTTGCATTAGCTATGACACTTTCATTAGTTTGAGCGATGGCCGGTGATCCGTGGTGAATTGCTAGAAATAGATTAAAAAGTCGCTGCGTGAGCGAAGCGCGCTGTCGCAGCTCCGTATAGAAATAAGTAAAGGGCACTTCGCTTTACTTATTTCTAAACGGTATGTATACTGTATACTGTCATACTGCTGGGAAAAGGCTTAATGCAAATTAACGCCTGTATCCATCATAAAATCAAGTCATCGCTACAATTGGCTTAATCGCCACGCTTGCCAATTGAGAGAATTAAATCCAGAACCTCCAGATATTGGGCCGAACACTTTGCCATTCGGCCACCGAGCTTAGTTTGATGACCTCCCTTCACGCTTTTTTAAAATAAATTATACTATAACTATTACTACTACTACAAAAAGGCATCAAGTATTTGGGGCACTCTTCCGCGAATCCTACTTAACTCCGAGGAGTTAGGTAGCTATGCATGGGCGCCAACTAAAACACAATAATATAAGAAAACATACCAAGAAAGCAGCATTAGCAACGATAGCTAGCAAAAAAGGAAAAAAACGTAAAACAAAAGAAGGTTGACAGTTATTGGAAAAGTAAATATAAACAAAGGAGTATTTACCTCATAACATAGATTATCAAAGTGATAGAACTCCTTACATTGGCACATTTTTATAGGCTCGTGATGATTAAAAGAAAGAAGTTAAGAAAAACAAAAGGAGGTTCGAACATTTTTAGCGATTGTTCTGTAAAGCCTTTGAGTGTCCTATCTTCAAAGATTCATACGTGGAACCCCAATACAGTGAGAGCAATTAGATTAAGTGAATACTGACGTAACATCTCAGTAATCAAACAATTCATTTGTTTTCTTATACGTATCATAGGAGGTTGTTATATTATGCGTAATTGATTGATATGACATAACTAGACATTAGTTAGATTCCAAATTATGATTGTGACAAATTACCGTGCCGTATATTTTATTGTTATTAACTAATTGACATTAATTTAGATTTATCGTACTATATCGTTTAATAGAAAGTAACGTAGCTAACATTGTTATGCGAATATGCGCTGGATTGATAGTTTGTATTTTATATTTTCAAGTCGAAAGGCAAAGGAATAAATCGCGGTGAAAATTGCGGGAAAATCTTTTCACGTTCTAGTTTTCTCCAAATAATAAGACTACAATAAACGAAGTCGTAACTTATATAAAGTTACAAGTACGATAATAATGTAAAACAACTCTACTGTGTCACATACATAGTAGCAAAAACCCTATTAAACAATTGTTATTGCATTTCCTATAGCTATTCTAGCTATATTCCTACACCTTATAAAGATAAAGTGTTTTTAAATCTGATTAAAGTTTACATAAATAACTAATCAAGTATATTTATTAATGCCAAAAGATAACTTTATGTGCAATATTCAGGTAAATGAGACATGTATTTACATGTAGATACATACTATTATAGTTATATAGGCAAAAATGGTTTAAAAAGGTTGATGTTAAATAATATGATTGCAATAAAAAAAATAAAGTCATGAAAAGTGTAAAACTTTTCGCCTAATTTTAAAAACAAAGCGCGTTTTTTCAGTACTCCTGGCATATTTCCAGCATCTTGAAATGTTGTCTTAAAATTTTCTTTACACGAAATAAACAACTGACAGTGCTGTAGAATTGATCGGCCATCAAAACGTTACAAAACAAACACAGTAGTACAAGTACTAAAATGCTTCTAAGGGTCCAAACACAAAACTACGAATTGACGCGATGCGAGTTTGCAATGTATAAAAAAGCGGCCAAGTGCGAGTCGGACTCGCCCATGAAGGGTTCCGTAGCAGCAAGTAACATAATATAAAAGTTCTTGTCGATTTATGACGTATTAAAAATAATATAGTATAGTAGTATAAAAAAAACTACTTACTAGATCTCGTTCAAACCTAATGTACATCATATATTTTTTTTAGTTTTATCATTCTCTTATTTTAGAAGTTAGAGGGACACACATTTTACCACTTTGGAAGTGTCTCTCGCGGAAACTATTCAGTTTAGAAACAAATGATATTAGAAACCTCAATATTATTTTTGAAGACCCATCCATAGATTTGATAAAAAAAAATGTTGTGTTTCATTCTAAGTATGGGGAACCCCCAAAATGTATTGTTTTTTTTTCTATTTATGTATGAAAATCTTAATGCGGTTCACAGAATTCATCTAACTACTTACCAAGTTTCAACAGTATAGTTCTTATACTTTCGGAAAAAAGTGGCTGTGACATACAGACGGACAGACAGACAGACAGACATGACGAATCCACAAGGGTTCCGTTTTTTGCCATTTGGCTACGGAACCCTAAAAAGCGACGCAAATTACTGCGATGCGATTTCGTGCGGCAAAGCGTTCCCTTCCACTGTTTTCGGTGATCATTCCCTAGATGATCGTCAGTTCTTGCGATACCGATACGTCGTGCGAGCACGTAGATTTCTACGAAGCGACGACGCATATCAGTTTTGTGTTTTGGCTCTAAGACCTAAGTCGTTACCCCGACGACAAGCGAACAATGTTGGCCCGACCGGCCCGAACTTTCGCCCCATGTTGGCAATATCAACCGCTTACTTCCACTGCGATGCTATGGAGAACTCCACCTGATTTATAAACCTTTTTCTTGTAACAACCTGCATATAATAGAACTAACATATCATTAAATATTTATAAAATACAGTGAAAAAAAATGAAATGCCTACCCGACCCAGCCAGCAAACGAAGCCAGTGCAGCTGCCCGGATTGCGGAAGACTCAGGTTCGATTCCAGGCTGGGTCGGGTAGGCAATTAATTTTTTCACTGTATTTTATAAGTATTTAATTCAGTTTCAGTGCAGCAATTAGCACTTAAAAATAAAAAGTAATAACATATCATTAATTTTTTTTAAAGTATGCTGTTGGCTGCCTATTGCCTTTATGGCGTAGTCGGACTTGTAACCGCCTCTGTGGTGTAGTGGTACCACCGATCTCAGAGCCAAAGATCCCGGGTTCGGTTCCTAATGAGGGGTACATAATTGAGTACCTACTCGGTTTGATTGGTGGTAGGGCTTGTTTGTCCGCCTGGCTAGCTACCACCATCTTAACTAAATATGTCGCCATAACGTTAATGTTTGTAGCATTTTGTTGTTTTCCGGCAAGCTAGAGATTCTTATCTCTAAGCCAGTGCCTCAGTAGTTAAAGATTCCGGGTGAAGTGTTCTTCCACCTTCGGCCTTATAATCAAATGGACTTTTGTGGCCAACGACAAACTAAAAGTTCCACAAGCTGTTATGATCAAACATCCTCAAACTTTTAGGATTTATTCCAACTTTGACAATAATTCACGTTATTTTAAAATGTTTTCTTCCATTCATTAAGGTTAAAGGTGCCTCAAGCACCTTGTCATCTCACGTTGTCGACTACCATGAAATCACAGAAATGTCAACATGACACTTACCAAAACCGCAATTATGTTGTCTGCGCTAACATACCGTGGTATGAAAACATCGGCATTGACATGAAGATCTCTCGAGTTGACATATCGAAACATGCTCTTGCGCAGAGGCAAGCACTCGCGAGAAATTATGCAAAAGCTAACTGATAACCTTGTAATAATACCTCACCAAATATTGCCTAACGCAATCACATTGCTTTAGCAGTTCATTTCGCCGGACAGATATGATAAAAAAAACGTGCAAAACTTATGAAATTTTTATTCGATGAAAACATTTTTTTTCAACAAATCTTTATTTGTAGGTCTTGGTTAAACAAACTAGTTAAATATAATTTAATCTTTGAATTGTGATTAAACGATGATTTCTTAAGCTATTCTTTGATCTCGCACAAAACAGTAGTTTTATGATTAATAGGTAAGTATTTATAAAAATTCTGATTTGACAAATAATTTAACTATTTACTTTAGATCGATTAGTAGTTTTACGTGTAATTGAATTGGAATTATCGATTACCGAAACGAAGGAAATTAACACACAAACAGACTTTCCCTCTGACAATGTTGCTCAGTATCAATAATTTACTACTGTTAAAAATAAAGTATAACATACTTTTGAAACTACTAATAAATGTCTGTTTAAACATTAAATAAGTTACAAGGACAAGTGGAATTAGAATAAATTTGTTCAGTGTGTAACAGTACTTTTAGAACCATTATGTTTTAATATTAACCGAACCTATCTGTAAAGTCAGTAATAATAATAAATGAAAATATATATTCATAATATAGTTAATGTTTGATATCTGTATTGTTCTTATATTTGTTTTTGTTTTACTTAGACGAATCATAGTAAACGGCGAAACGTAAAAGTTTATGTTGTACTATTTAAACAATTGTACCTATTAATGTTGTACTCCGGCAACTGTCACCTAAGATGGATTAAGCGGGAAAATAATTGGATTCGTCAGTGGAAATGTGCATAAGAACACCAAAATTATTTGTTCCTCAGAGAAAACGTGAATTTAAACCACGTATTTGTATACGTAATTGTATTTACTAACAGAGAGGCTGCATTCTTACGTCCAAAACCGTTTAGAGCGTTCAGCATTACCTTTACGGACAGACCAATATAAATTCTGCAAATGCAAGCATTCAGATTGTAGACAACAGTTTACGCCGATCACACTAAATCACTAGAGCGAAATGATAATACTTCCGTCATGAGCACCGCGAGAATTCCGATCTGAGATCTAACTATCATCGCGGAAGATTTCTTAAAGGGCGTAATAGCAACAAATATACCGTGCCATTCAACAAATGTAAATGCACAATCGCAAAACATTACATCACTTGAAATCATCTCTGGTTGCCCTGGGCGACTAAGGACCATTAGTAAGCCATGTCCGACTTGTCAGCTTTGAAAAATGACACATTTTGCTATTCAACTCACATACATAATGTCTTAACGAGAATGGGGTTGAATTTTCTGCGACATGCAAAATCTTTCTAAGGGAAACGTTAATTCTTACTTAGTGTTTGGATCAGAGGCGACAGGCGATTGTTTCTCGAAAGCGGCCATTTTTATTAAACTCTTTCTTTCTCGAGTGTCTTCTATCTAAGTATGACTTAAAGCAACATCTTTGTTATTTCCCCTAAGACTCATTTCTGAAGTTTTAAATCATTTTAGCTCACCTTAACCTTGAATATGGTTGTGAATTAAAAGTAATTAATTAGGAGTAAGGACTCCGTTTTGTACGTCTTTCTAAGTTTCCTTGATATTTTTAAAGAAATCTTGCCTCAGGTCTTGACTTTATAATACACTATGGTGAATGTCCTCCAACCAATCCACCGCTCTTCGTCTCTGCGCTGGGCCACTAAAGCCCCAGGCTCTGTTGATGTGCTGTCCCCTTACTTTCACCGTTCTTTGCCAGTATCACTCAAATCTCCTATCTCATTAGTACACCGCTGTAAGGGACGGGAACGTTGTGTTTTAATCTCCCAGATACTATCTGCTGGTTTATAGTCTTAATATTTGCTTTAAATGGTGAAACTAACGGCTAGAGTCCCTGGACTTTCTTGGTTTAAGTTATTTGATTACAGTGTGTAATGGTAACTTCATTGGCGCTGTTGGCCGTGCGGGTAATGGGGGTGACATGAGGCTTTAGAATGTTTAGAGTTCTTGTTTATTTCAAAATGAAATAGTGTAGTTATTTAATTTGAAAGAAACAGAATAAATGTGTATTTTATTTTAATTCATATCATCCCAATCTACATAAAGAGTGAAACTAGAGAAACGATACCTAGATTTCCATGATAGATACCTATGTCGAACAGAGACCGTTAACCGCTTGAGCGTCCATCGACCACCAGGTGGCCGATAACAATTGAAATTCTAGTGTGTCTGGTATTCGCGCATTCTGGTATTCTAGACTAACACTATTACTGCTACATAAACTTTTATTTGTTTTAAAATAATCAATAGTATATAACTCGTCTACCAATAAATTGAAAAACGTCTAATTTCTATTGTTATAATGTAACTCATGTAGTCTTGCCCTTATTCTTATTTTAGCACTGTCCGCTTAGCTAAATTTAATAAAGCAAAAAATATATACACATTTTATTCTCAAACATTAACATTTTTTTTTCTAAATCCATTAGGTATTATAAAAGTTCTTGAATTAAATATAGAAAATGGTTCTCCGAATAACAAGCTATCATTCTAAATAAAAATCTTGATTCGTTCGTCCGAAACTGGATGGGTACATCAGGTTTTTTCTATCTAGGACAATGCAGACAAGAAAAAAGTCAAGACGAAGTCAATTAGTAAAGGCATGAGTAATTTGCGTTTTTCTTCGCTTCAATAGCTCAGCAGAAATGTAAATCTGCGTCGACCGCAGCACGTCTGCAAATAGTTGTATTGTTAGCTGATTTGAACGCTCTATTTGGTTCCACTTCTGGCCCTTCAAGGTCAAAGCAACAAAAACCTTATATAATGACTTATGATTTATATTGTCAAGAGTTACATATCCACTCCACTTAATATTATTTCTTCTATTAACACAACCTGACCAACCGGTTTTTTCGGGAAAACAATAGGAACAAGCCCTTCCTCAAATTCTTATCTAGTCTTTTTCTTTTGTTTTTATGTAAATAGAGAGAGGCAGTATGATTGCCGTTTTAGTGTCCGAATTGCAGTTGCAACTTTGCGATAACATTAATTAGAAGAGTTATGATTAAATATTGATAACTTCAGGTCACAGATTATATAGTTATGTGCAGGTTATCAAAATTTTCTGCTTTTAATTAGTATGTGAGTATTTTATGAAAATACACACGTATTTTCATAAAATATCGTAAGACTTTTCTTTTCGTCAGTCCCAGAAACTGAAGGGTACCAAAGCGGGACTTTTTGGTAGGCATTTTGTGATGATGCCATAGCGGAACCATACCATAGCGGAACTAACCCTTCAATTTTGTGAATGTGGTTTACTCGTACAGCCTTTTTCTAAATAGCTATAGGCATAGGCATATAGAAGTTGTTACAGTCAAAACGTTATTAGGTGCTGTGGGTGGACAATCTCTTGCCAATGAAGAGCTGCGACTTTTAAACGTCACCGATGATCGTGAAGTTGAAAATGACAAAGATTACAGTATTCAATACAATACTATTGAGTTTCACTTGAGTTCTTCCCGTAATAACACGCGTTGTGAGACTCCATTTTATTTCTATCTACCGTACAATAATGTACCCTTACTACTAATAATAAAAAAATTCTTGAAATTGGCTAAATGCTAAACGCGAAGCCATTAATTAAGATAATTAATTAAAATACTATTTGTACTGCTTATATTTTGTTTAGGTACTTAACGTTCTAGATTTATATTGTGGTTCTTAAATAGAAACTTGTTAAACGAATGAATTGTAAAATACGAATTGTAGTTACTCAAACCATAAAATTGAAATATCATCTATTTTACGATTGAAATTAGATTCATTATAGGAAATTAGTCTACATTGTTTGATGTACAAAGTATCTGATCAAGTAGTTTTTCGTATTGATGTAGTTTCGAAACACATCGTTATAATCCTGTTTCGAGAACATACTAAATATACAAACCATCATCTTTTTTTCCAGCTTTAAAGTAACATCACGTTGAGGGCCGAAGTAATTTGGTGGACATAAAGATAGCGATCTTGTATTTACGTTCGCAAGCTGGCATTCGAGCGAGCCTACTTGATGTCATTGATGAATGATGACGCAAAGGATACCTCGGTTTACGACATGGGCATTTTAGTGGTGGGAACCTTGTTGATGCTTTTCAATTTCATCATCATCAGTTTATAAACGTCCCAGTGCTGGTGTCAGGTCTCTTTTTACAATCAATATATCGCATGGCGAGATAGGGCAATAATCAACATAATTTGTGTTTGAATTATTACGGTTTTTTTATTATTTCAATACGTGAAAGCCTATGACTGCTTAATTTTCATATCACTCGATGGAAAGTGATGGTGGAAGTAAAAGCGTAGTCACTTGTTCATCTGGGATAATACTGTTATACTGGCAGTATAAGCGTAATAGTTCGACTTCGGGAGTGTCTTATACCGTACGCAATAGAGCCATTGTTTGCAAAGCCACTGTTACATTTGTTGAGCGTTCGTCAGTACAAACAGTTTAAGCTTATTTACTGTCAGCGTTACGTTATCAAAACAAAACAACATCAAGTATCATTCGCATGTCATCGTGTCAAAAACAAAGGAACAACACGACGGACGGCTGCGATAGTGTTTTTTTTCACTGAAAAACAAATATCTTGTTACATCGCAAGGTTGACCCAGAGGCCCTCGGCTGTGGTCGGGCCGCGCTGACAAGGCCACGTCATCGATGACACTCCACACCATGTGGTTTGACAGCCTTGCGACACGTAACGAGATCCACACTTCTTCCTATTCCGAAGGTTGAACGGGAAATTATTATGTAAGCAAGTTGATTTATTCGCACGGCCGGCGCTTACTGGTATTGTACCTACCTACGCATTAATGATTCCTTGTGTCAGCAAAAAGTTCTTTAAAGGCTTAAGGCGAAGAGTAAGGCACACTAGCGCCACCAATTGATAATTTGACAATTGCTAACGGACCGGATTTTTTTTTAAACATTGCGTACCGTCCGTTAACAGGAAAGCATCCATAGTATTTATTTAATAATTGTGCACTACTTTTTGTTGCGTGGTTTATTCACAAAACGGGCTATCGCATTTATTCACAAACAATGGCCACTGTTGGTGTTAGCGAATGAATACAAAAACAAACCTAAAAGTAGTGCACAATTATTAAATAATAGATGTTTGCCTAGTGCCGGAAGATTCGCAATGTTTGAAAAAAAATCCAGTTTAGCAGTTATCAAATTAAATCCATTAGCGGCGCTATTGTGCCTTACCCTACGTCTTAAACAATAAATATAAGCTATTTTTTTTGCGAATAAATTTTAAGACAGTAATTTCTCCCTCAAGCGGGATTCGAAACTGGCACCTTCTGGGATTTCGGGCTGACTGTTGTAGCGAATAAAAAGCGTGCTTAGTATACCTATTCTAAATACGTTGCGTTGGACCCTGTCTGAAACATTGTTTAAAATGCAAGCTTGTAAAAAGCTTGTTGTGATTTGAAGTACTTTTATTTATTTAATAAATGAAGCACATAAAGATATTACAGTCTCATAAAATATGTAGTAGTATAAGTAGTTCATTCATACGACATAGGTTCCGTTTAGCATTAACAACACGGTAAACCCTAGTCATTTAACCATTAACTAATGGTACTTGCACAATTTTATGCTTGTCCGTTCTAGGTTATGAGAAGCGTTTACCTACTTTGAGCGACGACGGTAAAAGCTTTCTTACTTTCTGAGCGGGAAAAATTGTAGATACGCTGAACCATGAGAATAAACATACACTTATGAAGGAACCAAAAAGTTTTCTTAATCGCATAACGATAAAAAAAAAAAAACTTAACTCATTTATGTCAATGATAAGCACACAAAATTGAAGTGAAAAATCAGAAACGTAGCTAAAAAGAATTTCATTTAAAAAAAAGACAAAGTGTTGAAAAAATTCCACGAGCGGGATTCGAACTCGCACCCCATGACATGCCGGGTCAGGTGCACTACCAACTATGCTATCGTGGCTCAATCCAACTCGCCGAAATCCGCCTGGCTAGCTACCACCATCTTATCCAAATATGTCGCCATAACATCAATGTTTGTAGCATTGTTGTGTTCCGGCAGCTAGAGATAAGATAGCCAGTGCCTCACTAGTTGAGGATCCCGGGTGGAGTGCGCTTCCATCATTGACCTTATCATCACTTAACATCAGGTGAGATTAAGGCACTGTGCTTACCCGTTAATAAAAAAAAACACGGAATCTCGCATCAGCTGCGCTCTGACTGTTTTGAGATGGTCCGAGATTCCGTGCCCGTGAGATTATGTGCGCGTTGTTCGAGCGCGGTATCTATAAGCTTACCTTCTCGGGTCTTCTTATTATGTGCCTGAAGCTTCGTATTCAGAAACCATGTGCTCCGTTACCGGTTTTCAGGCAGTATGCTCGTTTGAAATCTCAGTAACATAAAAAACGATTACCAAGTCCCCCGTAGTTAAGAGAAAAAGTCGGGACTAAAAATACCCGTAATCCGTAGTACCAGCGACCTTGACAATGCACCCTCTCTCGTCTCATGGGGTGGCCCGCAGGATTACCGAGGGCGCCTTATAACCTGCTGTCAGCTAATTCTAAGGATAAAAGGATTTGGAATAGCAACACCCTTAGTAGAAAATGTTACTTACATTACACGTTGTATTGTTTCTTTATGATTACAAAACTAGGGTTTATCATCAGCATCATCATCTTCATCAGCCTATAAACTAAGGTTATCTAAATGTTAAAATGCTGCTTTATTTATATACAATATGTCCCGTTTCCGACCTCGGAGACTTTAAGGGTTGATTCTTGGCATCATTTTATTTATTTAAAAAAAAACAGAAATAGGGGTGCAACTTTAATCCCTTAGCAATGACAGCCATTTCAATATTTAATTAATGTCCACAAGAACGTGTACCTTAAAATAATAATAATAATAAAATAATTATTCTTAGTCAATTTTTTTCATAAAAATGTGACTTACGCATCCACTCTGTTATTATTTTAAAACATCCCAAATTTAACTTTGAAATTTGTCTAATAATTAAAGTAATAATAGTAATAGTAAATAATAGTAATTCTTTTCATAGCTCTTCTAAAATGTCTAAAAATGACATATTGTTACTTAAGACTTTTTCATGCAAACTTTTTTGTAAAGTATAAATAATGTCAACTTAAAAGCTAAAATATTTAAATAAAATCTGTCGTGCCAGGTACTGAAAAAACCAGCCCGTTTACCTACTTTTATTTTTTTAAATAAATAAAATGATGCCAATATTCAACCTTTAAAGTCTCCGAGGTCGGAAACGGGACATATTGTACATATTTTTAAAATTTCTAAGAATGTTTGAATCTTTATGATAAATTAAAAATGAAATGGCAGATAAGTAGGAAACAAAAATAAATGCATTTTTCTTAAAGCATTATCGGCAGGAAGTTTAAATTTCACATCTCATACCTCGGTACCTTATTACGATTTAGTCGATTATTTACTGTTAATAAAGAATCAACTTACTTTCTACTACTAGTTAAAAAAAGGATTATCGTTTATTTTTTCAATTTAGTTCCCAACTTTTAGTTTAAAGTTAGATACTATAGAGCTTTAAACACCAGAATGAGACGCGAACAGATTAAATATTCATGAACGCTCGCTACATCTGCAGATGTGGAAAGTAGTTTCGATCAGCTGGGAGTTGCGAAAAACCGACATTTTAAATAAAGTAAGAGCTTTAGAACTTAGCGGTTAAAGCGCTCGGGTTGTGATCATGCATGTGAATAAATGAATGGATGGAAAAGTTAATATTCTTTATTTTATTTTATTTATTAGGACAACCAAAAATCATTCAGAAATAAACATATAAGTATAAGTCAATCTAAGTGCTGTCTTATTTACAGGTTGCCACGGCATGCTATCGTGGCTAGCAAAAAAAACTTTGTTTTAACCTTTTTAAATAAACCTAAGTTAGCCTTAAAACCATACCACTAATAAGTAGTATTTAATTTGAATCGAAACTAAGTAGACCTGATTGTGGGACATTATCTTTTAATTTAGTTTTATACTAGCTGACCCGGCAAACGTTGTTTTGCCATATAAATTATTGCTGCTCCACTCCTATTAGTCATAGCGTGATAGCCTATAGCCTTCCTCGATAAATGGACTACTTAACACAAAAATAATTTTTCAATTCGAACCAGTAGTTCCTGAGATTAGCGCGTTCAACCAAACAAACAAACAAACTCTTCAGCTTTATAATATTAGTATAGATATCATTAATTTCATTATTATCAATATCTTGAGCCCCCCCATGTTTCGGAACGCACTTTAAGCCTTTGGTCCCAGGTCTTGTCAGTCGTTAAATTACCCACCAACCCGTAATAGGCCAAAATGGTAGATTATGGACTATTGTTTATTCTAGTTTGAAATATCTTATCTATTAACTTACAAAATACCGATATTATAATTGATAATAACATGAACTACAATAAAAACATTCTAACATTTCGCTAAATCATATAAGTACATTTTATAGATTTGACCAAAAATTGTTATCTGCTAAAGTAGAATAGTGATGTCACAGCTAAAACGGTTTCACGTCTAAAACGATTTTATATAGATTGTCAGCTGTCTCATTAATAAAAATAAAATGGTTTAAGTTAGCTAAGCTAATTCTTGATCTGGGATTCCATTGCGATTCCATCCCGTCGTGTTTTTATGTCTCTACCTATTCTACTTAATTAATGTTATTTAGTGCTTAACGTAAATATTATGTAACTGGGAAGGTAGATGCGCTACTTCCCGTATATCATTAATCAATGCAGCGACTTTCTACTAGGCACTGTACAGTGGATGTGTTTACAATAATTAATAATTTATTTCACACTAGATCTTAACAACAAAGTGCATATTTGTGTGTTAGTTGTAAGTACGTTACCCTTGATTTTCTAAGCGGGCGAATTCACCCTCAGCGGGAAATTCCGTCAAACCCCAACAGGGCGTAAACGCCCAGAGGACCACGCGACTTAAAACTTTAATGTTGTTTATTTAGAGCCTACTTTTGTATGAAGAAGTTTAACTATAGACAAACTAGAATAAATTTGCTACACTCTCAACTCCCAACAACTTTATTCTCTGCGCGTTTTCATTTTTTTTTATTTCAATATTTTTTTTGCGAATTACGTCATCGGCGCAGGTGCTGTCATTTGCTTTTGTTAATGTTTGTACCTCGGATATACAGGTTAAGTAATCTAAATGTATATTAGAAAACAATTAAAATAAATTATTTTATTTTATGTTTCGCATTAAAAGCGTTTGTTCCACTTATTTATACGGTATAAAACTTTCAATTACTTATTCAGTTATACGAACATCATTATTAAATATTTTCTATTACCTGTCAACATCTTTGAATTTCCATTAAGCATAGAAAGCTTCACTACGACTATAATCGGCTTATTGGTTTGAAAGAATTGGAGCTTTGAAGTTTGTATGGAATACCGAAATTAGAAATGGCTTTTAACACTATAATGCGACAGATGAATGATTAAAAAAAAAAAAATATTTTTTTATCGCGACAATATCGATTTTTCAGCTCAAAACTCTTTTGGTAATGGCGTATGTTTCAAAGAAGCAACAAACTTTTTAAAATAATAATCTATATCCAATACCATCAATACAGCAGAAGAGGTCAAATAAGCAACAGTTTCCGGGTGAAATCACAAGTGTCACGAGCGGCGGTTAATCCGTGACGTTTAATATTCATGGCGGGCTTCATCGGCGCTCTGATCTCACTTGATTTGTGCAGTCTGCATTGGAACTCGATGTAGATTGTAATAGCTAGGCACACCGCGGGGGGAAGGTCACAATTTCGGTTTAGAACTATCATAACCTCAGGAAGGTGACATGATTATGGATACTATGATTAGGCTCAATAGTATACCTGAGGAGAGGCAGATGTCGAGCAATAGACTGACGAAGGCTGATTATGATTATAAAGGAGACTAAATACAAACAAAATGGGACAGTTGGCATGCATTTGGATATGCCGATGTTCAGCAGTGGACGGTGAAGGCTGAATTTGATGGTTATGATGATAAGGAAAATAAGTTATCATCATCATCATCATCAGCTCATTTATGTCCCCACTGCTGGGGCACGAGCCTTCCCTATGGATGGATAGAGAGAATGGGCCATGAACCACCACGCGGGCCCAGTGCGGATTGGTGGTTGTTAACGACTGCTAATGCAGCCGGGACCAACGGCTTAACGTGCCTTCCGAAGCACGGAGGAGCTCGAGATGATACATTTTTGGTCTCCCATCCGATGACCGGCCTTTGCGAAAGTTGCTTAACTTCTGCACTCGCAGACCGGGCGCGTTAACCATTGCGCCATCGAGCTCCTCAAAATAATAAGTTATAGTCAAGATTAATGAGAACGTAATATCATTACATCGTCTGTGATAGAGGAGTATGTGAATAAATCAAACTTATCTTAGAGCTCGAGTGCGCGAATACCAAGACACAATAGAATTTTAATTGTTATCATCGACACTCAAAGGGCTGTGTTATATAAAGAAAAGTCCTGATTCATCAACGCTCCACCTAGAAAGCTAAATTTTGCAGGGTACGTCATAAAAAGACGTTGGTAAGAGATAAAACGGGATTTTCAGAAATAACGGAGAAGTCTATCTATGTGTACGAAGGCGCGGGCTGTCGCTAGGCTACCAATAAAATCAAAAGTTAGTCTAGAAACCTTTTAAGCTCAAACTTGTTGGTTGTAAATTCCGTTTAAAGGATTTTAATTAGCACCTTTATTGAGATCATAAAGATAAAGGTGTCTGCGGTCGTGGGCTATAAAGGCGCCTATACACCCCCACCGCGCTGCGTCGGGATGCGATCGATAGCGCCGTCTGCACGGTCGGCCCGCACTGCGGACTGACCTTGCATCGGCTTGTGCTTATGCAGGGCGCTATTCGGAAGTTCCATTTTTAAATTATTTGGAACACTAACTTTTTTAATGTAGCGCACTGAAATGGCTGGGTTGTGTGATTGTTTAGGTTAGGTTTAGGTATTCAATGTCTTAAAATGATCAGTGATAATATAATAATAACCGTATAAATTTACCATTTTTAAATAAATATTACTAGATAATAGCATCATTCCTAACAAAGAATTTGCTTTAAAATGGTTTTAGATTTTTTTAACTCAATCGTTATTGTTTGTTGATAAAAAAAATCTGTATTCATTTGTTATGTTCTTGACAAGTCACTATTTTTTTAATCTGTAGTAACATTTCAACTCTATGCAAGTATAACATATCAAATCAAATCAATTGTTTATTTGCTATAATACATACATAGAATAAAGTTCTTAAAAATAAATGCAAGACATAAAGTACCTACAGTAACTGATGTCAATAAACAAACAGTAACTGACAATGATATCATCTAATGTATGTAAATAGCCCAAATGGCTACCAATTCAAAGTAGTTTAACAGTTATTATAAACTATGAATAGTCGGATTAACTATAGGCCGGAACAAAAGTTGCTTGCTACGTCCTTTGGAATTATAAGAGACGCCTAGATCCATGATTGCGGTTCTCTTTACTAATAAAACTACGTGAGACAGATTTTGCGGACTGATCAAATGGTTCAAGTAAGGTAGTTATGATTTCTTGTTAGTCTACATTTTTTCAAGTTAATACTTACTCTTTTAGCAGCGCAAAAATATTTTGAACTTTGCTATGGTCTAACATAATATTATAAAAAGATAATTTGAAATAAAAAGGTTTGCCCAATTTGTATCTTTAACACTTATGCTGGTAATCTCAACTAGTTTCACAATCAAATGTTTATAGATTTAGCGTGCCGTAATAGGCAATTTTGAAACATCTGCTCTAAACTGTAATAGACAACGAACTAAGAACGACAAATTGGTAGAGCGTCCGCAACTAGGTAAATTATGTAACAAAAAGCGTTCGAGAAAAAATAGCACGACGGTCGTTCACGCAACGCGTTTCTAAAGGCGTCCCCAGTACTACGTTAATGGAAAAATGACGCAAAAACCGCAAATTGTTAACGTAAAACAATGGTAATAGTTGCCGCCATTGCACGGCCTTGACCATCGATGCTTCCGTCATGAGTCACGTTCGACAGATTCTTATCGTGCTCGTCCACGGAATGTTTTTTTAAAGAGTATAGAGCGGCCTTAATACCTGGTTGTCAATTGTTTGTACTCGTACATACCTTCATAATTCCGGTAATGTGATTCGGACGTGTTTAAGATTAGAGGTCTACATACAAGGTCTATTACAAAAGTACTCATAAAGGCAAAACAAATGTTGACTTAAAAATTATGTGACCTTACAAAATAATTCCCCTAATGGAGTGGAGAAGACAAACTAATTAGTCGCTTTATTCTAGTGCATTGCATAATTATTTATGCAAAAATAACAGTTTAAAATGGCCAGAAAAAAAATAAAAGCAAACACGAGTAGATTTGATAGTGTTGTGGACGTCTTTTGGCTGAGATGATGATGGTGATGATATCTCGAATAGAATCTATAAATCTAAATGTAAAACACGTACCAAAATAATAAATAGCCTGGATCCCATAGAAGATGCGTTAGAAAAGTGTTTAATCTAAACTGTTTTGAAAAATCTTCTTCAAATGTGTCTGAAATCATTTTAGTTTCCCCGAAGAAAATATTTTCTCGCACCAATTTCCATTTTCAAACTCACGTTTTCAACTAAGAGGAACTGCTTACCCGCAGCTTTTTAAAAACACTACGCCCGGTCGGGTGCCCGGTAGTTTGTTTAGTACACCCGGGTGGAAATGGTAAACAAGGTTATTCCGCTACCTCGCCACTTTTAGAATGATTTTTAAACACTCCTTTTGGCATAGAGTACAGACTGATTTCTGTAAAAGGAACTTAACCTTCTTGGGGACTTTTGAGTGTATTCTCAGTTTGGTTTTATTACTCACTGACTGTGCTCATTGGCCTATGCCAATGAGCACATATTCACATATTAGGTTGCTATTTATTAGCTAAGTTTTAACGAAATAAATAAAGACTTTTTTTTATCCAAATAAACTTAAGAAAAGTGCTTTTGAATCATCCATAATTTTTTAACTTCTATTAAATCTGTGGAGTTTCTTGCGCTCATTAGTCTCCACAGCTTTAATAGAAGTAACGAGATGTACAAAAAAAGTATGTTACCAAATCATACAATATTTAACTTAATATAAAACTGTGTTAATACTTCATCATCATCAGCCCATTTTATATGTCCCCACTGTTGGGGCAAGAGCCTCCCCTATAGATGGATAGAGAGAACGGGCCAAAACCACCACGCGGGCCCAGTGCGGATTGGTGGTTGTTAACGACTGCTAATGAAGCCGGGACCAACGGCTTTACGTGCCTTCCGAAGCACGGAGGAGTTCGAGATGATAAATTTTTAATGTGACACATTTGCTATAATTTTACGTCTTTATCTACGACTATATCTTCTTCCATAGTTTAAATTTCCACTTTATTTAAAAAGTAGACATTAATCACTTGTAAACGCCGACATAGTGACATCCAAACAAATTGCAACTTCCATTGGCAGACGCCAACTCCGCAATTGTACCACTACTCGCATAATATGCCGACTTTTATTCGGCTAACTTCATTATGAAGCACACACTTCCATAATGTAACAACGCCAAGTCGAATTACTTCAGTACCACTTATTTTGAAATAAACTGTGAGATTGTTGCCAAAAGGATTTTTTATGCCATCAGTTACAGCTCGAAAGCAAAATTGGTGTATGTCTGTTAGAAGGAGTACATATTATAGTTTTTGTGTAGTACTGGGGCTTTTTAAATTGATGTATGCCGGAAAAATAAAACCAGTTTTGGCAAAACGATAAAATTACTTGTTTTGACTATCTTGAGTAGAGTAGCTTTTGCCTTTATAATTTACAAATACATTCTAATGCACCCAAATCAATCAAAATAAAAGTTTTCAATATGTACCGTTAAATAATCCGTCTGTAAGTTTTCAATAGGCACAGACAATAATCCGTCTGTACTAAATTTGACAAAGCCCAAAAAAAAATTGTTTGAAAATAACTTGCTGACTCCAGAAACTATAAAGATCGCTAATGCATGATACTTATTTCCGATTGAGTATCAGCATTCTTTGTAGTAATGATGGTAGACAAAATTAGTTTCCATTAAAGGACCGATAGTTAATTTTAAAAATCTAACTATTGTGATTTGTTTATCCTAATCGTAGATCTGTTAAAAATCTTTTTAATACTTTACGTGCCATCCCCTATAAGAAGACATCAATGTCTTCTGTCGTCTTCAAGAACTCCAAAGTAATCTGGAGTGTTAGAAACATTAATTTAACACTAGATACGTTCTGTATTGACAATGGGGTGGTCCTTTTGAATTGGTACAAAACGTTTTACACAATTTATATAAAGACTTTTGTACTGCTCGTTTCAGGATAGCTAGCCATAATTCGTGGTGATTTGCCTAGAAGCTTATTTATTGGTCGGAATGTTAACCACGCGAAACATTTCTCCTTCGTTGCATGCTCAGACGCAATCGATCGCGAGCAAAACAGTCGAATCGCCTTTATCTATCATTTTGACAATTATTTTGTTATTCCTATTTTGAATGTCTCGTCTATTTAATCGGTTCATTGAACTTTTTTAATAGCTATGGAATGTTTAATCTCGATTATGTTATCTGTTTGTAATTAATTGTCTCCGAACAAGTTCCCGCAACCATTTGCGAATAACATAATGCTACAAGGGAAAATTTTACTAGTCTCAGGAAACTCGAGCCCACAACCTTTGGATAACGGGTCCAATGCTCTGACCGCTGAGCTACCAAGGCCCCAATTACAACTACAATGCTGTTATCATGACAGATTTACATGGTAATTGATAGTACTTTTACTACCAACTATTGGTTGTTTTGAGTGCGCCTTACTACGAATTGAACTTATTATGTCGCCAAAACATCAATAGTGGCATTTTTGTGTTCCGTCAGTTAAAAAAAAACCGGCCAAGTACGAGTCGGACACGCGCACTAAGGGTTCCGTACTTTATGACTTATTAAAAAAAACTACTTACGAGATCTCGTTCAAATCAATTTTCGGTGGAAGTTTGCATGGTAATGTACATCATATATTTTTTTTAATTTTATCATTCTCTTATTTTAGAAGTTACAGGGGGGGAGACACATATTTTACCACTTTCGAAGTGTCTCTCGCGTAAACTATTCAGTTTAGATTCAGTTCAAAAATGATATTAGAAACCTCAATATCATTTTTGAAGACCTATCCATAGATACCCCACCCCACACGTATGGGTTTGATAAAAAAATAAATTTGAGTTTCAGTTCTAAGTATAGAGAACCCCCAAAATTTATTGTTTTTTTTATATTTTTGTGTGAAAATCTTAATGCGGTTCACAGAATACATCTACTTACCAAGTTTCAACAGTATAGTTCTTATAGTTTCGGAAAAAAGTGGCTATGACATACGGACGGACAGACAGATAGACAGACAGAGAGACAGACAGACAGACAGACATGACGAATCCATAAGGGTTCCGTGTTTTGCCATTTGGCTACGGAACCCTAAAAAGATAGCTAGTCCCTCAGTGGTTAAGGTACCGTGTAAAGTGCGCTCGGCCTTAGCATCATTTATCATCAGATGAGATCAAGACCAAATCCTAACCCATTGTGGAATAACTGAAAACTTTATTTTAAATTTTATTATCTACTATAAGTTTGGAGTCTTTTCATCAGATGTGAACGGTATTCGGGTATAACCGACCGATGCACCACTATACTGTCATACTATAATACTATACAATATACTGTCGACGGACGTGGCTTATAAGACATGCCAGGCACAATAGATGTAAGTACTCTTTATTGGTCTCATATAAGTCAATAATCAAGCCAGGTACAGTTCGTAATAAAACAACCCAGGCCTCCAATGTCTACGTTGTCAAATTCTCAAGCCACCAATCAAATGGACCCCAGTGCTTTTTATGGTGCAAGGGAATTTAATATTACTCTGACTTGTGTTGGGGCTGCGATGGAATTTGCTGACTCTGCGAGGGGGGTCTTCGTAATTTCTATAATAATTTTTAACATGATGCTACTAGATTTAATTACGCGGGGATTAACACGCAAAAGGTCATTATGGGTTTGGTGAAATATGCTTGCATTCTTTAACTGTTTGAATAGCACTAGATTTTTTCTTATAATTCTTTTAGTTTTAATTATATTGCTAAGTAGATATAACAACATTTTTTATTGATATAACTTTAATCTTGAATTTGAACGCAATAACGGAACTCGAAGCATCGACACAATTAAGTTTAAGTTGCAAATTTCAATATATACGCTCGGCTATAATTCTATATCCTATTAAATTTGCATGAATAATCTACGACATCCTCACCTTGCAGCACTGGGTTGCCACTAAAAATAACGTTAATGCAAATAAGGTCCGTTATTCCTTTATCGCATGTTCCTAATTGGTCCAATATAGCATAAATGTGCCTTATAAGGTTGTCGCGAATCCCCCTGCGCCTGCGCCGGACATTCACCGCTATATCCGACCGCCTCTTGAATGTCAATCGCCATATTTGTTGCTTAGGACTAGGTTATTAGTTTGTATTTAAATAAATAAAACTGCGGCTAATTGCTTGAATTAAATAAAATTGGGAGATTAAATTGTTAGATAATGTTTTTGTAAGAATATGTGAGTCACGCCACGCCATAACTATTTTGTCAGGTTTGCTATTGAGGACAAAATAACTTTTTTTTAAACTGACTCAAGCGTCACAAATTTATCTAAGGTAAGTTCATATCCTCATCATTGTTTTTGTCGATTTTATATACTAAGATAAAGTACAAATAATGTCAACTTTGGTTGTGCTTTTGTAGTAAGTTTTAAAGCAATTTTAATTTCGGAAGACGGACCGACAGTAACATAGCAAAACTACATTAAAGAATGTCACATTTGCCATATAACATTGACGGCCCATTATACAAATGAGCATAATAAATGTCACGCCACTCAACTACATATTTCATCTGCATCTACAACTACATAAGCACCGTAACAATTGCTTAATAAAGCATATAGCTTTCCCATGAACGAAAAGAGTGTTTTGTGACGTCCGTCATAGTGTGGAGAGATGACCTGCGCATGCGCTCAGAGGGCCCCGCCATTACAATAATTATAGGTTGTGAGTTGTGACAGGCTTGTCGCATTGCTGATGTTGTAGTGAGGTGCGGAGATAGCTTATTTATTAGGTACCGTGTCAATTAAATATTCTCGTAGACATGGCATTTATGTTTTTTTGTTTGGTTTAGTAAAACAACCTAAAGTTTCTTTTTTTTAATGGATCGGTGCGAATTTCTCATTGTGTAATGTCAAAGTTATATTGAAAAGGATATTCATCATCATTATCATTATCATCATCTCAGCCAAAAGACGTCCACTGCTGGACAAAGGCCTCCCCCAAGGATCTCCACTAAGACTGGTTTTGTGCTGCTCGCATCCAGCGGCTTCCCGCGACCTTCACCAGATCGTCGGTCCACCTTGTTGGAGGCCTGCCCACACTGCGCTTTCCAATACGCGGTCGCTACTCAAGGACTATTCCGCCCCAGCCTCAGTCCTGCGAGCAATGTGCTCTGCAAACTGCCGCAGCTTAGCATCTCTTTGGGCTATGTCGGTTACCTTTGTTCAGATCTCCTCATTTCTGATTCGATCACGCAGAGAAACCCCGAGCATAGCCCTCTCCATTGCTCTTTGAGTGACCTTGAGCCTTCTGATAAGGCCCATAGTGAGCGACCACGTCTCAGTCCCGTATGTCATCACTGGCAAAACACACTGGTCAAAGACTTTCGTCTTGAGACAATGCGGTATATCGGACGAGAAGATATTTCGTAGCTTACCGGATATTGAAAGAGATATTAAAAGGATATTGAAAAAATATATTTTTCTCGTTTAATAATAGGTGATAATGAGTGATGATTGAAATGTTGAATGATTACTGGTGATCCCTCGCAGACGGGCCAATATTACCTACATACTGCTGATAGCTACTTTTATAGTTTACGGACCTTTTTCCAAGCACTCAGTATTATTGCATCTTAAAATAACACACTGTCATAATCCTAATCAGTTTTTATATAATTGAACGCCATTGTATTTTTCAAATCGAAGAATAGGAAAAGGAATCCGTTCTACCGTGATTGTATCTGTCTACACTACAGCCTGCTAATATTTTGCATGCCATAAACTTATAGGCATAACTCTCTGGTATGTAACACTATAACTCATGAAACTTCATACATCTTATCTTGATCATTGATGACGTTATCGGCAAAGCGATCATTGCGCTGTCCCAAGGAAATTACCTTAGGAAAGCGCCAATATCATTGTTCCACGTTTGAAATGTTGCCATTACACTACGATTTTAGCAATTATCTGATAATATTTATATACATACCAACTCGTATATATACTCGCGTCTTCTTCCCAAAAACGGCTAGACGGAGGAGCATCGATATCACCAATTTTGACTATACTCGCCAATAGTGACCGGACGTCCCATTTAGCAAACAAAGTATGGTTCCGAGGTGGTAGTTTTCACAATCATTGGTGATTTCATTGTCGCTCCACCGAAAAATGGGATGCTCTTCCAACGCACCTACCTATTCCTTCCTTCCAACAACGTGGGATCCTTTAACGATATGAAGAAGCAACTTGTGGTGGGGATAAATAAATCTGAGTAGGTAAATAGATCACCAAATAGACATAAAGTCATAGTGCCTTACAAATAAACAAAGAATAAGGTCCGAATAGTTATTCCGAGTTTTGTCTCTTTTACTCTAATTTGAAATGACGTTTAAATGACAGAAACAAAACACGGAATAACTATTAGGACTTTATTCTTTGTTTATTTGTAAGGCATTTATTATTTTCAAGCTTTAAGTAAAATATGCGTCACACTTAAGTCAAAAACACTATTTAGGTAATAAAGGTTTAATAATTAGTGATTTCCTTATTCGGTATTAATATTTGCCAAGCGTTTAAGTCGTCCATTTGAACACAAACCAGAAAATACTACAAACAAATATTAATCATTCAACACACCAATTAAATTAATTACATTTCTCGTTTTAAAAATGTTAAGATATATCAGGATACCATCATAAACCAGTATTTTTCTAAATAAATTGCCGAGGTTTTTAGTAAAGCAGACAAAATATTTAAACAAGACAGTATCGATTTATTAATCGATAAACGATAATCTTGCGCAGTTCTGCGATAAGAACGATCAATATGTGTCACAGACGGTGAGCAACTGTTGAAACGTCTTAGATAAATAGTTCCAGACCAGACTTGAAGGTCAGCCTTTGATAGTTGATTGAGATAAAGCTTTAGTAGCTCGAACCATTCATTCGTGTCAGATGATTTAACTTACTGTTCTGTTATGATGACCTAAATCTTCTGAAAGATATTAGCGTTTATTGCGCAATGTTCTTTTTAGTTAATTCAATAGTATACTTTATTTCGGACAGCAAAGAGACCACAAATTAGGTACTACAGTTTGTATACCATTTTTGTTATATCTATCGATATAGATAACAACAGCATTGACACAATTTTAAGTGGAGTACTCCGGCGACTGGGCCCGCCATCAATATGCATATAAGATCTATTGGTTAGATCGAATTCTAATACAGTTGGAAGAAAACGCATTAGAAATAAAAATAGTTTTTTAAGAAAATAATTTATTTGTTAATTTTAGTATTAAGTATCTATAGACCTTGATTTAAAAAAAAGTTCAATTTATCATTTAAAAATTTAAGTACCTACCCTATTCTAGATAATTCCTCTATTATTTTCTTGAATACGCCAGGTAAAATATTCATTTATACCCAGTATACTTATATTTTATCTTTTACATGGAGGATCCGTCCTTAGAAAGATTATAGTTGTGATTTTTTATGTTTATGCTTATTGATCTAAGATTTGTTGATTTTATGTTAAATTTTATTAAAGGCTGATCCATGTGATGATTTTCTTAAAAAACTATTTTTATTTCCAATGCGTTTTCTTCCAAATCTACTAGAATTTGATCTAAACAATAGATCTTATATGTATATCGATGGTTGCCGGAATAAAAATATTAAATTAATTCGAACCGTCGAGTGGGCCCGCGGGCCCAGATAAGAGCGGGCCCAGTCGCCGGAATACTCATACAAGTTTACTACGAGTATAATGCTGTACTTTATATGTTTGTAATGCTAATTACCTTAGTAATTGTTTTTTTTCTAAAACTACCTGTCTGTCTAAAATGACCTTAGTACGTTGTTTTACCTAAACTTACCTTAGTACAAAAACACTAATGTTGAAAAAAATTCCACGAGCAGGATTTGAACCTGCACCCTTCTCACATTCCGGGTTAGGTGCTCTTTTAATTGAGCTATCGTGGTTCTAACCAGCCCGCCGAAATTATTCAATACTTTTTACTTTGAAAGCCAATGGCGCCCATTCAATGTCAACAACCTACCATCACTAACATCCGATCATAATATTTTTACAAATACTAAAGATCAGTTAAGAAGTAAGCAAGCTATTTATAAAATGTTCAAATAATTTTTAATGCAAATTTTGTTGCGAACTAATTACAAAAACACAAAAGTTAAAAAAATTTTCATGAGCAGGATTTGAACCTGCACCCTTCTGACATACCAGGTCAGGTGCTCTTCCAATAGAGCTATCGTGGTTCTAACCAGCCCGCCGAAATTATTATGTATGTCAGAAGGGTGCAGGTTCAAATCTTGCTCGTGGAAATTTTTTCAACATTTGTGTTTTTGTAATTTGTTTGCAACAAAATTTGCGTTAAAAATTATTTGAACATTTTTATCTTAGTACCTTGTCCTTGTCTAAAATTACCTTAGTACCTTAGCAAATTGTTGTTCCAAATAAATTACTAAAAATAATCAACTATGAAACTTAATCATTAAAGTTTATAGTTATTAAACCAAACAAAGAAATGTAAGTACCTTTTGTTAACAATCGCATTGTATGTCAGTATCAGTAGTATCCGTCTTAAAAACACAAATGTTAGTGTTACACATTAAAACATGTACGTTTGTTTAGTTTAGAACCTTAAACAAATAACAGAAGCAAAGACCCGTCTAAAAACAACAGTTACTACATGCAATATAACACAATCAAGGCTTGTTCCCTTAAAATGAAATGGCACTAATACTTTTACTTTTTATTATTTTATGTCAGTCGTAAAGCTCCATTCCGCAGCGGCTTAAGCTTCACGTTGCGATCTTGCAAGTTAAGCTACTTTCACAAAGCCAGGTCACCGGAACAATAGCTAAATTGAAAACTTCTCCAGTTTTTTCGGGCTTTGAAAGGCACTTTAAACCATTGGTCCCAGTTGATGTAACATTGCAGTCGTTGTTATCAACCCTTTGAACGAGAAACAGTGATGGGTTTCGCACCGATCTCTGGGGGAAAGTCTGATCCAGGCTTTGGGACGCTAAAAAGCTGATGATGGTGATGATGATGATCATTTGAAGCGTTGGTAGCTGATCGGATAGCTGATTGGGTTAAATGCATTAAGTCTTTTTTTTTCTTTTTTTTTCTTTTTTTTTGCACTTGGAGAGGCCTATGTCCAACAGTGGACGTGTGTAGGCTGATAATGATGATGATGATGATGATGATGATGATGATGATGATGATAACTCCTTTAGACTACTAACGTGAACCATTACCAATATTATTAAGCCTATGTATTAGGAGTACTATTGATAGCATAGCATCATAGCATTAACATGACTATGTTCGGAATTATACCTAATAATATATTAAATTAAAAAAAATATTTATATGTATATATTAGAACCCTTTAGAAATTTACTTACTAGTTTTCAAACAAAAATCACACAATCAAGAAAAAGTAAGTCTTTCGTTTCCATTGATATGTGAATCAATAAAAACGCAGACAGACACTCGCTCCTACCTCAACAAATCGAATGATAATGCATCCGCGACTCTTTTCAAATTTCATATCGCGTTAATGCGTATTCTATACAAATGCAGTAATCATGACATTGGAGGCTGTACAAAAACCAGGAAACCGTGATTAACTTAATTTGCACCATCCGCCATTGTAATAAGACCCTTAGTTGCATCGGAGCTTGCACAGTTGGGGAGTCAAGTTGTGTTTGAAGAAACGCGTGACGGATATGAAACGGCGAATTAGTTTTCTGATTGCGAACTCGGTGAATTGACACGATTTTTTGTGGCCTAATGAATGGCGCCTCCCACGTCGCGGGCCGTTCATCCACATGGTGTACACGAAATTATGGACTATTGTAACTTGTGACGGTGTCCATTGGAGTCCGGCAACGCGGAATCTCGTATGGCGATAGCCCGTTTTGTGAATAAACCACGCAACAAAAAGTAGTGCACAATTATTAAATAAATACCTACTATGGATGCTTTCCTGTTGTCCGACGGTACGCAATGTTTAAAAAAAGATCCGGCCCGTTAGTAATTGTCAAATTATCAATTGGTGGCGCTAGTGTGCCTTACCCTCCGCCTTAAGAAGAGGTAAAGAAATGGTCAAACTTAGGTTTTGGTACTTTCCGAAGTTCTATTGCCCTTATTCAGTAAGTAGCAGGTATTTTAAAATCTGCTCACTTAGGTGTACTTACAAATGTTTGTTCGTTGAAATTTTAATGTAGTTTAGATTTTTAAGAAAAAGACTCTTTTTTATATGCCTTCTAATTATTTATCTTAATTAATGGGTTCGCGTTTAGCATTTAGCCAATTTCAAGTGTTTTTTATTATTAGTGGTAAGGGTGCAATTGTACGTAGATATAAATTAAAATGGAGTCTCACAACACGTGTTATTACAGGAAGAACTCGGGTAAAACTCTTATGCCTTCTAAGAAACGGAAATCCCAATTCCTCAAACCTCAAAATTTTTACGGAGATGACAGTACTTTCAAAACATAATGTTTAGCGCTCTCCATAGGTACCATATATGATGAGCTCGATGGCGCAGTGGTTAACGCGCTCGGTCTGCGAGTGCTGAGGTTAAGCAACTTTCGCAAGGGTTGGTCATTGGATGGGTGACCAAAAATGTATCATCTCGAGCTCCTCCGTGCTTCTAAAGGCACGTAAAGCCGTTGGTCCATTAGCAGTCGGCTACATTAGCAGTCGTTAACAACCACCAATCCGCACCGGGCCCGCATGGTGGTTTACGACCCTCCCTTTCCATCCATAGGGAAGGCTCGTGCCCCAGCAGTGGGGACATAAAATGAGCTGATGATGATGATGATGATGATGATGATGATACCATATATTAATGTCTATGCTCCATACTTTATTAATTGGCAGTTATTTTTCCTAACAAAAAACAATGTATGCGCTAAGTTTTACACTTCATTTCCAATATATCAATCAAAGAAGGTAAGGAGTTACTTTGGAGTTCAACACCTACTACTATTATAGCTTTAGTTATTTACCGTGGACACCAACCATAACATACCTTAACCAACGGTCGTACAGCCACGAGCATTAACGTGTATACAATTTTGACTAGTTTTGACTCTTATTCCATTGTATTAAGAGATACATTGTTTACGCGTTAATGCTCGTGATTGTACAATTGTAATGCAATTGAATCTCTAAGTCAAACTTATTAAAGACTATAATAGAAGTTAAATCACTTGCTTTCAAATCTGGAGCTCGCGCCCACATTCAATTACCTATCACAGTTAAACAGATGATCATAACTGGTTAGCAAATATCAATATTAGGATAGATACATTTTTTATTTTATAAAATAGCATTATAATACAACCATTTTGCTTAACCTACTTTGAAGTATGACTTGAAAAGCTTTGCTGGCACAAATGGAATGGAAAATGAATCTGAAACGCTACCTTGTTGCTAATTTGAAGTATTCACAAGGCACATAATATTAAGACTGTAAAAGTATTAAAAATTCTTGTTTTACATTTAAGTTCAATGTAAAGTTTTAAATCCTTAGTGCTTCGGAAGGCACGTTAAGCCGTTGGTCCCGGCTGCATTAGCAGTCGTTAACAACCACCAATCCGTACTGGGCCCGCGTGGTGGTTTATGGCACGTTCTCCCTGTTCATCCATAGGGAAGGCTCGTGCCCCAGCAGTGGGGACATAAATGAACTGATGATGATGAAAGTTTTAAAATGTTAATTTAAATCTTTATGTTAAAAAGTATATATAAGATGTATGACAATACTTTGACTTCCTTTGCATAAAATTATTTTTAATTATTATTTATTTTTTATATATTTTCTTATTGTACAGGTGTTTATTTTCTTTGATGTGCCTACGACAAATATTCAGACAAATGTCAGCAATTTTGCCAAAGCAACAGTCGGCTTTTTCATAAGCAGGGTCACATCACTTTTTTTAGGGTTCCGTAGCCAAATGGCAAATAACGGAACCGTTATGGATTCATCATTGTACGATAGGAAAATACTAATAAATAGGCACTGGTTTGGTTGGCAAACTATGTAATTCAAGCATATCAAAATATATGACACATTACGACATAAGAGAAAATATTCCAAAAACAAATTATAATAAAAAGTATAAAAACATAAAGTTATCTAAAAAGGTATGTACGCAACAGTCATGTCTGTCTGTCTGTCCGTCTGTATGTCACAGCCACTTTTTTCCGAAACTATAAGAACTATACTGTTGAAACTAGGTAAGTAGATGTATTCTGTGAACCGCATTAAGATTTTCACACAAAAATAGAAAAAAAACAATAAATTTTGAAACTCAAAAAATTTTTTTCATCAAACCCATACGTGTGGGGTATCTATGGATAGGTCTTTAAAAAATGATATTGAGGTTGCTAATATATTTTTTTTCTAAACTAAATAGTTTACGCGAGAGACACTTCCAAAGTGGTAAAATGTGTCTCCCCCCCTGCCTGTAACTTCTAAAATAAGAGAATGATAAAACTAAAAAAAATATATGATGTACATTACCATGCAAACTTCCACCGAAAATTGGTTTGAACGAGATCTAGTAAGTAGTAAGACACAATATACTTTTTGTCCAGGGAAAAAAACTTATTTTCAGTTTTTGAAATTCACTAGTACAGATGCTTGCATGACAGACTACTTATAAAAAATCACAAATTTCTTCAATGAATGTTCATAGATATAAAGTTCAATACTTATCTATTAAGGAAATTTAACAGCTTATGGTAAGTACCAGTCTGATGTCCAGGCGTGTGTACAATATTGATTGATGTTAAATACTAAGTAATACTGAACTCTTTATTGCTGATTGTACATACAATAACATTAAAGTAAGTTTTGCATATAAAAAATATGGGCCGTAAGAGAAATATAAAGTAGGACAAAGCAAGAATAAAATAATTAAAATTTTATTTTGGGACGAAGGAAGCATATTGTTTGGGACGAACCAAGATTTTTTTATGTGGGACAAACGAAGCATAAATCAATAAAACTGATAACTGTCTGCATACAGCTTAACACAGCGAACTGACCACCTGGTGAACGTGAAACGCATTAAGCCCTCTAATCAATTTATTTTTCTCGTGTTACCGTCATATCGAGTCCAATGCCAGTAGTTATAGGGACAGGCTTTGCGGCTCCACTGCCTTATGTATGTCGCAAAACAAGTTTTGTGAGCGTTACAAAAATAGTATTAACGTAAAACAACTTTTGTTCAATGTAAACATACTCGTAGAAAGTATTACCGACAATGTTACTTTTCTATGCAACAGACAGTTTTCTTTTAGTTTATGACACATTGTCATATTATTATTGGGTAATATTTTACATATAATAATAATATGTCTTGTCGTTTTACTGTTTGTTGCGAGCTTTATTTCATTTTCTATGTGACGATCGATAAATATTATGCTATACTTTTGGTTAACGTAACTACGTATATATGTTATTTAAATAAACTTTTGTTTTTTTTATGTTTAACGCCTTCGGTGGCCGTGTGGCAAATCACTCGGCTTGATATCCGAAGGCCCCGGGTTCAATTCCCTGGTCGCGCAAAGTGTGTTTCGGATTTTTCGATACTCGTACATAGCCCTGCCCCCCAACCGCCTAACTCTCTCGCTTTCGATCGCTTTGAAGGCGAGGCGAGGGCCTTCTAATATAATATCGAAATATAATATCGAATAATATCGAAAGCTATAGCCTATAGCTTTCGATATTGCTTTCATATTCCTTTCGAAATGACAAGATGACGCCTCCTCCTCGCCTCGCCTTGAAAGCGATCGAAAGCGAGAGAGTTAGGCGGTCGGCCCCCGGATTTGTGATCACCACCCGCATTTGGCAAGCGTGGTGATTAAGCCATTACCCATCAATTGTAGCGATGACTTGATTTCAATGATGGAGGCCTTTGCCCAGCAGTGGGACAGTTATAGTCTATTTACTTACTTACTTACATTTATTTTTGTAAGACAACGGTTTTTGGACCATCAATTAATATAAATTATTTTTCGTAAAAATCATATTATTTGGTCTTAATTTTGGCTTATCCAGATCTCATATTGAGAAGGTGTGTTCTTTTCATTCAGATCAACCCAGCTCCCGACGCCGTGGTCGATATCCAGTTAAACTACCGCTCTCAAACATAATATTGGTCGGAGAATTCGATTCTCAGCGAGGACGGGGAGTACATACCTATTGTTCTCGGTTTCGTTGGTGGCCGGGCTTGTCCCTGGGCTTTCTACCACCGTTAACCACTCCCCCCATGTCGTCACTTCATCAGCAGTGATCGGAGTAGGTAGGACGATTTTAAGTACTTGCATCACAAATGTTCACAGAAAACACAATATTGATGAGCAAAAAAAAACAATATTGTTCGTGAAGGTTTAGGCACAGAGTAAATATAGATATATTTACTCTGTGGTTTAGGTAGTCAAAAGAAAGGCAGTAAAACGAATAAGAAGTTTTTTTTTATTATCTGATCGAAAGTAACATACTTTTTATGCTAGTTTTGTAAATGTCTAACCTTTAGTTGACTTTTTTTATAGTTTTAGACTAACCTTTGGCATTGTTGTTTGATAGTAAAAGTAAAGATAGAATGAAACAAACAGGTAAAAATCAAAACATCAGATCTCATAATTTTAATATATCAGAAAAAAGTCTTATTTAAAAAATACCAGAATTCAGGAGGAATGATCTGTGACGCGTATATTAATATACACGTCACAGATCATTGACCCCAAATCGTCCTACCTACTCCGATCACTGATCATCAGTGTAACGAAGACTAAGCAATTTCCTATGCAGAATAAAGAAAAGCTATCGGTGATGACGAATACATAATTTACGCAGTAGGTCTTCTAGCTAAAAGCTTCCCGGCGGACTTAATCAAAATAAACTTGCGTAATGCGTGCGCAGGCGCTACTAACTCGCTGCAGCTGAAGCTATCATATCAATTTACCTTACAAATGTAAACTTCAAACTTACGACAGTAAACCTTAATGCTACGTAATAAGAGCTAGAAATACGCACAGTTTATTTACGTCCACGTACTAAGGTAAATTGTCCTATTATGGGTATGCCCACTAAAAGTCGTTAAGAATTTCAGAAGATATATCAGTTTATATAATTGGCCGATTTCCGTGAAGTTAATGGATTGTTTTGTGTTAATTGAATAATTAATGTTTGTTTCGCTTGATCATGTCGTTTATTTACGGTCATATATCTTTGACTATTTGTAATTGCTTGGAGACATTTTGCTTTAAGAATTATTACTTACTAAAGGGAAATAGTTGTACATAGCAGTTTGTAAGTAGGTATGTGAAATGTAATTTTTATATTAAAAACTACTAATACCTGAAAGAAATTGTGCTTAGAATCTTTATAAACCAAATCAAAAATATTTGAATTGCAAAATTAGGAATCAGTTTTGATTTCAATTCAATTCAATTCAATCATTTATTGCTCTCCATAACTATACATGAGTTGTTACAATATTAGTTAGATAGAACGTTATGGGCCCGGATTGGGCACGACAATGTTTTGAGAGGAAATTAATATCTAATCTTATTCTACTGCTTATATAAATATGTATTAATTTTATTATTTTCTATACAATAATTATACTGTCAATTACTTAATTACATTATTTATTAAAATTTATTTATAAATATATATATTAAAATTATAGTTATTATATTATTATAGTAACAATAATAATAAAAAAGTAGATGATTCAAATATGTTTTTCTAAAATTTATCACTTAAATACTCCGTAATTGTATAATATGCTTTCCTAATTAGTAATTGTTTAAGTTTGTTATTGAATTCTATTTCCCCGTCTATGTTTTTTATATGTTCTGGTAGTTTATTGTATGTCTTTATAGCCATGGATTGTGTGCTTGATGAATGTAGTTTAAGTCGAGAGGTAGGTATAATTAATTTGTTTTTATTTCGTAATGTGTATTTAGGGTTACTATCTATACGCTTTTTAAAAAAGCCTGGATATTTTCTTACAAATTTGCAGATTTCTATTATATAGATACTAGGTAATGTGAGTATTTTATGTTTTTCAAAATAGGGTTTGCAAGAGTCTGTATTATTAATATTCACTAAGATTCTGATAAGTTTTTTTTGTAACGTAAATAAGCTGGGAGCATCGGTGCTATTTCCCCACATTATGACTCCGTAGCTTAGCCACGAATATGCGTATGCGTAATAGGTTACTAAGGCTGTTTGGAAGTCGGTTGTCTTTTTTATTTCATAGAAAGCATAGGTGAATTTTGATAATTTAGTCTTTATCTTTTTAATATGTGGCTTCCAGTTAATATTGGAATCAATTAAAATACCTAATAAGGGGAACTCCTGGACAACCTCCAATTTCGTGCCATTCAAGAGATAGTTTATTTGAAGTGGTTCTTTTTGATAGGGTTGAAAGGTAATTATTTTAGTTTTAGTATAGTTAATTTCGAGATTGTGGTTGTTCATCCAATTTAGTGTCTTTGCCAATATCGAGTCAAGTTTTTCGGTTATATTACAACTATTTGGAGATGAAGTTAGTATAGAAACATCGTCGGCGAATAATACACATGTCTCTTCTATAATTTTGGGCAGGTCGTTAATGTAAATAAGAAACAATAAACAACCAATAACACTGCCCTGAGGGATTGATGCATTAATTATTTTACCATCGGAGCGAACTGTTTTTATTTCTTTGGTAATTTCATCATGATGTTCAATTTCTACATATTGTTCTCTATTTATTAAATATGACTCGAACCATTCATAAGCCGTTCCACGGATACCTAAACCATGTATTTTTTTAAGTAGTATATCAAACTGGATTTTATCGTATGCTTTCGACATGTCTAGCAATATTCCCACTGGATATTGTTTGTCATTTATAAAATCAACGACTTGCTGTATGTATTTGTAAACTGCTAAGATAGTAGACCGTTTCTTACGAAAACCATTTTGGCTCTCGTCAAAGATTTGGTATTTTTCGCAGAAGTTATATACACGGTTACACATGGCTTTTTCAATTATTTTAGAAGCAGTGGGTAACAAGGCAATGGGGCGGTAGCTATCTGGGTTAGTTCTTTCGTTTTTCTTATAAACAGGTTTGATAAGGGACTTTTTCAATTTTTCAGGGAAAATTCCTTCTGCAAAAGATTGAATTTTCTTTTTTGATTTGAGTTTCTTATATGTAATTTATAAATTATTTCCTACTATTTTACTAAATTACGATTAGGTATATGATCCATTTTATTATCATGAGCCATCAGACAATTATCCTTTTTACTTTATGAAACAAAAACTCTTTATTATTTTACTTAATTATTGTACATAATCAATACAATCTTTTTTATACAATACACTTTAAACAAGTTTAATAAAATATTCGAGTATATAGTATGGAGCTTAGAACTATCTTCGAACCCAAACGGGTTTGAAGATATTACCTACGATAAGATATTACCTACTATGTGGTGGTAGGTAAATAAGGTACCTAAAGGGGACCTTGTTCTCAAACTGTCAAGTCAAGGGTTTTGGCTGTCATGGTGTTCGGTCTTACTTAGCTGATTTTTCACGCCATTGTTTTAATTAGGTAGATATTTTTCTATTTCATTTACTAATGAGGCCAACGGATGCCAGGAGCTCTTTCTAACGCAAAAAACCATAGCTGATGGCTTTAGTATAACGGTGGCGGAACTATTTTTGCCGTTATTACTTACTTATAAACTGTTATTTTACATTCACACTACTTTATGTACTCGTATTTATTCTCGTACTTCAGGTTGGACTCGAACTCACGACCTAACGCAATGTTTTTTATGACATCGCCATAAGACAACAAATTAATTAATAATGATAATATAATTTAAATTGCAGCAGAATAGAAGAAAAGCTGTTTCACTTTTTATGACACTGAGCCAGCATTTTAACCAGTTTAAGTAGCTTTTGCAAAGACCGGTCATCGGATGGGTGACCAAGAACTTATCATCTCGAGGTCCTAGAAAGTCGTTGGTCCCGGCTGCATAAGCAGTCGTTTACAATCACCTAGCCTGTTCCCTATCCAATAATCATCCATGGTAGGCTCGTGCAGTGGGGACATAAAATAAGCTGGTAATGAGTACGTATACCTGACCAATGTGTTTTGTTTGCAGAGCATGCCGCCACCCCTGTAGGCATGAGCGGCCGCGGCACGGGGGGGCAGCGCTGCCAGCTGATCCTGCAGCGCTGCCTGGCGATACACCTCACCAAGCCCGGCAACGCGCCCGACGACTTCTGGATGTACGACTCGGGGTACCTGCTCTTCCAGGTTAGTATTATCATGATTTGCAAGAGGTTCAGTAGAGGCACTTAAAATGGTGTAGTATTGAGCCCTCCAAGTGGGAGGCACAGGCAGAAAAACTTCTCGAATGGAGACAATTGACAAAAACAAAAATATACGACTTTGAGAAACAAAGGACGATTGCTCTTGATTGAAAGAGTGAATTTAGAGTTAGACCACCAAAAGCCACCAACAATTCTATTAACGGGGTCCTGACATGTCCAAAGTGCGCACTGGTGCTAAAAATAAAAGTAGGATACTGCTGTAATATGAGTCGCACCGCAAGCACCGCAGTCGCAGCAACTAATGCAGTCACTGTGGCCGAAATCGGTCAGGTCATCAGTCTTCAAGGAAAGATGATGTCTGATGATTGGGTTGACTTCAACCGTTTCTGTCTATTGGTTTGATCACCGGTCTCGGATCAATCAAGACGTCCCCGGTTTGATTCACACGTGGGGGTTTATGGTTATTTTTTATTTATTTAAAAATCATAATCATATTTTATTTATAACTCCATCTAAATTGAATGTTTCCCATTAACACCAGTGTTGTGATTGTAACAAAATAACTATCATCTAAAGGGCTAACGAGCTTCATAATCTTATTAAATACATCGAATGTAAAGTAAAATACGATAAAACAAATAAGAAGGAAACCAGAAGTTGAATACATACAGCTGCTGGTGCGTAAACCAGCTTAGGTACTAATAGAAAGCATGTGTTTGAATGCATACACGATAATAATTAACGCTCCGTCATAAATTGGGTGTTAACGACTGCCACGTTGGAGTAACCGGGTGCAATGGCTTAAATAATACCAGCTTTAACCCAATTAACAGATGTGCGGTCACGACTATGGATAAACACTTTTTGATGTGTAACATCTTTCCGCTCGCTTTCTATATAAGCAATTTGTGGGAGTGATTTCGTGAAATGGACGGAAGTAAGTATGTGTAACAGTGTAACAGGAAGTCGGGGAAGCGCGCAAGCGCGCGCCAATTTGTTAATTTAAAATCTATATTATGAACATGACATTTTCATCTTGATATGTCATTTTGATAAGTCAAATGTCTTCTAATGAGTATTTACTGCATTTATTTTATAGTGATAACCTGACCCATTTTTTTCAGAATATAATGTTAAAATTGTCTATTACTAAGGTGAGATGTCAAATGTTACACATCATATGCGACTACTGTATAGTTCTCTCGTTTTTTTATATTTTGTGACTCTTATTGTGAAGATATTAGGGTTTCTTTTAATGTCAATAAGGCATTTATATCCTTGACCGTGGCTGTATCACTTCAGTAATCGCTGACTTATCATTTACCGAAAGAAGCTAAAGAGGTGCGTGTTAAAAGCTTATTTAGATGATAATCAAAACAAATCATTTAAGTTGTGTACCAAAAAGAAAATTCAAAATGTTGTATACAGTTTAGGCTGCAATCATTTGAGTTCTTAAGAGTGTCATTAAGCCTTCAGTGCGTAAGTCTACAGCACGGGAGACCTTGTACTGCCAAGCAAGAAACTCAGTAATCCTTTCTCCCTTTCTTTGACAGCGCCAAATACTTGACAAATCCCCTCCCTATCATAGAAGGCCATTTTCTATTACAATAATACTTTGATCAAAGATCTATAGATCTTTGAGCTCTCTAAAAACTACGCCATCGGCTTGAAGTCTACACGTCAAGAGACCTTGTACTGAGAAGGATCGCTAAAAATCAGCAATGGCATTCATTTCCCTTCACCCTTTCTTTGATTGCGTTAATTACTGTAAAATTCCATCCCTATCATTGAAGGCCACTTTCCATTACAATAACAAGATCGAAGATCTATAGCTGCCGGTCCAGAAAGTAGCTCGTATGCCAAAGATCTGTATCAATCGACTTCGTTAATGCATATTGTAGGTATGTTTGTAAACTTGCCCAAACTAGTTAGACACTTTAAAATGCTTGTAAGCATAAAGAGCCGCTTCCGTACACATTAATTGGTTGTAAATTAAAGTTAATTAGTGTGCGTTGATAATGATTACCGTGGCCTCTTATCTTTATGGGATCGGGTGTTCATCATTCGAAAATCGAAACTTGTAGTATAGAGTTAAGGATCATAGATCTTCTGTGGATGGTGCTAGGTGGTTACATCGAGTGGCTTTACGACTTACGCTTTCAGTTTGGTTTAATGCGATTACAAAGTTGTATACGTTAATCACATACAATGTATATCGGAAAATGGAAGAATATTTTTAAATAGCTACTACATAGACAATAAATACTTTTGTTGTAAAATTAGACGAATTAAAGATTATATCAAATATTGGTATTTTAGAAATAAAATAATACGCTACTAAATTGCAATTTTTTTGTGGAATAATAGTTGAAAAAATTATTTGAGACTTAATGAAACTCATCAGATAGGCAATCTGATTCTTATAGGCTCATCAGATAGGCTAGCTGAGATTTATGAGTTAGGCTATCTGAGACTTATGAGCCTCTAAAGACAGTTTATCTGAGACTTATGAGACTTAACAGATAGCCTATCTGAGACTTGTGAGGCTCATCAGACAGGCTATCTGAGACTTATGGATTCATAAGATAGGCTACTGAGACTCGAGATTTAGGCTATCTGAGGCTCTACAGATTGTTTATCTGAGACTTAAAAGGCTCATCAGATAGGCAATCTGATACACTCATACTTATTATGACGCTCATCAGACAGGCTAACTGGGACTCTTGAGATAGGCTATCTGAGTTTCATGAGTAAGGCCATCTGAGGCTCTATAGATAGATTATTTAAGACTAATGAGACTCATCAGATAGGCTATCTAAGTCTGATGAGGCTCATCGGATAGGTTATCTAAAACTTATGAGACTCATCAGATACGCTATTGAAGACTTATGCATTCATAAGATAGGCTACCTATCTGAGACTTATCAGATAGGGTTACTGAGGTTTTACAGATAGTTTATCTGAGACTTATGAGACTCATCAGATAATACGTATTGGGTCAGGTGGGCTATGTCTCGATTTAAGCTGTAGGTACACTCGCAGCTATTGTCTATGTGGGAACATTAGCCTCGCAGTAGGCAGTTATACTCGTACTAATAAGGAATGAATGAGGATTGATGATGGACTAAAAATACATTTGAGTTTTAGTTTGAAGCTGACAATTCGTAATACAAAGTTCACAGTTTCATAATAAACGGCAATTTCATATTTCTAGTCATATTATGAAACTGTAATTCTTTTAACAAAAGGAATATAGGTAGCTTATTACAAAACAGAAGATAAATCGTTAAACATACATAATTATTATATCATTAAATGCCTAAGTTCACGTAAAGCTTAGCAAATGTAGGAACAACCGAACGCGCAGGAATTCAAGCCATCTTATCTCGTTGTATTAAGAGTTACATTCGTATAATTAATGTCAAATGTGTGTATAACGCTAATAACGGCTATTGATGCCTAGGGATGCTCCGATAAGGAGATAGAACGCAAACTGTTGCATTGACAGCTTTTTTGTAATGCTCTAGTATGTTAAGAAACCAAATAAATATGATTGTGAAAATAATTTACATAAATGCTGGTTAAGGAATGCTAATATACGAGTACAGTGACTGATTTTTAAAATTACAAATTATTTTATAAGAATAAGAAACATTTATTTTTAACCCATTAGTAGATGGATGAATGAAATGGGTTGTTAGCATAATAGACTGATATTACTTTGCTTTCAACTTACAATAAAGTTAATAAGAGAGAAAGAGAGACATAGAAGACGGTGCTTTTTTATAATTATATTAAGATATATTATATGAAAAGAAACTATAAACAAATGAAATAAACTAATTTATTATACATGAAATAAAAGAAATGACACAGAAGAGTCGGTAAAAACAACATGACCATCAGGTAGAACAACATCATCATCATCATCTCAGCCAAAAGATCCACTGTTGGACAAAGGCCTCAACGGATCTAGGATCAAGGATCTCCACAACGACCGACGTTTGTTTTTAGGGTCCCGTAGTCAACAAGGAACCCTTATAGTCAAGTGTCCCCCCTGCCAGACAAGTGGTTGTTTTTGCATACGTGAAAAAATTCACGGTAGTTGTATATATGACGAAGTTAAAAGGAAAACCATCACAGCTAAGTAGGCTCTACAAGTTTACGAGTAACAGTCGACCAACTTATAAAATGTACTTGCATGGCGCAGTACAAATTCCTCATACTTAAATAACGTTGTCAGGTGTGTGAAACCGGTAGTATCTACATTTAAGTATATGAGCCATCGTTAAATAAATGTTCATAAAAGCCCTCTTCTCAGAGTCCGCATTATTGAGATGGGCTACGGAACCCGACACGCAATTGGCCGGTTTTTTTAAAAAAACAATTTAATGCATTTTGAAAAAAAAAACAAAAATTAACAACACATAAATTGCGTCAAATAATTTCAGTCAGCTCATTTTATGTCCCCACTGCAGGGGCACGAGTCTGCCCTACGGACGGAAACGAGAACGGGCCATAAACCACGCGGGCCCAGTGCGGATTGGTGGTTGTTAACGACTGCTAATGCAGCCGGGGCCAACGGCTTTACGTGCCTTCCTAAGCACTGAGGAGCTCGACATGATACATTTTTGGACACCCATTCGATGACCGGCCTTTGCGAAAGTTGCTTAACCTCAGCACTCGCAGACCGGGCGCGTTAACCACTGCGCCTGCTGAATTATATAAAACCATAATCATAAAAATAATGCACACTAATTTTATATAGGTAGATATCATGATAATTTTCAATAACATCGTGTAGTTTCTTTTGGTAAATGCTTGGTCAGCACGATCATAACACAATAGTCTTTTAACCGCCTCTGTGGTCTAGTGGTTTAGACCACCGGTTTAGAACCAGAGGTCCCGAGTTCGATTCCCAGCGGGGGGTACATGTACTCGGTTTGGTTAGTGGTAGGTCTTGTTTGTCCGCCTGGATAGCTACCACCATCTTGTCTGAATATTTCGCCATAACATCAATGTTTGTTGCATTGTTGTGTTCCGGAAGCTAGAGATAAGATAGTCAGTGCCTCACTAGTTGAGGATCTCGGGTGAAGTGCGCTTCTATCATTGGCCTTATCATCACTTAACATTAGATGAGATCAAGGCAATGTGCTTACCCGTAATAGGCATGATGACAATAATTGAAAAATGGACCTATAATGTCCAGAAATATATACTATTTACAATGAATAAGATATTTCTGCAGAAATTAAAAGTTTAGTAGGAAAAAAATGCAATTTTAAAATAATAATTTAAATTTCCCCCTAAAACGCTTGTTAGTGTCATGGCGTCGCTTGTGACGTCACGTTTGAGTAATCAAAACGTAAACGCGCTGCGCTCGTGCAAGAATTTAGTTATTTTGTGTTATAAAATATGAATTCGAAAGTGTATAGGTGGTGTGGGGTCCCCCAGTGTGAGAATACATCCATAAAAACTCCTAATAAGCTATTTGTGTTCGTTCCTCAAAATAAAACAATACGAAACAAGTGGCTTAAACTTGCAAGGCGAGATTCAAAAGGAATATTGCCCAGTACTCACCTTTATTTTTGTGAAGATCACTTTGACGTAAGTTTTTACATACTTTTGTAGATTCTAGTATAAGTATAGTATTTGGTAATAATATTTTGTACGAGGTCTAAATGTAAAAATATAAACAATCTATTTCGACGTTAGGTTTCATATCTCATTGCTTTGATATGTATTATGTATTTTATTCATATTTCAGTTACCTAATGATATGGATAATTATATGGAATATTATTTGATGGGATCGGTGTCACAGATCCGCATGAAACCGGGGTGTATGCCCACTAAATTTCAATGTCAATCAGATAGAAGAAAACGAACATCAGATGCTACAGAAAGACCATATATTCTCAAAAAACAAAGAAAGACATTGATAGAAGAATGTCAGAAAGATTTAGAAGAAAGAACTACAAAACAAGTGGAACTTGAAGAGATGCCATGTGGAAGTTCAGGTACTTATTTCTACCCATTGCCATTTCACCAAAAATATATAAATATATCTAATACAAATTTATTCCATTCATTCATGAATTATGCATAGCCAATTATGCAATAAATAAAACCAATAATACGACAAACCTATATCTTGTAAACAATATTATACAAGACTTAAATACTTTGCCTATACATACTTATCTTGAAATCTTGGCAATTTTTTTAGGTAATATTTTATATTAAAAGGTAATATTTTATAAACTTGATTATTTTTTCTTTTTCAGCTTCACAAGCATCCATAAACAATATTTCACAAGAAAATGCACATAAGACAGTGGATAAATCAATTCAAGTACACATGACATATAAGTTTAGAAGCAAAGCCATCCAAACGGAAACTAATTTAGTAAACCAAATGACATCACCTTTGAAACCTACACAACAATCTGTTTCTACATCACCTTTTAAAATTAAAAGTAACATTGCTGCTAAACCATCAGTGTCTAATGTACAGAAATTGCTCAAGATTGAGGAAGAATCTGATAGTGATATTTCTTATACATTATCTGTAACACATAGAGAATCGTCACCATCCACAATATCTCTACAAATTAAATCTACTTCAGACTGCAGCGAATTGATTGAAGAAGATAAAAAACAAGAGAAATCAAAAATTCTGGAATGTACATTGATAAAAATAATTAATAATCCACGTGCTTACATTGGAGTTCCTAAAAACTGTTACTACTTAATAGATTTAATTGAAGAAAAATTAAGTATTCCTGCAAACCATATACTTCTGTGTTTAAGAAAAATTAGATTAAATAATCCATTCAGAGAGCTTGCTGATGATTTTTCAATGACTCCGACATATGCTAGCAAAATATTTCTAAAAAGTATACCATTAATAGCTAGTATAATGCGACCTTTTATTGTAAAATTAGATAAGCATTCTACTAAAATAAATTTACCCATGGCTTTTAGGCACAAATACCATAATGTAAGTTGCATCATAGACTGCTTAGAAATAGAGGTGCAAAAGCCTTCTAAAGCTATAAACCAATCCCTCTCATGGTCAGAATACAAAAAAGCTAATACCATTAAATATCTTGTGTCCTGTACACCTAATGGTTTAGTAAATTATATTTCACCAGGTTACGGGGGAAGAATAACAGATACATGTTTGGTCGAATCTTGTGATTTTATAAAGCATTTGCAACCTGGTATGTGTGTGATGGCTGACAGAGGATTTAAACATGTAGAACAATATTTACGACAAGAGGGAATGCAGTTAGTACGGCCTCCAAGTGTTACAACTGGGTCTAAATTATCAAAAAATGAGGCAAGGGAAACAAAAAAAATTGCTAGTCTAAGAATACATGTGGAGAGAGTAATTCGACGCCTACGTGAATTTAATATGGTAAAACCACATGCATGTGTAAATCACAATTTAATTAAAGTACTTGATGATGTCATCACTATTGCCTGTGGTTTAATAAACTTACAGGATTCATTAATTAAATAAAACTGTTTTTCTTTTAATGTTGCATTTTATTTACATAACTCTTATAAAGTACTTTGGTATAGTAAGGGATATACATTATCTTTCCATGAAGGACTATAACATTTAGAAAATCTGATACATACTTTTCATCATATGAAACACATATTATTTCCACACTTTTATTTGCATTATAGTTGCAATCAGCTACACATAAGTAGCCTCTTTTAAGTCCTGTTAGGTACATTTGGAGCTGCATCTGCGCATAAAACTTAGGTATTGGTTTACCATTGACTATTTAATTTTTGAACGTTTTAGCACTCATGGGACACTTAATTTCAATAATACTGTCTTCACAGATCCCTAAATCACAATTTAATTAAAGTACTTGATGATGTCACCACTATTGCCTGTGGTTTAATAAACTTACAGGATTCATTAATTAAATTAAACTGTTTTTCTTTTAATGTTGCATTTTATTTACATAACAATTATAAAGTACTTTGGTATAGTAAGGGATATACATTATCTTTCCATGAAGAGACTATAACATTTAGAAAATCTGATACATACTTTTCATCATATGAAACACATATTATTTCCACACTTTTATTTGCATTATAGTTGCAATCAGCTACACAAAAGTAGCCTCTTTTAAGTCCTGTTAGGTACATTTGGAGCTGCATCTGCACATAAAACTTAGGTATTGGTTTACCATTGACTATATAATTTTTTAATGTTTTAGCACTAATGGGACACTTAATTTCAATAATACTGTCTTCACAGATCCCATCAGGTGATCCTGCTATCATAGGGTAGTTTTTGGAAAGCATTAATCCACACTTATTAATTTTTTTTTCTAGTTTGGCACTTACTGTTTTTCTAACTTCATCTTCCAATATTCTACCACGCTTCATGGCCGGTGTGTCAGGAAGCTTCCCACCCATTATTAATGACATAAGAGTGCCATCACTAGTTTTGCAACGACTAAACTCAAATGCTCGTGAAGCTGTTACCCTGCCATATCTCAACTCATGCCAAAGGGTGCTTTCATGTTGGCCTTTTGTCTCTTTTTCAATGCTATCAATATCAGCATCAGTCAATGCAACTTTTTCCAAAAATTTATCACAAGATGCTTCTTTATATTTCAGCACTAACTTATGTAAAGACAAACTTTCTTTTTGGTCAAAAACATAGTCACATTGATATTTAATTAACTCGCAGTTGTTAAGTTTTCTTTTTTTCCCTTCCTCTAAAAACTTTGTGAATACTTTTTCATCTGATGGCACGCTGGGACTGCCACTGGATAATTCTTTGGATGTTATAAATTTTATGGTAGAACCAACCCTCGAAAGTTTGGATTTCATCCAATAGCATTGAATGGATGTGCAGGATGGCTCCTCACTCCTGCGATGGACCCACATTAGGAAGGCTATGGCGTGTTTACAACCTCCTTGGGAAGCCACACAATCGTTACATTCTATTGACTTCACTACCTCTTCCTGTTCATCTACTATTAATGTTACTCCATACAACTTTGCATGGACTTTATGTTCTGGGCACACTTTACATTTTACTACACACAAATTTCCTTCACGTTTCAGCTGTACATAACTCACAGCGTCATCGCCATAGGATGGCCTGGAGGACCTAAAAGAAAAATCGATTTATAAATAAAGGGTAAAAGCATTATAAAAATAGATTTCAATAACATAACCTTAAAAATAACTTGATAAGAAATACATCGTCAAAAGTATATTTTAGGGAATTATTTTATAACTCAAATTATAAAGTTTTTAATTATTATTAATATACTTACATAGAAGTTTTAACATTTCTAAATTCTGCTGAACAAAAGTCTTTATTTGATGACAAAAACTCTCCCAGCCTTAGATTAATAACGCCTAGATAGATAGACGTCATACAAACGCATCGCCTAAAGTGATGCAAAAAGCAGATTAATGTAGGCGTGAGCATTACGTGCTTACGGTCGCCTACACGCACACAAACAAAACTTTAATGTGTACAGTGAATGAGCAATTTCCCCGAAAGTGGGGAAATGTTATACTTACGTGAAATAATAGTATAAGTAGTACAGTAGTTCATGATAATGTCGTTAAAAGATAAGTAAGAAAATAAATGTCTAACATCTTACATACTTTTTGTTGATAATTTAGTTTAATACGATAATGTTTATATGACATTAATCAATAATAATCAAAAGGACCTCGAAATCAAATAATTAGCGTTTCTCTTTACTAAAATTTGTAATAAAAATCAGGAGTGGTGGTAGCTCAATAATCGGAGTCACGCGCCTCATTATCCGTCGTTGGGAGTTTGAATCCATGAAAGGAACGAACTGCTAGGAGGATGATATATAATAATAGTCATAATATGTCATGACGAGGTCCTTTTTTATTATATTATTTATACACCTACGCAATAAAAACACTTTGCGTTTTACAAATAAACAAAAAATAAGCTTCGAATAGTTATTCCGTGTTTTGTCTCTTTTACTCTAATTTTAAATGACGTTTACATGACGGGAACAAAACACGGAATAACTATTCGGACCTTATTCTTTGCTTATTTGTAAGGAACTTTAGGTATGACTAATAAATTAAAATAAATATAATTTGAAAAAAAAAACAATTTATTTTAAACCAATGGGGTAAGTATTCAAAGATCGATATAGATGGCAACATCGCCGACCGTTCTCAACATTCGCCATTTTGTGAATTTGTTGTATTTCGCTCTAAAGTTATTTGCTAAAAAATCACTTATCATGTATTCGACGTAGAGTGTAACCCAATTAACAAAGGCTAATAAAGAGGTGTCGACGAGCGGAAAGAAATCGGCTTTAATTGAACGGTAAACAAATTATCGGCATTTTAATTTTATGCTGGTTATGTTTCGTTGATTTAAAATACTACAATACAAGTAATTTAATGTGTACTAAGAAGAAAAACTACTTAGAAATAAAAGTATTTCCAAGATCTGGGATTCAATAAAAATAAATAAATAACATTTTGGTGCTATTAACCACTTTTAGTGTTGTCTTGTCGGCAACTTTAGTAAAATTAGCCACCTTCATTCCGATCACTGCTCATCATTATACCATTACACTAAATAGGGAAAGATATTATCTTACTTAAGGGCAACACTTAAAATATACATATTATGGTTTCAATAAATATTTTCAATAAGATTTAATTTCATAACTAACATACACCAATGAAAAATGGGAAAATAATTTCTTCTTACTAGTAACACTTTCATAAAATCGCGGCTTGTAATTTTATTTTTAAAAGTAGTAAATATTTAGCTCAATACAAGTCAATTTGTAATACTTACGTATGAAATGTTATGTTAAAAGCTTTTTTGTCCTTATGCGATGCGTTGTGACACCCATTAATTGCACAAACCGTCATAATCTAATTAATTGTCGGAGATGTTTGCACTAGCGCTTGATCTTGACAACTGACGTGACGTTCGGGCGGACTGAGCCAAAATGGCTTGGTTTGAATTGCTTCACTTTTCTTGCGTCTACTCGGTTTCTATGCGTTATTATTCTAAGCTCCCAGCATTATTATGTCGATTCTAGGCAAATTAGCGCTGTTTGCCTTAGTAAATCCTTGATCCATGATTCGTGTTATTTTATATTCTAATTAATAATATTCACACTCAAATAGTACTCGGTATTTAAACAATAATAATAAAAACACAAGATGTTCGTGCGTGTGGCGTATGTGTTTACTCAAGCGTGACGTCATGCGCTCTGATTGGTGTTCAAGATATCATGGCGGATTGCCTTATTTTGTAGTTTTATTTTATAAAAATAAATATTAATCACACTTATAATAAAAAAAACAATGCGTATTTTATATTCCAAGCTTCAAGTTTTATTCAATAAATATAGTATTTTAGTAGTTTTTAATTACTGTCATCATGCCTATTATAAAAAAAAAACACAAGACCATAAATATTTAACACTATTTATTAATCGAGACACTATTCTCTTTACAATAGTAGTGAGATAAAACAGGCGTTTTTACATTCATATACTCGTGATCGTACATAATCTTTAATCTGTTAATATTCATCTTATACCACAGATAACTTAACTTTTATCGCGTCTTTATACGCGATTTGAGTCATCAAATTAAGTCGTCTGAGCTGTACACAGTGTTGACGTCAATTAATATTTTCTCTTCTTTTTCTTCTTTGTAACTTTTTAAACTAATATGGTCTTAGAATTTGATTTTTGAATTTATTATGGTCACTATTGCAGAAAAGACTTGTCCCCCGATTCCCATAACAAAAACCGTAAGTAACGATATCATAGCGATTCAATCGTCGAAACCATTTTCATACTAACATACGCCGTCATAATTCAGGGTGCCAGGTGCGAGTTGCATTCGCCATTCAATTACGTTAACGAAAACGAGAATTTGTATGGCGAAATTTTAACTCCTCTCGTATGTCGCCAGGAGGCGCTGCTTCAACGCCATACTAATTTTTGTTTTCGTAAACGTAATCGAATGAATACGGATACTAAACAAAACTCACACTAGGCACCCTGATCTGCCTTATACGGTTAGTTGGAACTTTAAAATCGGCTCGATTGACGGATGGGAATACAAAAGTGGTTTCAACGACATATCGTTACGGTTTTTATTATGAGAATCAGTGCCCCGATGGATCGAAATGCTGCTGGTTCAATTTCGGTTGATTGTGGTAAGGGTATCAAGGTCAAAAATATTTGAATTTTTTTTTTTTATGATTTTGACTTTGACATAAGAAAGGCTTGTGCCCCAGCAGTGGGGAAAAGACAGTTGTTGATGATGATGTAAAAAAAGTCGTCGGTATCTACACCGCTCTAAGATCGACGCATCCCTATCGCTACCACACATGCTTCTAAATAGAAAGTGCATGCGCATGCGCACAGGTCATCGGGCGGTGGTATATAAATCATCCGCGCATGCGTCGTGCGACGTTGAATAATCTATTATCATTGTTCTGTTCGTGTACACAATTGATTTTACGTAAGACCACTACTGCATTTGACCCGTGTATTTTCCCTTTTAAAATGTTACAACTTAATCCGGTAGATTGCTGCTTGAAGTGCAACTGATTGCACAATATGTGGAACTATCGGTTGTAATGCGTATAGTTGCAGTATGTAAGCAATTGTTTGAAGGGTAAATTAGGGTTTAAATCAATAAAACATGCCAGCTTCACCACTTTTTTAATGTGTCAGATAGACTATCGAAAATATTTGCTTCCTTCATGTTCACTTTATACATGTACCTACTACAAGTGTCCTTTTATGATAGGGCATTTTCCAATATTTTTGACGCTGTAAGGGAGAAAACACTTGCTGAGTTTCTTGCCGGTTCTTCTCAGTACAAGATCTCCCTCCCGCCCAAAGACGAATGACGTTAATAAGAGCTGTTTGTAGCCTAAGCTGAATAAATGATTTTGAATTTTGAATTTTTACTTTGGGCAAGGTTCAACATTTCATTATCAGGATACATAGACAGATAGGTCATCCGTATGTTTTGTTTCCTTCATACATTGAAGGAAACTTTGACAATGTAATATATACATTTTCAAAAAAAAATTTTTTTTTGAATAATTGGCTTCAGTCTACACCATCGCTGCTCGCAAACCAATCCACGGATCCTTACAAATACAATCACCAATCTTTTGAGGTCCCAGTTTAACTTCGGTTTAACTTCGGTTTAACTTCGGTTTAACTTCGGTTTAACTTCGGTTTAACTTCGGTTTAACTTTGGTTTAACTTCGGTTTAACTTCGGTTTGGTGATAAGCTAATTGAGTCCGCCTAGCTATGCCACCGTTATGTCAGTGTTATAAGCCTTGTTGTGTTCCGACAGTAAAGATATAAGATAGCCAATTCCTCATTAGTTAAGGTTTCTGGGTGACTAACAATTCCTTTATCATTACTTAACAGGTGCGATGAAGGTCATGTGCTTGCCTGTATTTTTTTATTCTCTAAAATTATTCTTATTCTCTAAAATATTATTTTTCTTAAACTATAGTGCAAAAACAATAACAGGCCAATACAGCATTTGTAATATAGGTATATAAACTGTGTACAAACATATAAAATAAGAGATTACGTACCTGACGTTCAGGATAATAAGAGTGATGATTTCTAGAAATTAGTTACATTATTAAATTAAATAAATTAAGTAAATGCTATCTAAAATGAGTTCTCCCTATCCATCCATAGGGAAGGCTCGTGCCTCAGCAGTGGGGGCATAAAATGAGCTGATGATGATGATGATGATGGTGATGATGATGATCTAAAATGAGTATGAAGTTTAAAAGGACTAAAGTGAATTTTTGGAGTGGTGGTGTAATGAAAAATAATATTTTTTACTTTTTAACTTAAAGCTCAAATGGGCGGGGAACGAGATGAGAGTCCCATCTCCACAGTAAACAATGGTGGATCATTCTGTTTGTCCGTCCGCGGCGTGCCTTTGTCAGGCGTCGAGCAATTTCCGCCGCAGACGAACAACGAGAAAACAAATACTATCTCATACTCAAATATAGCATTGGCAGCGATTGTTTAAAAAGAAAAGTAGAAATGTTTGAAATGGAAATAATGTACACAAGTTTTTAATTGATTTTTTAAGAGATTCTTGGTGTCGGCTGTTCGTTTTTTGCTACGGTCGCAATTGTTAAGCTGGTTTAAAAGCGGTCAGCTTCAAGGGTGACCGTGGTTGATCTTGATCTCATCCGTGTTTTTGGGTTAAGATAATAACAAGCTCTTTATTGGGAACACATTGATAAATTCAATTTTCAATTAAGTTGCCATACACCATTAATAAAAAATCAAAAAGAGGTAAAAGCAAAACAAAAGCAGTCATTTCATAAAGTAACTAACTTACTCAATTAATTGTCATACTGACAGAACAGTTACGATTTGACGGCAAATACATAGAAATGTCAAGGACTTCTTGGCGGGAAAGTGAAGAGTCATGTCTGCGGTTTTGTTTTATTTTCTAAAATTTGTGTTAAGTCGAATATTAATGTGAAATAATGGTGGATTATTAACCGTTAAGTGTTCGTGAGTGTGCATGAGTGTTGGCAAATGAAACAAAACAGTGCAACGTCACTAATCAAATTCTCTCAAGAAGTCCGCTTGAGGACTTAGTAAAGCCCCACATCTTTACTGAGATACTCGAGGGGTTGGGGGTATATCATTTCTCACTTCTCATTTCCATTATCATTCATCATCATCATTTCCATTATCATTCATCATCATCTTTAGGATTATAATACTAATGAAATTAAGAAACTAATGACATGGCAGCATGGTCTATGACCTTAGCCGGTTCCTCAGAGAACAAACTATTAAAAAAAAAAAAAAAAAAAAGAAATGTCAATTACTCTCAAGAATTATTATAAAATTAAAATTTTGAAGCTCACGCAGCTCAATTTAGTTCGCTTTCGGCTGCCTAAGGACAAGGCACAAGGCGATAATGATTTTCAAATATCTATTTTTTAAGGTAATAATTGAATAATTGTACGTTATCGAGAGCGCGGTCTCGCGGCACACTGACAATTAACCGCCAATTAAGTTGCTTCATTTTAATGATTTGACATTGAAGTGTCGTTATACCGCGAAGGGAAATAAGCAGCAGAATGTATTAGTAACTTAATGAAATAACTAATGTATTTATTATTTGTTTGTATTAAAAAATTGCGTTTAATATTTTTTAAACTTAATTTGTGTATTTAAACGATTGTCACAATTTTGAAAGCAGACCATTTTCAGAATTTAAAGGATTTTTCATAAAAGCGTTTTTTTTTAAACTTAAATTCTCTACTTCCAATAAGAGCATCGGTATTCAGTCTTCTGAAGTCTTAAGAAATGAGCTGTCCGTTTGTAGCCTGACTTAATTGAACTAAACTTAATATATTGTCTAGTTATATCCTATGTTTAAGTTTTAGACTTAGAATAAGTAAATAAATACAATACATTATTACCTTACTCAATAATTTCTTTTTTAAATACTTACAGCCAACTATTTACTTACCTTCGTCTTTATAAAGTCGGTTGACTGAATTCGTTCGCCTGGTTCCCAGTCTATTGAGAGCCTCTATTTCCTTAAGACGAATAATACGTTTACACAGCGACTCTAGTTACTCAATAAACTCTTGCGCAACCCACGAAAGATGTCACCGCGCGGGTAGTTAATTCAACGGACACAAAGCAATAAAATTCGATCCCAATCTGCACCCCATTGTTCGAATGTTATCCGTTTGTCGCGGTTTAAGTTAAATTAACCGTGTTTAATGCGGCATTGTGGCGACGCGATGTGCGACGCGATACGCGGTGCGATAAGCGCGTTATCGCCGCTCGTGAGAACCGCTGTTGCGTCTCGTGTGAATAGCTCCTATTGACCGGGGCGAGTTAATTAAGCGGTTGTTTTCCGGATTTGACGTTTTGCCCAGGGCCCTTACGTACCTGGGCAAATCGTTGAAAATACAAATACGTGATTAGTTTTCATGCAACTGGGATTGCTATAAACAATATAGTTTTTCACCATTAGGGTTTAACAGTTATTCTATAACAAATCGAAATAATCCTCACTCGATTAAATCTGGGATCGCGAGATGCCACTAAAGAACGCCTCTGACAAAATTATGCAATATCGATAACATCGCAAACATCGATTTAAATCGATTCGATAATCGGTGCCCCGGGCCCGAAGGACGTTAAGGGCTTATGATTGGTTGCAATAAAAATATAGACACATCAAATTTGGTTAAACGTTTCTTCCGATATGTGTATCGATTAGTGTTCTTACATCACTACCGCGTGTCTGAATGCGACTGACGTTCGATTGTAATCTTTAACTCAAGGTGTTAGACTATTCCATCTCTTTTATTTTGTATACGCGTCTCAGTTATGTCAATTATGATCGTCGTTATAGATACGTCGTGTCGTTTAGATTTAGGTTGAACAATAAGTTGAAAATAAATTATTATGTTTCTCGTTATGTTACGTAAACGTGTGTGAGCCCTTTCAACAAATGCGTCTATTCTTCAACCAGTAAACACAAAATAAGGAGACTTCAGAAAGTAAGCTTCAAACACGCTTGAGCAACACACATACAGGGTGCCTAGTGTGAGTTTTGTTTACTATCCGTATTCATTAGATTACGTTTATGAAAAATTAGTATAGCATTGAAGCACTCCTACATACGAGAAGATATTTTTTTTTAAATAAAATACAGTGAAAAAATTAAACGCCTACCCGACCCAGCCAGGAATCGAACCTGGGTCTTCCGCACTCTGGGCGGCTACATTGACCGCTATGCTACCGAGAAAAAAAAATGTAAAAACATATGTACGAGAAGACTTAAAATTTTGCCATACAATCAAACACTAGCGCCGCTAATGGATTTGATTTGACAACTGCTAAACTGGATTTTTTTTCAAACATTGCGGACCTTTCGACACTAGGCAAACATCTATTATTTAATATATGTGCACTACTTTTCCGTGTCCGTGAGAGGTTGTATATGTGTGTGTTGCTCGAGCACTTTTGTATGAAGCTAACCTTCTGTGGGTCATTTATTTTGTGCCGTTAACGACTTCTATTGACAAAAAAATAGTTTATTATTTATAATTTGAAAAAGACAAAGTGTTGAAAAAATTCCACGAGCGGGATTCGAATCCCCACCCCATGGCATGCCGGGTCAGGTGCACTGCTAACTATGCTATCGTGGCTCAATCCAACTCGCCGAAATTAATCAACACTATCTACTTTTACTTTATGAGCCAAAAGAGCCCTATTCAATGTCGACAACTACGTCATCATCCGCTCGTGGAATATTTTTAACACTTTGTCTGTTTTCAAATTGTAATTTGTTCGCAACAATATTTGCGTAAAATTATACGTAAATAATTATCACACTAATATTATAAATGCGAAAGTTTGTGTGTATGTGTGTGTGTGTGTATATTTGTTGCTTCTTCACGCTACAACGGATGGATGGATTTGGATGAAATTCGGCATACAGATACATAGATTATCCCGATATTCCCACGGGAATGAATGGAAACTGTCAAAGCGGTACGAAGACCGCCGGGTCCACTAGTTATTTATAGTTTAGTTGACCAAATGAACAACTTAATTAGTTTTTCAACTGCAGTAGTTATCGAAATAATCTCTAATAGGTTCTCTTTCCTTAATTGCGTGTGCACACGCGAACTTTCATTTTAAATTTAATAAAACCTTATTTATTGCGCTTTCATAATTGCTTCTAATTAGGCGCTTCCCTTGATATGTAATTAAAATATGTGTTCACATACGTAAATGCGAAGTAACATGCTTATAAATCGGTGTTTAATAGTTATAATTATATTCTTTTCTGTCTCATTGGAAAGCAGTTGACCTTCATCTTCATCATCATGATCATCATAATCATCATCATCACTACAGGATGTTTGGTAATAGGTGTATATTCCCGAAACATAGCCATGCAATCAAGCATAAAGAACATTGTGATAACATGCAAAATCATATTTACGTAGATTTATTTTTCCATAAAAAACCGCTATCTGCCATACTCGGGACTTTACAGGTATTGCCAAACACCCTGTATGCCACAGTCTATTGAACCTCACTAACTATACTAGTTCACTGCTGGCCATAGGCCTCTTTACTGGCCTTTATCTTACTTGATGGAAAATTATGATAAGGCTAAAATATGGAAGCACTTTACACAGGAATCTTCAACGGCTGAAATTATTATTATACTACCTTTAGTGCAGTTCCTAGTCTTTTTGAGACCATTACCGCTGAAAATTGTACAAAGTTGTCTTTACCTCTTCATGAAAGGAAACGAATTAAATGTATCCACATTTATTTAAAAAAAAAAACTATGTAATGGTTGGGTACTGCTTTTTTTGTAAAAGTTTCTTAAAGTCTGGCTACGTCTCCACCTGGGCACATCCCAAGTCGTGTTCTACATTCAGTCTGTTCCTTGACTTAGTTTTCATGGCCATCATAGTCGAAAACCCACTTTCGCACCTATAAGTAGTCGCGAAAAGGACTAATATTTTAAGAGGCCTTTCATACCCCATTATTGCAGTATTTATTCCCGAGCACCGAAACTTTGATAGCTAGTAGTTTCCACTGTGTGGCGCCGCGCTAAATAGCTGTAGCAAGACATTTTGCTCGTTACCCTTTAGAAAAGACGGTTTTACCCCCAGGTTAGGAACCATTGCTCTAGTGGGACACAGCAATGCTATCAGCATCGCTGTTACCATTGTTACTATGGTGACAGACTTACATTTTATAACAGTGGATAGTAGACCAACCAAACCATACTAAACATTTACCCCAGCTGGGAATGAAACCCACCACAGCACACCCATTCCCCAATGCCACGTGCCATCATTTTCAGTTCTATGTAAAACTATTTTATTCCAATAATATTTTTTAAACTGATTTTTTTTGTCTAGTAACATGTATTTGAAGAACAACACAAACCAGCAATTATGAATACTTTTCTACATACTGTCAATTCAATACAATTTATTAGTGCATTTTTTATGTAATAAAAACAATAGACATTACAATTAAAATATGAGCAATAAAACCAATCGACGATTGCGTCATCAAAAAATACTGCACATACCTACATAATATTCTTTTTATTAACTAGGTACATTAAAATGTACAAGTTTTTTATTAATCTCAATCGCTTACATATACCTAACCAATAATAAAAATATATAGATTCGTTTTCTTAATCTGCACACTGACCACAATTTAAACTGTAATTAAAAATGTTAAATAACAAAACACAACTAAATGGACAATTAAATATCGATAAATAGAAAGTATTTATGTCTTTACCATCACGACTAGAATGAGATTGGACCCGGCGCCTCTACATGAGATAAGGACACCCAGAAGGCAAGCTTTACATACCGCGCTCGCGCAACGCACACAAAGACCATTCACGGACACGGTTCTCGGAACAGCTCGGAACAATTTGAAGAAAGACAAAGTGTTGAAAAAAATCCACGAGCGGGATTCGAATCCGCACCCCAAGACACGCCGGGTCAGGTGCACTACCAACTTTGCTATCGTGGCTCAATCCAACTCGCCGAAATTAATTTTATCAAATTAATCTATGTGTGCGTAAATGTATGTATGTATGTTTTTTTTTTTAAAGCAAACTGTCTTATCATTTGGCCACCAACCTGCCTTTTGGTGAGCGGGATGTGGCCTAAGGTGGTACATGCTTAGACAGGAAATGCCTATTCACTCTTACTTTGAAGAGATCCAGGTCGTAGTGAACAGGGAACCCGTCACCAGGTAGCGCATTCCACTCTTTGGCGGTTCGCAAAAGAAAATGTATGTATGTATGTGTGTTAGCTTTTGTCTATGTGTGCGTTGCTTGTACAAAGCTTGCCTTCTGCAGTCTCTATATTTTGTGGCCTTTACTTGTCTCATTTTGTTTTAATTAACCAATCATTAGTTTGTTTGAACTAAGATTTGGGACGTCGATGATAGTTTGTGCCTTTAATGACTTTTTTGTTGTTTTAATAGTGTACTAATGGTAAATAAATATACCTACGTTACGTTGACGCGCACATTGACGTTTGAAGGAAGGTGCAGTTGAAGAAACTGACTGGTTGTTAGGTAATAGGTATGAGTGCTGAAAACAAAACGGAATGTCACTTAAGGCGAAGGGTAAGGCACACTAGCGCCACCAATTGATAATTTGACAATTACTAACGGACCGGATCTTTTCTTAAACATTGCGTACCGTCCGATAACAGGAAAGCATCTATAGTATTTATTTAATAATTGTGCACTACTTTTTGTTGCGTGGTTTATTCACAAAACGTGCTATCGCATTTATTCACAAACAATGGCCACTTTTGGTGTTGGTTTGAAAATCCAGTTTAGCAGTTATTAAATTAAATCCATTAGCGGCGCTAGTGTGCCTTACCCTTCGCCTTAAGAAAAGTGATTAAGTATCAAGGTTGGAAGTACATGATCTTTAAAATCAAGTTAAACTATGCTTTAATTGGCGTAAGTAGCGATTTTCTCGAAAGCGATAATTTCAGTGCCTTTTTTCAGGTCACTTCAGAACTTGTACTCTTAAGCACTATAGCGGATTTCCAGGTAGTTTTTTCTTCTTTTTTTATACGAAGCACGGCAAATGACTCCATTTCACCTGATGTTAGGTGAATATGGAATCCAGATGCAACGACAACTGGTGCAGCGTGAAAACAACGCAGCATCAGTTACCCTCACTCTGCCGGCCCACAAGGTGCCTCTTCACGCCTCGTTTGAAGGACCCCATATCATAGGAAGGAGGGAAAACGTGTGCTGGCAAAATATTCCATGTTTTCGAGGTGCGACAAAGAAACGAGATATATAAAAATAAATAAATAAAATAGATAGATAAATAAATACTAACGTAATATGGTTATTCGATCTCGTTTGTACTGAAAGTTGATTATAATTTAAGATTAAGATTTATATTGGTACTTACACAAATTATTGTACCTCATAGCTTCAACCTATACCCACAAGATGTGTGGCAACAATGACACTGTAGAAGAAGAAGAAGAAGATAAGAATAAGAAGAAGAAGGATAAAATAGAGCTTTTGCTGAATTTTCTTAATTAGTACATACAGTTCCTTGTACTTAGGAACTCGCGTTCCGAACCGACAGCATAGTGACATTCATTATTGCTTATACTATGTTAAACGGACATTAAAAAGCTTACGTTAAACCGGTGAGTACGAATGAATAAGTAAATGTGAGTAGATTAAACGAAAGAAGTACATATGTTAGGATCGTATAAAGTGGAAAGAAGTGATCTCTGCCTACCCTTGTGCGACATCATCATCGGATAAGTGTGTTTGTGAACTGCTGCTATTGGTAATTGACGCAATTCGGGATGACTCCCGCTTAGTTCAGCTTGGATGAACTGGCTTACCTTGAGATGGCTTGAAGAATGCACTTCGGCGCGTCCTAATCTGGCGTTATGACCTGACGCAGTTGGTTCCTTGTGCTTGCGCAAGGGTTTCTGACACCTACTTTATGACCTGACAGTTGGTGGAGGTTGTCAGTATAAACTTTAAAGTCGTGTGTAGCGGGGTTGTCCCTACCCTTGTAGGAAACAGACGTGACTGTATGTATCATCATCAACGCCAGCTCATATACGTCCTCACTGCAAGGGCACGAGCCTTCCCTATGGATGGATAGGGAGAACGGGTTATATACCACCACGCGAGCCCAGTGCGGATTGGTGGTTGTTAACGACTGTTAATGCAGCCGGGACCAACCGCTTTACGTGCCTTCCGAAGCACGGAGGAGCTCTAGATGATTAATTTTTGGTCACCCATCCGATGACCGGCCTTTGCGAAAGTTGCTTAACCTCATCACTCGCAGACCAGGCGCATTAACCACTGCGCCATCGAGCTCCTCACTGACTGTATGTATATATGTATTAAAAAGTTCATAAAAAAGCCTAGTCTGAATTAAGCTATTCTTGTTATTACCTAACCACCGTATGGGGAAGTTTCCTTGTGACCACCGTCCACGTACATTCTGATCTAGATAAGATTTCTACTACATCATAATCTATGACGTTTTATGGGCTATTAGCTTATCTCCTACCTGTTGATTGGCACCGCTATTTTTAATAAAAGCCTCTCATAATATTAGCTACGTTATTAATCATAATCACTTAAACCGCACTGACATCTTAGGAGAAAGGTATTATGTAAGCAGTTGGAGTGTTCTGTGATTGTTTTTTCTTCTGCATTCGTTGTGGGGGTCAATATATTTGGTGCAATGAGCGACTGTGTTTCACTGTTTAAACTCTTTAAACAGTTTGAAGTTCTAATTGGTTCGGTTGGTGGTAGGAATGGTTCAACATCTTGTTCAACAGTTACCACCATATTGTTTTTGTCTGTCACCGTAACAAAACTGTTAAAAGGCTGTTAAAAGTAGGCTTAAGTAGGCCCCCTGTGTGGTGCCGGGGATGAAGAATTGCACCACCCCATATCTTCCCGAGGGTGTCGTAAAAGCCGACTAAGGGATCATTCCGGAGGATGGGCAGCAGCATCTCTCTGAGGTTACTCTTAATCAACTGCGGTCGCCAAGCGTGGCGATTACGGCAAATATCCCTCATGGAGATCCGTGGGGAAGCCTTTGTCCAGCAGTGGACGTCTTTTGGCTGAGATGATGATGATGATGAAAAGTAGGCTTCTGCCTTTTGTCATCTGGGGTTATTGCACATTTGCCACACTTCTATTTTTATGAAGTATACTAGTGGACCCGGCGGACTTTTTTTTTGTGTATTGTTTTACTGCTCCGGATGAAATCCATCAAGTTAAATCCAGTAAGTAATTTTTCTTAGTAATACATAAATAAACAATATTTCTTTCTTGTATAATGATGATGAATGTTAATAGAAAAGAGAAGAAGAAAGAATGAGAAGTAAAGATGTGGGGCTTTACTAAGTCCTCGGGCGGACTTCTTGAGGGACTTTGAAAAGTGCCGTTGCACTGTTTTGTTTCATTTGCCAACACTCATGTACACTCACGAACACTTAACGGTTAATAATCCACCATTATTTTACTTTAATATTCGACTTAACACAATTTTTAGAAAATAAAACAAAATCGCAGACATGACTCTTCACTTTCCCGCCTAGAAGTTTCCGGCGGACTTCCTACCGCTTTGACAGTTTCAAAAATCTGTCAAAATTTAAATAAAAAAAGTGTAAAAAACTATTTGGTAGGTTCTATTCCCAACATCAAATCCAAGACCTAAGTAGTAAATTATGAGTTTCATTCCTGTGGGAATATCGGGATAAAAACTACCCTGTGTGTTAATCCAGGTTATAAACTATTTGTATGCCGAATTTCATGCCAACACCTTCTTACCGTTCTTCTACTTCTACACAGTACCGAAAGATAGGTAATGTGTAATGTATGAAATAAGCTTATTCGAAAAGGTTTTTTTCAAAAATTAATAGTTTTCATGTCAGAATTATCTGAAACACTTTCGTGATGGCAGCGGTATTCTGCCAATGTCAAGTAGCTGTCAAAACAACGTACTGTCTTTCGGTTTCTTTATACATTTTTACATAAAAACGATAAAGCGTATTGAAGTATTAAGTTCTTATTTTAACGAAATACTTGTATTTTTTATATATTTTTTTAGTAAATGTACAGGGTCTTGGGATAACATTAAACATCTCCTTTGAGTGAGAAAAACTCACGCGGGCGAAAGCTAATCTATACTAATATAATAAAGAGGAAACCTTTGTATTTTTGTATTATGTATGTATGTTTGCAACGAATAAACTCAAAAACTACCGCACCGATTTAAAAAATTCTTTCACCATTAGAATGCTACATTAGCGCTGAGTAAAATAGGCTATATTAAAAAAGGTATTAAATAAAGTACTAAAAACGACAATTTAATTTTCCAATACAAATGATTTGTATGTTTTGTTGTCATGGAAACCATTGATATATATTTAACTCAATGATGGAAACTGTCAAAGCGGTACGAAGTCCGCCGGGTCAGCTAGCAGATAATAAAATAAAATAATAAACATGCCAAGCCCACAACTGTTTAAATAGTAACACAAGTCGTACTCGTATAGTATTTAAGAAGTCACTTACAAAGGTTTATTGCTTTGTGAGTGCAGTTCTGCCACAAACAAGACATTATCTTGTTTTCTAAAGTTAACGCGAACACTAAACATCATAATTAAACACTTTACACTGATCTGCTTGAGTTTATTTTAAACCAGCTTACGCCGCCGCCGCGCCGCCGCCAACGTCCCGCGAGTGTAATTCATACGGTCATATATGATATCATATAAGTCTTTGTAGCATACGCACAGAAACATACGTAGTCTATACTACTAAGGGATAGTGTAGCTTTCAATTAGTGTAAGAATTGTTCGGATCGGTTCAGATGTTTTAGAGTTTATGCCGGACATACTAACAAAGAAAAATCAAATTTTACATCTTGCGTAGTAAAAAAGGAAATGCTCTAGGAAAGATTCTTTTGTTCTCTTCTACTTAAAGCACTATATTCAGACCAAGAGCATTAAGTTCCACTTCTAATTGGGGCTAAATATAGGACTAAATATAAATATTGGCTAGAACTTTGTCTTAGGTGAAATTGTCATAGCAAAATTGCATGCCCGGCAAAAGTTATTTTAATTTAATTTAATTTTAGAAAAGTTAGTAGCTAAAAGAGTACGTTTATGAATATCATATGCACTCACAAGTTTATTTATGCAATTCTGAGCTCCGGTCTACCTTCACTAACAGGAATTCGTAACACGATCAGCAGAGAAGTTTCTCGATCACCAGATATTGTGTTAAGAGAATTATAGTGACAGTTATATTACGCGAGAGTGACCTTTACTCCTCGCCGGCCGCCATCGCAATCGCCGCAATATCTAATTATTAATACTTAGACGTTATCGTGTTACCACCTGAGGCTATGAGTTTGGTTGTATGTTTTAAGCACTGCTTACATCGAGAGCTAAGCGATTCCGGTGTTTTTTATTTTGTTAAGGCCAGCATTAAGCCAAAATTAAAAAAAAACACAGATTTCGCAGTCCCCGCAAGAATCGGAGCATTGAAAATGAATACAAAAATTTACGAAAAAGATAACATTTTATTTTAAATAACACAATTCTAACTTAAATGCACTTCTCGCCTGCATCCGCATCTTTTAACATCATTACCATGACGATCGGTCAATAATCAAAGAAGCTACATCACTTTTTATATACGGAAATACCCGTTTTTCTACAATACCAAATCTAAAGGAACAACCTACATACAGGTCACAATTATTAATCGATTTGCAAATTTTTTTCGCCATTTTGTAGCTGAACTTATTAGTTCTAGAGTTCTAGAGTACTAGGGTATTCCCTAGGACTCTTTTTTTATTTTTTTCTTAAGTTGGTTTTTTTTTTAATATTTACAATTTAGTATACAAACACCCCTCAAAAAACCCGATTTTTTTACATTTTTCAAAATTCCAAAAAAAGTTTCCAGCCGATTTTCAAAATTCAAACGCTCACACGTGTCTCGATAAATTCCTCAACTCATAGTACTATTCCCATCTCGATTCTCCCAAAATCCTCGGAGCTATGGTCAAAAATACGTCTCAGGCGATTTGCATCTGTTAACCATTTTCAATGGTAAAAATATTGACGATAAGTTTGACCGGTTAAACTATCGGTCCCTGTCATTGTCGTAAGGTAGTATATTTATTGCACCAACCTGCAATGGGCTGGCCAGATTTATGTCCCGAATTTCCATATGGGAAACGCACTATAATCCTGAGCCCAGCAATAGGATCATCATCATCAGTCTACACACGTCCACTGCTGGACATAGACCTACTAATTAGTTCCTAGACCTACTAATTGTGGGCTACAGCGGCTGACGTTAAAACTATATTTATTTTACAGAAACGAGCAATAAGAACCATCTATAGACTAGATTCCCGTACTACTCTAAGAACTATTTTTAAAGAAATTGGTGTTCTTACAGTTGCATCTCAGTTTATTTATAATTGCATAGTCTTTGTGCGTTGCAATGTCAACTCATTTACTAAACACGGTGACACACACAATTTCAATACTAGAAATAAGAAAAAACTTGTAATGCCACTATTCAGACTGCAAAAGGTTCTTGGCTCTTTCTTGGGGCAAGGTATACACTACTATAATAAAATACCTAGTACTGTACAAGATTTACCATTACATAAGTTTAAAAATCATGTAAAATCTTCTTTACTTAAGAAAGGTTATTATACAGTCAAAGAATATTTAGATGATAAAACAGCCTGGTTATAATAAAAAATCAGCATTTTGTTTTATTTGGATCAATTATTATACTTTAATATCTTAGCGCTGATATGATAGCCTTTATCAGCAGTGTCCTACAGTTTACAAACAATATTTATGTTGCGTTAAACAATTTATTTAATTCTTATTTAGAGTAGCTTGAGTGTGGCATGCTCTCTTTATTGTCTCTGCGGTGGTGGCATGTGCGTCGGGTCGTTACATTCCCTAAGATATGGTTGAGTGAAGCGATGGCTGATTCATATGTCATACTCGTGAACGGGTGCCTCCTGTGGAGGCAGGTCTGCTCTTGCTTACTTATCTTATTTTTATTATTATTATACTCGTATACTTTAACTTTGTTTTCTTAGATAATTTTTGACTTCTATTAGTACTGTATGACATTGCGAAAATTGAAATTGGTAGTTACCTGATGTAATTTTTGCAAACTTATTATTATTATTATTTTTTTTTTTGTATTATTTTTGGGTGTTGTGATTGTCCTTTTTTTGTGTGTTTGTTTGTGATGGAAAGTGTCCTTTTATGATAGGGCATTTTCCAATATTTTTGACGCTGTAAGGGAGAAAAGAGCTGGACACTTGCTGAGTTTCTTGCCGGTTCTTCTCAGTACAAGTTCTCCCGCCCAGAGTAGACTTACGAACCGATGGCATAATGACGTTCATAAGAGCTATTTGTAGCCTAAACTGAATAAATGATATTGAATTTTGAATTTTTGAATTTAATAATGAAGATGATAAAACGAGGCTTATCGCACAAAAACATAACGTATGTACCTACTTATAAACTAAGACTGAAAATTTAGTCTTGACCAAAGTACGTTATTTTAGAATCAAGTGTAATGTTAAGAAATGTATAGAGATAAGCATTATCAGTTGTAATTCCGGGCTCTTGAAAAATTTTAATTGTAAATATACTACTCAAAACAAAATAAGGGCCACGAGGTATTTTGTCTGTACCATGAAAATAATAAAACCAATATTAATTTTTTTGTCTCCATAACGAAAACTAATGTTGTTTTTACCGTGTAGACCAATAAATTTATTCCAATAATAATGATTAAAAAGTTTATTTGCTTTTGAAAGAAAAAACACATTTAAGGTTAAAAATAAAAACAATGTAAAGTTACTGAAAACAAAAGAAAATACTCCATGCTCATCTTTTAGTAACGGGTATGCCCCCCTCGTTTCGTTACGCACTCCTGAAGCCTGGAGTGCATGCTCTCAATCAAATGCCTGACATTTTCCATTGGAATCTCTTCCCAGGCTCTTTTAACAGCGTTGATGAGTTGCTGTTGGTTGTGGATTTCCTGATCACCGTCTCTAACTCTTCGTTTCAACTGATCCCACATGTGCTCTATTGGATTTAAGTCCGGACTGTTCGCCGGCCACGGCAAGACTTGAATTTGAGACGCTTCCAGTACAAACCGAGTCGCTTGAGCCGTGTGTGCACAAGCATTGTCTTGCATCAAGATGAATCCAGGACCCGCTCGCTGGGCAAATGGGATCACATGTGGTCTGACGACTTCCTCAATATACCGCTGAGCAGTAACAGTACCCTCATTTAAAATAGCGAGCTCAGTTTTGCCGTGTAAGCTTATCCCGCCCCAAATTATTACATTTGGACCACCAAAACGATCGACTTCATGGATGCAGGCTTCTGAAAATCTCTCGCCGCGTCTTCTCCATACTCTAATACGCCGATCGTCGTTAAAAAATTTAACTTTGCATTCGTCTGTGAAGAGCACCATGCCCCATTGGTTTATGTCCCAGTCCAAATGTTGACGGGAAAATCTTAAACGATTTGCACGATGATTTCTGGTTAATGGAATATGGACAACTCGCATTCTTGATGCCTGCTGGTCTTCATGCAATCGATTACGAATAGTTTGGTCACTGACACGAGTACCCGTTGTGAGCCGTAAACGATTTTGCAGCTTGCGGGCCGTCGTTGTGCGATCTCGGCGCGCACTTAATCGAATGTAACGATCCTTTTGAGCTGTTGTAATGCGAACTCTGCCCGAACCAGGTCTTCTTCTAACACTGCCGGTCTCTTGGAAACGATTCCATAGATTTTGAATAGCTCTTCGAGAAAATCCCAATTGCAAACCCACAGATCGCTGCGAATGACCTTCTTCAATCATTGTAACGGCTCTGGTTGCTGTCAGCGAGTCCATATGACGCCTGCGTGCTTGTGGCATATTGCAAAAGATGTTTCTGACTCGAGATATCAATGAACTCTGATAATTTCTAATAAACCAAGAAGCTAAAGAAAGCAAAACGTCAAAGAAAATGCAATCAAAATTTTCAAAAATAATTTTAAATCAAATTTTATTTAAAATTGTTGCCAGCATTAGATGAATACTACAATATTAAAAAGTTTAGGTATCAAAGAGTTTGTATACTCAATATTTTACTACTTTCAATATGTAAATGTTTAATAATTTACACCAAAATGAAAAAATACCTCGTGGCCCTTATTTTGTTTTGAGTAGTATATATTAAATTAAATATTGTATGATTTGGTTCTTGCACCCATTCTTCTCCACAGCTAAAAAATAGACGTCTTGAATGGGTACCTAGTAGGTAAAAATGTATGGATGATTCAAAGGCACTTTTCTTAAAATTATTTGAATAAAAGAAAATAACTGACTTTGACTTTGGCTACTAAATTGCATAGAGTATCTACTCGAAGCAATACGACTCGACTATACGACGTACATATCTGCGTCAGGCAGTTAGTAGTATATGTTATTCAATCAAATACTATGTTAAATACTATGCTATCATAGCACGTAAAAGATCAAAAATGAAGAGTAGGTACTTCAAAGCACTCACCCTATCTTCGCAGCTATACTATGATTCTAAGCTATAAAATAGCTCTCAGTGGAATACATACGTGCTTATACTATGTTTTGAATATTGGATTACTTATGAGATTAACGTGTGAAAGCGTGCTGCTTCGGAAAAAAAATTGCTCAATAGTTTAGTTTTTGCTAAAAATACTGTGAATGATTATAGATATGGTTTAGGCGATTTTTTTCCTAATAGGAATTTACATTCACTTATTTATTAATTTATTACACTAAAACTTTCCCCGCGACTTTGACTGCTGGCTGAAAAATAGCCTATTGTGTTTTTGTAATTTGTACGCAACAAAATTTGCGTTAAAAAATTATTTGAACTTTTTATAAATAGCTTGCCTACTTCTTAACTGATCTTTAATATTTGTAAAAATATTATGATCGGACGTTACTGACGGTAGTTGTTGACATTGAATGGGCGCCTTTGACTTTCAAAGTAAAAGTGTTGTATAATTTCGGCGGGCTAGTTAGAACCACGATAGCTCAATTGGAAGAGCACCTGACCCGGTATGTCAGAAAGGTGCAGGATTAAATCCTGCTCGTGGAAATTTTTTCACCATTTGTGTTTTTTTTTAAATCTATTTGTCCAATTTTGTGTTACTTCACACACACACATATTTGTAAGAATTTTATAAATGTAAAAGAAGTTAGTTAAATAAATAATTAGATTCCAGTATGCCTGGGATGGATGCACCATGTAAGTTGTGCTGTAACTAGAGTTTCTTCGAGATTGTTCTACAAAAAAAAATATATTGCCATTCAATATGTGAATGTATTTTTATAACTAATATTTATTACCTTTTTTCTAATGCTAATGATATAAGTAACTAATACATTTATTTCTCAAATTGATCATGCAAGAATGAGAATTTGACCTAATGAAAGTTATCACTGCATCTCTCTTATCAAAACGAATGATCTTAGTTTTATAATCGATTACTTAAATTTCTTTAGCATAGGAATTTCCATATCTTTTTCTTAGAGTTTTAAATAATTCACAATAGAATTTCTAAAAACTAGAAAGATGAAACCTAGGATCTCTTCTCATTAACATGATTTGTGTCAAGAATTAGAATAATTTAAAATCTTTATGAGTTCATTGAACTATGTGTTTACTCAAGATTTACATTCTACTGGTTAATATGGCCTTACTTTAGTACCGACTAAGTTTGAACTGATGCATAAACAATAAAAAATATATGAAAATTAAATAAATGAAATGCTTTTAAAATCAAAAGTTTAACGATGATTATCGTAGTTCCTACGATTAGTTGATGTTGTTTGTTGTTGTTTTGGGGGTATTTTATTTAGATTTGTAGAAAAAAAATGTACTTACACAAACATTTAAAAATCTTTCAAAAACCTAGTTAAGAACTACAAATTAAAAAATATTAAACAATTACTGCTTTACAAAATATTCAAGGAGTTTGGGAAGACTATCGTTTAATCTTAATCATTTCTAATATCCTTTATTTTATATTTATTTTATACATTTTTTTTATTAAAAAATATTAAACAATAAATTCATAACTTTTCTTTATTTTTTATTTATTTAGAAAATATAGAACGATGCAGCTATAACTTTGACACTGTCTAAATATTCAAGCGGCACCAAGTCATTATTAAGAATAAAACACATTTATTCAAAAATATAGTAATAAGTATGCAACAACCCAGCCATACCTAGCTTAACTGAAAAGTTGTAAATCGTTCCAGGCACGCCATAAATCTATGGACTTTCTACGATCCTCTAGCTCAAGTCATAACACCACTCTATCCATGGCTCCAAGTATCAAGTTCTTGAACTTTAAATCGAGTGAACGGCTTTCCACGATCGAGTTACAGCCTACTGAAGTAATCTAAGTTTGGATACTAACTTGTCTGAACTTAGACTGGAGTACGTCATAGATTTGCAGGGCGCACGTATTCCAGACTTCCAAGTTGGTTTCAGACACGCAAACATTCAGCTGATAAGTTTCTGTTAAGGTAACGAGGAACAGTTGAAAACAAAATAATGTGCACGATGGCAAATGGCTGTAAACATTTTATTTAACTAAATAATTAAAATGAAGCATAGGATCTTTTTATATAACTACATTTTTTTTCAATGGCTTGAAGCTCTTTCTTTTTAAACGACTATATTTGTATATATACTATATACGTGTATATTTTTCTTTTATGTATGTCCAGCGATTTCTTCGTCATTAGTGAAGCGATTTTAAAAATTCTTTTTTATTTGAAAGAGCATACTTCCGAGGTCCCATTGCCACCAAGTCAGGATCTGATGATAGAATCCCAGGGAAATCGAGAGAACCCTCAATTTTTTTTGTAAAATATTCGTTGTTAGATGATAATAGATGATAGTGTAGTGACTGATAGTAGTGTATTACTCCAGTGCTTTTGAGGTTAAAGTGTGACATCATTGAGACCTCACATAAACTTTGAAAGTGATCTTGCACTTTTTTATTAAAATTTTGATTTTTGGACTCACAATGTAATAATTATATAGTTACAAGATAAATATAGGGCTTTCGGTTAAGCTTTGGTTACCTTTGGATAATCGGTCCAATACTCTGACCGATGAGGTCCAGCGTTGTCGTTTTGAAATGAAACAACTTTTACGGATCTACTTGCGTTTATTTTACACTTTACTTTTCATTAATGTTTATCCTGACGTTTTGAACCCTTTGCAGTGTCCGTGGTCACAGGCACACTGAGGTATTGTCGTGTTTTTCTTTACGTAAACAGGTGAACAGTGAACACTGTCATATTATCTTCGATCTGTTATGTACTAGATTCCCGAAGAGCGATTGAAAAACGGTACGCGACTTTGGCGTCAAAGCCACAATGACGTTTGTGGCGATGACAGTACTTAAATATTAAGTACAAAATTTTTGCAACATTAATTATTTATTTTTTTCTTTTTGCTGATGGCTTCGTGGGATTAGCACATTTAGCCAGTGTCAAAGTAATTTTTCTAACAAGTAATACATAAATAAATAATATTTCTTTTCTGTATGATGATGATGAATGATAATAGAAATGAGAAGTGAGAAATGATATACCCCCCAATCCCTCGAGTATCTCAGTAAAGATGTGGGGCTTTACTAAGTCCTCGGGCGGACTTCTTGAGAGAATTTGAAAAGTGACGTTGCACTGTTTTGTTTCATTTGCCAACACTCATGCACACTCACGAACACTTAACGGTTAATAATCCACCATTATTTCACATTAATATTCTATATACACAAATTTTCAAAAATAAAACAAAACCACAGACATGATGACTCTTCACTTTCCCGCCAAGAAGTCCTAATTAAATCTTTATGCTTAAGATTTAAGGTGGTTGCACGGTTGCACCGAACCGTTTATATTATTATTTCACTACCTAATTCTATTACGTAAAACCGTCAAAATTATGTCGGAAGCTTGAACAACCGAACCATTTCGTCGTGCATTTCGTCGTGAGCCACTTTTAATATTATATTTGAGGTAATCGTTAATTGTATGCAACGATGCAACTGGCCAATAATTTAAGCCTCAAGTAATAAGTTGGATCTTGTTAAAATGAATACAATTTACAAATTTGAATGTTCAAATAATTTTTAACGCAAATTTTGTTGCGAACAAATTATAAAAACACAAATGTTGAGAAATTTTCCACGAGTAGGATTTGAACCTGCACCCTTCTGACATTCCGGGTCAGGTGCTCTTCCAATTGAGCTATCGTGGTTCTAACCAGCCCGCCGAAATTATTCAACACTTTTTACTTTGAAAGCCAAAGGCGCCCATTCAATGTCAACAACTTTTTTTTCTTTTATTTTAATTATTTATTTTCAACAACATAAGAAATCTAAAACAGAAGCTTGTCTGTAACTTCTTAAACTTTATTAGTCATTTACATTACAATCAACGGGATTTATTTATTTATTGCCTTAAATTACATGTATGACCATATTTTATGTTGCTTGTAAGTATTCGATATTTTTTCACAGTTAAATGCGCCACTATCATGAATTTACTGAAATCACAAGCAACAACACAAAAATAATATACTTAGATTATACATCACCATACTTGTTCTGATCCCAAGGTACATAAGTAACTAAAGCACTTGTTTTATGGAAATGAGTAACAACGACGGTACCACAACGAATAATTCGCTAACACAAACAATGGCCACTGTTGGTGTTAGCGAATGAATACAAAAACAGACCTAAAAGTAGTGCACAATTATTAAATAATAGACGTTTGCCAAGTGTCGGAAGGTCCGCAATGTTTGAAAAAAAATCCAGTTTAGCAGTTATCAAATTAAATCCATTTGCGGCGCTAGTGTGCCTTACTCTTCGCCTTAACACAGTTAACTGTTAAATTGGCATGCAATAATTATGTATTCTACAACTGTAGGTGCTATTAAAACCTCTTTATTGAAACTATTGTTCCACAGTTCGAACAAAGGTCGATTCCCCTTTGCAGATAAAATCGTCTAGTTTAAAACCAAAGCTTCCGTCGATATGAAAGCTTGACACCGCGACCCGCCAGTAGTTTTGACCCCAGCGCCCGTAGCGGTAGTAAATTAAACTGTAATTAAATAAACCGGGCGGCGATCTCTTGAGAGATTGCGACTTGCGACTTGTGATCCGACGTGCGTTCTGTGTTGATAATTAATTTGTTGTCTTTTATTTCACGACTGATACCATAGTAGCTGATACTCTCTGTTTACTGAGCTATGAGTACCGAGGTTAAGCAACTTTTGCAATGGCCGGTCATCGGATGGGTGACCAAAATTTTATCATCTCGAGCTCCTCCGTGCTTCGGAAGGCACGTAAAGCCGTTGGTCCCGGCTGCATTAGCAGTCGTTAACAATCACCAATTCGCACTGGGCCCGCGTGGTGGTTTATGGCCCATTCTCCCTATCTATCCATAGGAAAGGATCGTGCCCCAGCGTGGGGACAAAAAATGAGCTGATGATGATGATGATGGGGTTCATTTAATTAATTCCATGTTATCTATACGTCAACCTGCCAGATGGCACATAATAAGGAGACCCTGTGATCCGACGATCGTTCTGTGTTAATCATTAATTTGTTGTCTTTTGTTTCATTAGGTATCTTAAGCCCGATTTTTCAATACTCAGATAAGTTTTATCCAACAAATAACATTGTCATTTTGACATATTTCCTAAAGAGAATCTGTCATTATGTCAATATTATTCAATGAATAAACTGTAACTGACGATTGAAAAATCAGCCCTTAGTGACATTAGTGTTCGACACTTTAAGGGTGCGCCGACCAAAAAAAGCAAATAAGCTGAAAAAGTGTAATCAGGCACAGTTAAGTTAATATATGATGAAGAAACTATCGTATTATATAAACAAAATATATATTTAGTGTCAAAGGGAACGTGTTTACAATTAGTCCGACCCATAAATTCATAACACGCTAAGTATAGTTTTTTCTACAATATCATTTAAAGTTGGACAAAAATCATGAAAACGAGAGGCGGCGTTTAGTTGATATCTTATAGTTTATCTAAATACCTCTAATTATGCCAAAACAATCACCAATTAAATTAACTACAATTCGTCCGTCTCACATTTTCGATTTATCAAGCGTTTTTTTAAATTATTAGTTTTCAAATTAACACCTTAAATTCCCCATACAAAATTAGTATGGCCGCGCGGTATCAAATAAATATGGGCGAAGACATTTCAAATAAAATATATGACACTTGTCTCTTACGGACGGCGCACCCTTAAGCCAAGTGTTCTACACAGTTTTTTGTGTCGCCAAAAACTAACACAGAATTTCTTTGAAATATTACGAGATGTCAGCTAGGTAATAGTTGGTCTGTATTCAATTGTTGTTCAAGGCAAATCAGCTACTAAATCCCTATGTTTAATTAAAGGAAAAAGAGGACGATTAATTGTTCTTCTGTGAAACACTGTTTCCACTACCTACTGTTTTTTGTTTAAGTAACTCTATGGTAACACTTCTTGGCGGGAAAGTGAAGAGTCATGTCTGCGGTTTTGTTTTATTTTCTAAAATTTGTGTTATGTCGAATATTAATGTAAAATAATGGTCGATTATTAACCGTTAAGTGTTCGTGCAACTTAGTTAGTGCAACGTCACTTTTCAAATTCTCTCAAGACCACCCGACGACTTAGCAAGGCCCCACATCTTTACTGAGATACTCGAGGTGATGGGGGTATATCATTTTTCACTTCTTATTTCTATTATCATTCATCATCATCATACAGGAAACAAAAATTGTTTATTTATGTATTACTTGTAAGAAAAATTACTTTGACACTGGCTAAATGTGCTAATCGCACAAAGCCATCAACTAAATGAAACAAAAAAACTCTATGGTAAAAATAAAAAACAGTAATTAAATAAACCTGGCGGAGATCTCGGCGAGACTGCGACTTGCGACTGTGATCCGACTGTTCTGTCCCTAAGTAGATTTGTCTATTGTTCTGCATAAGTTGTGTTATCTAAAGATCAACGCGTTCATACACACATCACAACGAGCCTTGTTTGAACAAAGCAAAAGTAACGGTCCGCGGACAGGTTAATTCACGAAATTTATACGCAGTCCGGTTCCTCAAGCAGATACCGTAAATTTTGCACAACCGACCACGTGGGTCTGATATAATTGCTGTAATAGTTGCGCTGACCTTACTTGCGCACTGCTAGCACAAAATAAGGAGATCCCAGAAGGTAAGCTTAGGGCGACCCACTGAAAAAATGCACCAATTTTCGGCGAATAGTTCAAGACTATAATATGACTCACGAATCTGAAATGTTGATATGTAGGCAAATTCATATCTTTATCTTGAATTTGCTTGCTCGAATACACAATTGTATAATTTTGACTCGATCATAATTATTTTCGAAAACACCACCAAAAAAACACTATTGTTCAAATTACAACAGAATTACTGAATTGATATGCTTGGAAACCATTTAATATATAGTTAACATCAATATTCGTAATTTAGTAGCTCCATATTTTAATTTAAAAAAAAGATTATTTTGTTTTTTTTAATTTTCTTTTTCTCTTTTTTTCTCCTTTTGGCGCTATGTATTTTTGACCTTATGACAGCGCCAGTAAGGATCTGCCTTATTGAATGTTCACAAAGCGAGGTGTCGTCTTAATACATACCGCATTCGATCACAGACCCTCACGAACACAGAATCTCGGACCATCCCAGTCCGAGCATAGCTGTTGCGAGGTTCCGTGACCGTGAATGGTTTTCTATGTGTGCGTTGCTCGAGCCCGTTTGTATGAAGCTCACCTTCTGCAGTCTCCTTATTTTGTGCTTGATACAGATAAACAATAGGCGATGCTGCTGTCTGTCTGTCTGTCACTATTTTTTTTTTGTTGATGACAATAGGCTGGTACTTATTGTTTCCTAAGGTACCTACTTGTAACTACTAAATGAAATACTTAATTTTAATACCTACTCGAGTTTATTGCGTAAAACGGAACGCACCCGATTAAAGCTAGTTGACGGTTACAAGTTAATTTTGAGACGTCTTTTTTCAAATGCTATTTTCCTTTTTTGATAGAAATCGGTCGTTAATTATAATCTATACTTCTATACTTATATTACAATGCTGAAGAGTTTGTTTGTTTGTTTGTTTGTTTGGTTGAACGCGCTAATCTCAGGAACTCATGTTTCGAATTGAAAAAATATTTTTGTGTTGAATAGTCCATTTATTGAGGAAGGCTATAGGCTATATTACATCACGCTATGACTAATAGGAGTGGAGCTTAACGCGGGTAAAACCGCGGGGCACAGCTGTACGAGTTTATACAATAACAACTGTACTGCATTCTATTAACGAAGATAATCTCTGTAAGGAACAACGATATTAATTTACTTAATAATGTTACGCAGTGCGTTGGTTTACTTCGTTTACCATAACACCATATAAAACATAGCCTGTTATTCCGAGTCCAGTTAATGAAAAGACAGGGCTAGATACGAAATTTACATTTATGCATTTGTGAAGGCTGCAATGCAAACGTTCACTTTTACGCTCCAAACAGTATCGACAAGCAAATAAATTACTTTGGTGAAAATATCATTTTTATCTGCAAAGTGTATCAATGTTTCAAAAATATCCTTGAAGATATGATTTTATCATAGGACTGTGTCGGCGATTTTATTGTGTTCTTCTATCAAAGTGAGCTGTTTAAAAATAGAACTCAATTTTATTGAAATGTTAAAACGATACAAATCTTATGTACAAATGTTTTACACTGTTTTATTGATAATCTTTGACATAAGTAAACGAGCTAAGGATTTCTTTTTTTAGTGTGTAGTTTTTATCTTTATAAACCGCAGGCAGCACTGAAAACACAAATAAAAGTTAAAAAAAAACGTACGTAGAAAGAGAGAATAAAAACATATCAAAATCGGCAGAATTTATGATTTTTATGTAACAATGTTTCATTTAATTGTGTTCCTTTACTGACAATTTTGTTTTTTGTTACAGGTATGTACCGTGACAAGTTTTCAAATAAATCTCCCAGGTAACGATGCCTGCCCACAACCGACTATTTTGTAGGATCGACAATCGGACCGATTTTCGCTGAGGTTTGGTTTTATCATCGATTTTGTGACCGACTTTTTATAGGACGTGTGCTTTCATCATCAATCATCATCAACAGCTCAAAATGTCCTGAATGCTGGGGCACGAGCCTTCCCTATGGATGGATAGGGAGAACGGGACATAAACCACCACGCGGACCCAGTGCGGATTGGTGGTCACTGAAGCACTGGGGTGTTAGGCACCACGAGGTTCAGAAAAGAGATTTAGAAATACAAGGTGTAAACTGGTACAATCAATTTATTTTGCTCAGGGAAGTGGGTAACGTCGGTCGCTGTATTGCTCAGTATTGTCGCACGATTTAGAAGGGGACTTAGCTTCTAGGGGGTCTTGAATACGCGTGCGCAGTTCGGCGCGTCGTCAGCCTAGACCCGGGCCGTAGACTGCGCCGGTGGAATCTGGATCCCGAAGCTGGATCAGCCGCAGTAGCTGCCTCCGGAAATGCAGGCGGGTAGGCGCGTGGAGAGCTGCCTCCGGAGTGCAGACAGTTAGTGTGATCCAGGGGTTCCGCTGCCCGGTAGAGGAGACGCTGCCCGGTAGGGGGTAAGCGCTGCCCGGTACAAGGTAGTTTATAACCAGTGATCGCAATAGGTAATGCTAAATGGGGTGATTGAACTCGAACGTTGATGTTAATATGGACATGACCGTGGGATTCCGGGATTACGTATATTTTAATAATGACAATGACGCGTGACCTTCAAAATTCGATAGAGGATATAGATAGAAACATAAATATCTCTTGCCAAAAGAAAAAAAGTTGTCAGTCATTTTCGATGTAGCTTCTCCAGTTGTTCCATAAAATAAAATTTAATCGTACCGCGCGAGGAGCTGAGGGGACGGGATTATAAAAAGGTTTGTGAAATACTAATTTCTACAATAATTTTTAATTTCTTTTCGATTCTTGAGGCATATCTAAGCTAAGATTACGTAGACTAATCCCGCGAAATAGCACTACCTATTGCGATCACTGTTTATAACAGTAAGAACGTCTGGAATAATGGCGTATGCAGCTGTGCCGAAATATCGTACTCGTATTCTTATGAACACCAAAAAACATGTTAATAATTTTCAGAGTAAACTAACTTCATTCATATATTTTAAGCATGATATATTGACTTCAAATATCTTTTAAGATCATAAACAAAACGGCCAGTTAAAAAATTCAGGGGATTTACATGGGGTGGTAAATACAACCTTGTCAATAAGACTTATCCATTCCGATTACTAGTTAAACTTTTTTCTAAAGACCCGGTTTTAACTGTTGTAGTAAAAGACGAAAAAGGTAAAAAAAATTAACATTGTATAGTCGACAAAACAAGATATGCTTTAAACGTTACGTTGCTCTTCTTAATTTAAACATTGGATTACGAGTATTAGCAATTCAGCGCGTTACCAAACACTGACGATCTACTTCGCAACAGCAACTTGTTTGCGGAAATTATCAACAATATCGTATTTCAAAACGGAGCTGAGGCACGATATGACTTTTTTAAACGTCCTACGCAACGGCGAGCCTCGGATGTTTCGGTAACAGCCCAAGGGATTATGACATTTCCGCCAATAGTCTAAATGACGATTACCGCTTGCAATGATGATGAATTAGGTCTGAGTTTTATATGCCCACTTGCGTGCAAAAAAAACGACCAAGCAAAACATTTTCATAAAATTCTAAACGGGTGGCTATGTAAATCGTGAGTCTATAGAGATATGGATCTAATCCGTTTAATCTTTAGACTGCTATTGCTATATCACGTCCTGGTCAATCCTTAGCGGTGAACCAAAGCTTCAAAGTACCGCCCGTTTGTATGCAAACGTTACATGGGTCGATTTCTTTGCACGCAAGTGTAGTATGGTCAGAGCGATCGTTGCACGCAAAAACTGAAAGTCTGATTGATGAATCTACCTCATAAAATAAGGGTGACCCAGTAACGGCCATTATTTGTGCTACTGATTTTATTTACATTGAATCTAATATAATGCACTACTTTAAGCAGGAAATAAATGTATACTGTATGGGCAAATCAAAGATGAATTAAATTAACTAAAACATGAGTCTGATTGATGGATCTACTTCATAAAACAAGGGTGACCTAGTAACGGCATTACTTTTGCTACTAACAAATTTTATTTACATTGAACATAGTACATACGTTTTATATTTTGTACCATGAATGAGTGAATAAAATAAAGTAAAAAAAATTAGGCCGATGGCATTTCTGAAGTTTGTTTTACTAAACTTTCGGCTTTCGCAAAGGCCGGTCAAAAATATATTATCTCAAGCTCCTCCGTACTTCGGAAAAAAAGCCGTAGGACGCGGCTGCTAAGTAATCGTTGAAATCACTATTGCACCGCACTGGACCTGCGTGGTGGTTTATGTCCGGTTATCCCTGTGATGTTCCACACATGTGGTTCCACAAAGAGGTTGTACAGGTCAAAGGCTGCGGTACGTGTTCCCAGCCGGCGTTTAGGTAACGTCGACGGCCATTTTTCTAACCACCGTTATTCAGTTACTGACAATTCCATTCGCACGACTACAGACGGGCTGATGTGCACTCACAATGGCAACTGTTCTCATGGCTGGCTTACCATAGACTTACAAAATGTCTGAACAGGACACAAAAAAAACACCCCTTTACAGAGCCAGTGCTAAAAGCACGTTGTTTGAAATCAAATCAAAAGTCTCAAACAAATTGTTGTTAGTATACATATTAAAGCTGTGGAGTTTCTTGCGCCCATTCTTCTCCACAGCTAAATAATAGACGTCCTGAATAAGATGAGTAGGTAAAAAATGTATGGACGATTCAAAAGCACTGTTCTAAAGTAAATTTGAATAAAAATTGTTGACTTTGACTTTGACTTTGAAACCGACTTGTTACACCAACAGCAGTCTGTAAGAAAGGCTAACTAACTTTAAAAAATAACAAACTTTGATCAACTATTAAGACATTTATGAAGCTATCCGATTAAGTATTTTTCGCTGAAACTCTGTGAGGAAGAAGAACATTCCTCTTTTTTTTATAGAATTTTGCACGTTATATTAGTACCTAATCTATTGTTAATAGTTTTATTATTAATGATTACTATTTATTGTTTTTAGCTATTAATTATGTAACTTTATTCAAAACATGTGTTACTTTCATATATTGAGATTAACTTATCGCCTGTCACGTCACGATTATTAGCAGGTTCAAAAAAATAAGTTGTGTAATTTGAATATTTTGCTTTTTATATATCACAATCGGAAATTCTTAGAATATCTAGGTCTATGCTTCTTACAAGGGTATTGTTATTTACCAGATCCTTATCGATAAGGCTTCTCTTAGCGGCTTCCGTTCAGGAATTGTCTTAGTTTAAGCACTGTTCTAGGTGATGTGAAGTACTGACTTTAATTGCTTACCGACAGGAAACAATGAAATTGCAAGAATAGTAGTTTATATGAGAGTTTTCGTTTTCTATCATCATATGGACTAGGCATTAAAATATTAATATTTCCTGGTAGATTACTATCCTACATAAGTACATAATTAATACTACTAATATTAATACTAATATCGGACAGAGCGCGACTTCCTGTACGTACCAATTTATTTTTATATTGCTGTCAAGTAGTATAATATAGGATACTACAGTAATTAATAGTATACAGTGTTTTTAAATGGGTCATGAGGAAGTCTGAAACCACTAGAGAAACAGAGAAACTGTCTTAGAAACCATCAAGTCCTTTTTTTTGTGAGAAATCATCATCATCATCATCATCTCAGCCAAAAGACGTCCACTGCTGGACAAAGGCCTCCCCCAAGGATCTCCACAACGACCGGTTTTGTGCTGCTCGCATCCAGCGGCTTCCCGCGACCTTTACCAGATCGTCGGTCCACCTTGTTGGAGGCCTGCCCACACTGCGCTTTCCGGTACGCGGTCGCCACTCGAGGACTGCTCCGCCCCAGCGGCCATTGTGAGAAATATGTTGACTAAAATTGTTTGGTCTAGTGTGAGTTTTGGCAAAAAAATGTGTCAAATTTCCTTACTCTATTATTGATGAATCATCAACCCCCAACTCAAAATTATATGCAAAAGAAACAAGTAGGCCCGAATGAAACAGTTGAGTTTAACAGTTTGGGGCTTAAGACGTCATGCTATACCTTATTGAATCGTCAATTGATCACAAAACGGGCGATAATTCATATAAACGGATATCGTTCGAATAAATCATTGCTCGCCAGTGCTTTTTGCTGAACGGAAGGTAAATAATAGTTTAACGAAACCAATATCAGGTTGTCGCCGCTGATATATTGCTGCTGCCCTTATTATTTGCACTAATAACTCACTTATTCCTATGAATATATAAGTTTTACAATTGCTTCGTTAAGCGTAGTTTTGCTTTTTCATAGCTTTGCTCCGCGGTTGCACCCACTGGCTATTTTTTTAAATAGAAATAAGATTATTAATTTATCTAAATAATGAGATCTATGTCCGAAGGCGGACTGAATGATGGCTGATGATGATGGTGATGATATAAATAATTAAATAGCTTAAAGCCTTTCACAAAAACTTGGCTATAAAACGCATATTTTTTCAATTCCGACTGGCATTTCTAGAGATTAGCGCATTCAAACAAGAAATGAAAACTTTTGAGCTTTATTATTTAGCATAGATATAATTCTTCAATGAATACGTGTGCACTGAACGCCGCCTAAACGGCTGGACCGTGTTTAAGGAATTTTTTTTTTGTGTTTGGTGGGTCTCTACATGGTTTCGATTTCCAATTGGATCCAGGCGGCGCTGCACTATAGAGGTTCTTGGTTTTAAAAAAAACTATCAACCATAGTAAACGGTTGTTCTCTGAAGCGAAGGAAGTCGCGAGCGAGCCACTACTGGTCTATAAAGTTTGCACGTAACACATCTATCTTCTTTAAGTGAAAGAAATGACCTGACTCGCTCAATGATGTTCATTTTATGTAAGTAAGTAGTTAGCGCATAAGATGTCCCAATTCTGGGCAAATGTCGCCATCATTGAAACCAAGTCACCATTTACAATTGATTAACCACGGTTTAGGTATGCATCCGAAAATTTAAACACAATATTTAAAAAAAAACACAAATGTTGAAAAAATTTCCACGAGCAGGATTTGAACCTGCACCCTTCTGACATACCGGGTCAGGTGCTCTTCCAATTGAGCTATCGTGGTTCTAACCAGCCATTTGTGTTTTTGTAATTTATTCGCAACAAAATTTGCGTTAAAATATATTTGAACATTTCACACTATTTTACGTTTTATACGTTTATTTAATATAAGTTTAAGACTGCCCGCCTACATCACTGGACCAGCACTTGGAGTTGCTTGAATATATAGTTGTAAGTTTTATTTACTATTAAAATTGTAATTATAGTATATTATGTTAGAATATAAGGTAATATAAGGGCTTGTTAGTTCTCTAGCCTGAAATAAAATAATTTTGTTATTATTAGTATTTTTATTATTACTAGTGGTCGCCCAGTGGTCGAAATTCGACCATAATTTTATTAAGGCTGCACGATTGTATCCTAAGCAATGAAAAAATAAAAAAGATAGAATGTGAGTTTGGATTGGCATTGACAGATGTCGGCCACATTAAAGACAAACAATACGTGTGTGTCAAATACATGTTAGTGTGTGTAATGTTGTTTTTGTTGATTTAATGTATTTTTTATGCATAATTAAAAAAAATATTAACATTCGGATAACCTTCTCTATATAAACTATAAGTGTGCGAAATTTCATACTCCTCCGTCCATGCAATTTTCGTAAAAACGTGTACAAAGTTTTTGCTTCACGTATTAATATATAGATAAGTGAAGACTTATTGACGTTAAAAACCATAAAAATCACCAAATAGTCGTCAAGTTAACATTTGTTTTACATGGAAATTGAATCTACGATCTCCCGACAATAGGCCGAGAGCTGAGTCACTCAGCCAAAAAACTAAAAAAAATATAATTAATAATTCTTTAAGAACAATGGTCAATGAACTCCTCCAAGTTATACTTATGTCAGTCAAATAAGCCGTTTAAAAATTATGAAACGGCACTTACGTACGGGCGGCGTGCGAACCGCGCTCAAGGACGCAACACCTTTCTACATATCATTACGATGAGAATATAAGATGAAGCAGGCGATTTTATCAAGTATCTGAATTGTCTGAAAAGACTATTCTGGAGCGAAGCACTTTGTTACACAATATGTCCCGTTTCCGACCTCGGAGACTTTAAGGGTTGAATCTTGGCATCATTTTATTTATTTAAAAAAATAAAAGTAGGTAAACGGGCTGGTTTTTTCAGTACCTGGCACGACAGATTTTATTTAAATATTTTGACTTTTAAGTTAACATTATTTATACTTTAAAAAAAGGTTTGCAGGAAAAAGTTTTAAGTAACAATATGTCATTTTTAGACAGTTTAAAGAGCTACGAAAATAATCTATTTTTATGAGCTTAGGACATCCACATCCGACGCTATAGCTATTTTAAGGTACACGTTCTTGTGAACATTAATTAAATATTAAAATGGCTGCCATTGCTAGGGGGTTTAAGTTGCACCGCAACTTTTATTTTATTAAATAAATAAAATGATGCCAAAAATTAACCCTTAAAGTCTCCAAGGTCGGAAACGGGGCATATTGCATATACGAGTATATAATAACACACATAATTATCCAACATGTTACAATAGTAAACGCACAAACTGAAAGTAGCTTATTGTTTTCTAAAGTTTAAGCGAAAACTACACATTGTTCGAAACGTGAGGATAAACATTATTTAAAACTACTTAATGTGTAAAATAAACGCGAGTAGATCCGTAAAAGTTGTTTCATTAGAAAGTAGCTTGTTAATAATTGGGTACTGAATAGTCTTTAATATATAAATCTTCAGTGCGTGTGTATGTTATTGAACTCCTTATAAACGGCTGGACCGATTTGGATGAAATTTTCTTTATGTGTTCAAGTGGATTCGAGAATGGTTTAGATTTACAATTGGACCCGGTAGGTGGCGCTGCTATAGCGGTCCATCATGGGATACGGGTGTTCTTAAGCGGACGAATGATTTGTTTGTTTTGTTGTCATGGAAACTGTCAAAGCGGTACGAAATCCGCCGGTCAGCTAGCTTTTTTATAAAAATTACTGAAAACGAATAAGTAATAGATTTTTAACAATCAGTTTTATAATGTGTGTTTCATCATCATCATCATCTGCCTATACTAGTCCACGGCTGGACATAAGTCTCTCCAAATTATATGTTTTACAAATAATAATTTGGATACTTTTCTAATGAGTAGGATTCGCACCTGCGTCTTTTAGCACTATCGTGATTTGCTCTCGTTATCCTAAGCCATGGATATTAACAGATAAAGAAGACTTTATTTTTAAATCTTCCATCCGTTATTTTTAATGATAATGTAATTTAAATTTTTCAGCAAAATGTTTTGCTAAAACGTAAAATGGGTTGAATACTCAAATGGATAGCAATCCCTTAAAAATAAAATTGGAAAGTAAAACGACCGTGAAAAAGTTTGACGATGCTTTTAAGAGATAGGTACCGCTATAAGGCAGGCACTCTTCTAGTTTCAGCATGTCAATAGTCACAGCCAATATACTCGCTAACTATCAGAATACTGAGTACGAGTTTATTTATTATTTGTGTTTTGTAAAGGTTATTGCAATATTCAAAATAATGATGCACTTTTAGAAGACTTTTAGAATTATTGACATGCTGAAACTAGAAGGGTGACTTACCTTATAGCGGTTCTATTTTTATTTTATATATGTAAACGGGTAAGCACAGTGCCTTGATCTCACCTGATATTAAGTGATGATAAGGCCAATGATGGAAGCGCATTTCACCCGGGATCCTCAACTAGTGAGGCACTGGCTACCTATTTCTGATCTCTTTTTATCGTATCACTGTAAAAATCAGACCTTACCCATAACTAGGGCTTTTCTTTATAATTTCGATGTGGTAAGGAGTGGTGTGTGGTACTTGTGGGATGAATAAGGAATAAAAAAAACGACGGGTTGCACTCTGGGAGTGCCGGCAGAAGTGAAAACTTGAATATTAACGTTGTGCATTTTTGATATTTTGGAATGGTTAGGGAATAATTTTGCACGAATTGCTTTAATTATCAATATAAAAGTACTCTCATTTATGTGGTAGAATACTATATCTATTTATTGGGCTATCGTACACAAACATGACAATTTAGATTACATTAAAAAGTTATATTAAGTTATATTAAAAATTTATATTACGCCGCGCCAGCTGTCTACTCTCCATCCGTCTTACGAATTTTCGATCAGGTCACGTGTCCTGACGCGAGTTTAACATTTTTTGCCCATTCCAAAAATTTATATTACGCCGCGCCAGCTGTCTACTCTCCATCCGTCTTACGAATTTTCGATCAGGTCACGTGCCCTGACGCGAGTTTAACATTTTTTACCCATTCCAAAAAAAGTGCACAACGCCGCTAAAGAAGTTTTCACTTCAATAAAAATATTGCTGTGGGTTGAGTAAGGAATAGAAATGAGATGAGTAAGGAAAAGTTTATTCGTGGGATGAGTTCTCGTGGGATGAATACGGAACAACCCAAATTTTGTACCAATACAGCCACCCACACATTTAAAATCATAATAAAAAAAATTGTGTCAGTTTCCTAGACCAGCTGTTTATTCTTTCTAGACATTCGTAATCTAGCGGAATCATTTATATAATACAACAATTTTGCGAAAAATTGCTTACACAGTACTAAAGGCATGGAACCATAATGTACTGAGGACATGCCCCGCGATAGAAAGCGCGCCAAGTCACGACCCGCCGCGGGCTGCGCGTAGGGCTGCGCGCCGACGCCATTATTTTACCATTGTATGGTTAAAAATATACTATTGTTTATTTAAATTAAAAAAATAAAAATATATTAGGTAATGATGATATAGGATAATTATTATTAACGGGATTATTACCATGGTTTTTTTTTGTTGTGTGTGAGTAGTAGATCGTTTTGTCTGCTCATAATCACCACCCGCAATAACATTAGTGTGTAGTTGAGGAGCTCGATGGCGCAGTGGTTAACGCGCCCGGTCTGCGATTGCTGTGGCGCAAAACTCGAGAACGGCTGAACGGCTTTGGATGAAACTTTGAACATAGACAGACCATGACCCGGACTAGGACAAAGAATACTTTTTATCCCGGTAACAGGTTCCTGTGGGGTAGTGTAGTCTTCGCGAACGAAGTCGCGGGCGACAACTACTATAACAATAAAAATAATTAAAGAAAGACGGTAACTATAACTAAAGCTTGATGTGTCAATCAAAGCAAATGACGAAACAAGAAGAAGAAAAAGCAATAATGTATGGTGTATCCCAGTGTTGGGTAAATGTCTCCTTTCCTCCCTTCCATTTGTCTTTATCCTAGGCTGTTTTGGAGTAATTTTATTTGTGCAGAAATATTAATGGTAATGAATATCTCAGTGATTGTACCAAAAAAACACATTCATACAAAAAGTTTTTTTTAAAGTCACAATTGTTCTTACGTCTCTTATTAAAAAGTAAGTAGCTTACGTGGAGTTGTAGTGACAATAATCCTTAAAATAGAGGAGCGTTAGGAGTAAAAAGCATGGTTTTTTTGTTCTTGAGACCCGTGCGGCAATATTTTGATCTAGAGAAGAGACAACCCTAAATCGGAAATTGCATGATCTGCATAATTTGCACATACCCACTGTTAACACTATAATGTTAAAACAAACAAAACAAAAGGCTATAGAAAAGAACTTGATCTAAAAATCAGGCCAAGTATGCAGTCTTAGAAGAGTAAGCCCTACATCATAAATTGCTCGCCCAGCATAATTGCACACCGACGCGAACTGTGACATCATTAACTGACGCTTAGTCGACGCAATTTCGTATCTGACTAATTGTTTTTCCTGCTTACTTAATTCTGGGGCTAGCTTCCGACTTGTTTAATATCAGTGGTTGTAGTAGGTGTTTCTTGTTCCAGCACAATTATTTATCAGTATGAATAATCTAGTTGATAGTTTATAAATTACTCGCTGATCCGGCAAACGTTGTTCTGCTATATAAATTTTCGGGATATTAACACCCTAGCGGTATGAAATATACTTTCTACCTACCTCTCTGTACATAAAAAAAATTACAAAAATCGGTAGAGCCGTTTTGACCATAAACACCGTAACACGAGATTTTTATACTTATATAGTTATTAAGTTATAACTGAGTCATCATTATCATTCCCCTCCCCTATTCCCATTCTTATTTGGGGCCGGCACAACATATATTCTTCTTAATTATCTTAATTAATGGCTTCGCGTTTAGCATTTAGCCAATTTCAAGTATTTTTTATTATTAGTGGTAAGAGTACAATTGTACGGTAGATAGAAATTAAAATGGAGACTCACAACACGTGTTATTACGGGAAGAACTCGGGTGAAATTCCCAGGTATTCTTCTTTCATCCTTCTCCATCAGCCGCCATCTCAACATTTACTGCTCTTTTTGCCATTTATAATTTTTCACATCTGTCTAGTCTACCTATCTTTCTTCACAAAGCCTTAAATTTTTATAATTATAATTTGTATTACTCGTAACTATCCTTATTCTCTCGTTTTTCCTTCATCATTATTCAATAAACTTTTTTTTCATGATCATATTGTTATAGAGACATTCGGTTCATAAGAGTGAAATAGTTTCAATTAAAATTAAGAATTCCCTGGTTTAAAAAACCGTTAGTTAATTATGAGACTTGTGACTGACGAGAACTGAAAACTTTTAATGCACTGAAAATAAGTTTATTTCATCATAAAGTAAATTATGTCTTTGACCTCCAAAGGAGAAACACGGACTTTAAAAGTAATAAAGGTGTTTTTTCATTAATTGGAACAACACCAATGTAGACTACCTTGTGATGTATGTAGGTGTGTCAGGGGTAAACTCTGGAGCCACTGAAAAGAATCAAAAAAATCGGTCTCAAATCAAAAACTAGTCTATAGCTAAGTAATATAGGATAAACTTTAAATTGAAATTCATTAGCAGATACAAGTGTTCACGTACGAAGTCGCGGGCGATCTCAACCGACTGATAACTCACAAAATGTAGCAGAATGGCTAATGCTCTTTATTTAATCACCAAAACTTGGAGATAAAAGCAGGCTATGTAAACGGAACTACTTTCGAAGATAACCTTTTGCTCGCGCCCCGGGCTCTGCCGTAATGATACATCACACGCAAACTTGCCAACTTTTTACAGCACAGTTTTTTGTGATACTTACTGGACCGAGTGCACACTTTCTTTAATATATTATCCGTTACAAAAACACAAATGTTGAAAAAATTTCCACGAGCAGGATTTGAACCTGCACCCTTCTGACATTCCATTCAATAATTTCGGCGGGCTGGTTAGAACCACGATAGCTCAATTGGAAGAGCACCTGACCCGGAATGTCAGAAGGGTGCAGGTTCAAATCCTGTTCGTGGAAATTTTTTCAACATTTGTGTTTTTGTAATTTGTTCGCAACAAAATTTGCGATAAAAATTATTTGAACATTTTACATTATCCGTTGTTCTGTACAATTTTGTGGATTGCAACTCTATTTTTAGTATAAACATTACTGCTATTAAGATAAGGCTTTCAACAGGTAAGCGAAATAACTCCCTTAACATTAAGGTGACGGAGTTTAACGCCTTCTGAAATAGAGTGATGGATTATCCCCCCGTTCACTATAACTCAGCACTTTACAGACGTTGGAAAACTAATGGTGAGGTGTTATTTACTGATCCAAAAAGTATTCTATTCTAAATAACTTGTCTATGTTAACTTTAATCAGGATGAAACAACGAAGAAAGAACTTGATTAGTAACAGTGGTTAGCAATATAATTAACATTTTCTACGATCTCGTGGTGGATAGAGCGTTCGTGCTGCGCTCTTGCAAGCAAAATTCTCAATGACCGGTCACCAGAGTACCCCTTAGTCGCGTTTGGTCCAATTCCCGTTTGGTTCTATTGTCAAAAGAAGGTACGACTCGTGGTTGGTTTAATTCGCGGTTGGTCCAATTTGCGGTTGGTCCATTTGCGGTTGGTCCATTTCGTGGTTGGTTCAATTGGCGATGGTCCAATTTTCAAAAAAAGGTCCTACCTAGGTTGGTACCTAGTGACTACATTAAAAAGCTCGAGATCCTTAATGCTTCGGAAGGCAGAGTAAGCTGTTGATCTTGATTTTTGTGGTAGATCTGGTCAGCGTAGTTGGTGAAGGCCCAAATAGAACGAATTCTTTTGCCTATTTAGATATATATCTAAATACGATGGTGATGACGATATCGTCATCACCATCGTTTCAGATCTTAAGCACCCAATGCTGGGAATCTTCAATCCAGTTCTTGGACAGTTAAAAATAATAAATCAATATTAGAAAACATCACATACTTACATTGTTCTGAGTCCAAGATAAGTAGCTTAAAGCACTTGTGTTATAGAAAACAGATATAACGACAACCACCCCAAACCCGACACAATATCGAAAAATTCGTTTTTAGACATTGACCCGACTGGGTATCGAACCCGGGATCTCAGATTTAACGTTGCCCAAAGTCCGGCAAGCCACTCGGCTCGAGGTCGTCTTAAAGTCCAGTTGTAAGCTGATGATGATGATTTATGATTGGAAACAGTAAAGAATGAACATTCATAATGTTTGTTAATAAAAATAGAATGCAGTGTTCACAATAAAGTGGGATAGTACCATCAGCCGCTTTAATGTCCGCCATATTTCCCGCAAGTGCTCGCGGCAACGCGCGGGGTGGCCGGCGCTAGGGTTGTCACTATGAAATAAAAAAAAAAAATTAGTTTTTGTTCCAAAACTGCAATTTGTTCGGCCATAGTGTGCGCGACTTTGAAACAACGGCGTGTAGGTTTATGTGTGACGATGACACACTTAGATCTCCATAGAAATAAGTAAATCGCGCTCTGCCGGGTCCGCTATTTGATAAAGCCTTCACTGTTGGACTAAAATAATGAAACTAAGATTGTAACTATGGCAACAGATATTACTAAGATGGTGAAAGACTTGAAAAAAGTTCTGCTACCAACCAAACCGCGCACAATAATAAACAATACCTACCCCAAACCAAAACTCAAACTGGTAACTTCTGGGACTGTGCCCGGTGGTTTAATCACTAGATCACATAGGCATTCTATATCATTTAAAAAAATTAATATTTAATATTATATATTGGTAACCCTAAGTGAGCCGATAGCGCGCCATTGCACCAAAACAAAAATAAATTAAGTTGCACCGGTTTGTGTGCAGCCACTAGCGCACATGTGATTGTCTGGAGATCTTCACAAAGGAATTAGGGATTCTATTAAATACTTAGGTATTACTGGTATATCTCTAATCTATAGATATTATACTAATCTATAAATGAAATGAAATGAAATACAATTTATTATGAAGAGGTGTCCACTCAGCATTTGTCAAAATAGACACCTAGAGAGAGAGCACACAAGAAAATATCCAAATGTATTTAAAACTAAGTTCTACTTCTTTCAACTACGTGCTGTGCACTGATGCACTACCTTAGCTTGTAATACGAATAGAAGACCTGACACATCATCAGCATCATCATCAATCATTATTTAATTATAAATAAATACATTATGATTCTAGTGTATTACAAAACGTATCATTATATTATTATATGATTCGGCAAACTTAGTGTTGGACGCCCTTAGACTAGACGGAGCGACGATCTTCGTAAGGCTGGCAAGAGTTGGATGAGTATCCACGGATTGTCGATTGGAAAGGCCTACGTCCAGCATTGGATTAGTATAGGCTGATCCATAAACTTATTGGATATTCTCTTAATTTAGTTTAAGGTTCCTATTATATCGAACGAGTAAGAATAACATTCTTACCAGTCTAAAACTTTGTCTTTCTAAAATTAAAAATATATTTTCGCTTTACCTAGACAACAGCTGATTCATATCAAACGTTACACAAAATTATAACATCCAAATGTATAACAACTAACAATCTATCTAGATAAGGGAAAACTATTGTTTGTGTAAACGTAAACCCGCCTCGCCGTTAAATGCGAATGGTAACAGTAATTATGGGCAGGCGTTAGCGCGGTAAACAGTTAGTTAAAACCCCATAATTTAACTGTGGACGAGAGATTCGCGTGCCGCGTCGCAGTCGCTCAAACTTGCGAACTACGAATACAAGTCAAACGTAATGGAATACAGCTCAACGTACATTACTTCGTGCCTACATTAAATCCTTATTGAAGTCGGTGTAGAAACGGTAGTGGATAAAGAACGTTTGGAATTGCAATTTAGTTTTGGAGTGTTTGGTGAAGGTTTTTGATATCGTGGATCTAAGTGCGCCGCCCGCCGTTTTGCATATTTGTGCATTTAACAGAACTTAACGATTTAGTGTTAGCGAATTGGTTGAATTTGACATGTTAATTGCTTTACTTTGTTTTTGAGAGTTGCATTATTCAATGCAATTTACGTCTTTTAGGGATTTTTTTTGTTGACAGGTTGATAGCGTCGTCACTCAAGAATACTAGAAAAATAAAACTTTCGCAAGTAATTCAATTTAACAATTGTCACAAATCAACTGGGCTGACTAGCATTAATTAACATTACAAGTATTAATATTCGAGGTAAGTATTTAAATTATTTTAGAAATATTGTAATGTCATCGTAAAGTAAAATGAAATGAAAAATTATTTATTTAGTGTCACACAGTAATACATGAAATTAATTAAAAATAGAATAGAATTAAAAAATGCAGAGTGACACAAAAAAGTATCCACTCAGCATTTGTCAGAACACCAAAGGTGTCCCGACGCTGATCTTCCGTGGAAACCTAGAAACGAAGACACCAGTATAAAATTATCTACATAGTCCTATAAATATTTACATAGAAGCAATTTACTTTTTATCTAGATACTTTGTAAGTAACAATTTTATATCCACTAATGACATTAGGTAGGTAACTAAAATAGAAATAAAATTTAAAAAATCTTTATTTGGTACAATACTTGACATGACAAATAAGTTAATCAAAATAATAACAATCAATCTAGATCTTGTATGCAGAGTTACTAAGACATAATTACTAACTTACTAACGAAAAATAACTCATGGCAATATCGTCTGAATAGTTTTTTCCTATTTTCTACAATTTCTAGTAACATTTCATGTTTGATGGAAATTAGTAGCATTGTCTGATCCCGGTTCCCAAACTTCGCAGACAAGCTCGCCGCTGTGGTAACGAAGTCACGCATCGCGTCGCCGGGGGAAAGAGAGAAAAAATAAATCTACTGTGCTTCCATTTCGGCACCCATTTTAATTTGCAAACAGTCACGTTCGCTTGTTATAGTTAAACAAAACGTCTGGCATTCATCCCGTAGTCTTTGTATACTCGTATAAGGTGGTTAGATTGTCTTTACATTAATAATCGTATAATTATTTAATTGTTACATAAGCAGAAAGCTATTTAATCACCTAAACCAAAAACAAAATACACCAAAGACAGCAATAAACCTTTAAAAAATGAAATAAGTAGATATTTTTACAGTCTGTTGTGCCTAGCGTGAGTTTTGTTTACTATCCGTATTCATTCGATTACGTTTACGAAAACGAAAATTAGTATGGCGTTGAAGCAGCGCCCCCTGACGATATACGAAACGAGTTAAAATTTTGCCATACAAAATCTCGTTTTCGTTTACGTGATTGAATGGCGAATGAAACTCACACTTGGCACCCAGAACTATATTTTTCTTTAGTACAACTTGAAATCATTTTAACTTATAATCATTTAGCTAATAGTTATATACCTCTCAACTTTATAATATTTATCAGTGGTTAACGGTGTTGGTTTCACAATAAGTAAACTATAAATTACCTAGACTGCTGTATGTAATATATATTGTGAAACCGTTTGTTTGACACCAATAAATAAAAAAAAAAAAAAAAAAAAAAGAACTCATAATTACGTACCAGGGACATCTACCTTCCACCGTTTTTCGATGTATGTCAATTTTAAGCTCTAAGCTTTTACAATTTTAATTTCTGTGGCACCCAATATCAATTGACAAGTTTTAGCCTAAAATGTTTATATAATTTTAACGCAACTTTTGTTGGGAAACAAATTACAAAAACACAAATGTTGAAAAAATTGGGAGAGCACCTAACCCGGTATATCAGAAGGGTGCAGGTTCAAATCCTGTTCGTGGACATTTGTTCAACGTAAGTTTTAGCCTGTTATATATTAAGAAAGTTTGGTGTATTGCAGTTCGCCTATAAAACTTTTTATTGTGCTACTTCATTATTAAATTCGATATCATTATTTTACAAAAGCTCGCTAATCCGCTTCCTACAATGAAAACGTCTAAACGTGCGGACCAAGTTTGTCTGTTGTGTCAACTGTTTGCATTGCGACGTTGCCAAGATTGCACGCTCTGGTTGACTTCAAATCTTCTGCGGGAAACGTCTCAGGCAATGTGTATCTATGTTTAGTATTGTCACAAAGGAGACCCAGAAGGTAATGCCGCGCTTGACTCACACAGACCTATAGCTCAAAACCAAGTCCAAGCGCATTTTTTTTGGGAGTTTTGTTGATTGCCTCAGACGACTTTTTCAGCTTACCGGGCGTTTTTGGGGTCGAGGGGCGAGAAACTTAAAGGGCTATAATTGTCCCACTGCTGGGCAAAGGCCTCTATCATGAATCAAGTCATCACTACAATTGATGGGTAATGGCTTAATCACCACGCTTGCCAAATGCGGGTTGGTGATCGCAAACCCAGGCTATGCATCGAAAAATCCGAAATATCTTGAGAGCAAAAATATAGCACACCTCTGATATTTTTTAATAAAATCTTATTTTCTAAAAAACCTTGTTTTATAACGTACTGATTGATACCTAAAAATAGGGAAAAAATGTGTATTTTTAGCATATTTTTACCTAAAAGGTTTTTGTTTTGTTTATATAATTTTAACGCAAATTTTGTTCGATACTAATAATTTTGTTTCGCACGATAGCTCAATTGGGAGAGCACCTGACCCGGTATGTCATAAGGGTGCATGCAGGTTCAAATCCTGCTCGTGGAATTTTTTTTACATTTTTGTGTTTTGGAATATTTTTACCTTAAATCTGAAACAAACCTAAATTTACGACTGTGCGATATTTTTGCTCTTAAGTATACATTTTGGCCGACTTGGGAATTGAACCCGGGACCGTCGGAATCGAGCCGAGCGCTCTGCCACTCGGCCGCCGAGGCGTTCAAAAGGCGACATTTTGATAAAATAAACTGTAATGCTGTTTTCGATTTCACCAGTCTGGTTGGAGGATATATAATTTACTAATTGGTGTGTTAATTGACCGTAACTTTTTTATGTGACGTGATTAATCGTGTTAAAGGACATTTATCGTATCAACAAATCTTATTAATGATGCTTTTACACTTTACAAGGTATATTGGCTGTGAAAAACATACAACCAATTCTGTGAAACAATTAAGACACATTTTAATAATTTAATTTTTGAATCCTTAATTAAATGCGCTAAAAAAATAACGTTAATTTCTAATAAAAGTGTAGTTTGATATTTTATTAACTTTTAAAGTTGAGCTGTCAGCATTTTTCTGTTATAGATATAATAAATAAAATATAAATACGCTTAAAAGGAAATATTGACTGAGCGATACGAAAGCGTAGTTAAAAGTTCGGATTTTTAGAGATAAAATCGTATAACTTTTAATGTCGCCTAGTCAGTATTTCCTTTCAAGCGTAATATTTATTTGACATGAAATGTTTCACCTATTACGATAAAAATATCCAAAAACATACAAAACTACAATATAAATTCAGAGTATATTTAAGGAAACTATGATTTCTCTTCCTGAGGCTATCCTATTAAAATACCGAAAGATATCGAATTTGCTACTATCATAAAGCGCGTAATACTTACGTATTCGAAGTATTAGACGCCTGCATATCTACATATATCCAAAACTGTCAAACTTCTTAAATAAATATTCAACCATATAGCCCTAAACATAAAGTTGAAAGTCTATAGGGAATTTGTCAGTTAGTGGTAATCTGTGTGCAGGCGTGTGTAGGTACATGTGTAAAAAATTCACAGATTTCACAGTCCCCGCAAGAATCGGAGCATTGAAAATGAATACAACATTTACGAAAAAAGAAACATTTTATTTTAAATAACACAATTCTAACTTAAGTGCACTTCTCGCCTGCATCCGCATCTTTTAACGCATTTACCATGACGATCGGTCAATATTCATTATACTTGTATACGGAAATACCCGTTTTTCTACAATACCAAATCTAAAGGGACCACCTACTTACAGGTCACAATTATTAACCGATTTTCAAAAATTTTTCGCCATTTTGTAGCCAAACTAATACCCTAGGACAATTTTTTTCATTTTTTCTTAAGTTAGTTTTTTTTTGGAAATATTTACAAATTAGTATACAAACACCCCCCAAAAAACCCGATTTTTTTACATTTTTCAAAATTCCAAAAAAAGTTTCCAGCCTATTTTCAAAATTCAAACACTCACACGTGTCTCGATAAATTCCTCAACTCTTGGTTTTATTTCCATCTCGATTCTCCCAAAATCCTCGGAGCTATGGTTAAAAATACGTCTCAGGCGATTTGCATCTGATAACATTTTCAATGGTAAAATGATTTCGAAGCTGCCGTCGTGCGTTTGCGTCAAAATAACACAAGGCCTGCGACTCGGTGACGGCGGTAATTAAAATGTGTGTCAAAAGAACACGTTTTTGACACTTACGTGGACAGATATGTCAAACTGTCAAGGGCTTGGGGGTCTATCAGGGAGCTTTAAGTCGACGATTCTTTTCGTACATGTCAGTGCCGCTGCCATCGACGACAGTTGTCTCGCGAGTTTAAAAAAAATACTTAGCCGGCAAAGGGGCTTAAGGCTGAGTATCTACCAAAGCGGAGATGGGCGGAGATGAGAGAATTGTGTAAACTAGTGTTCGCCTAGTGGTCGAAATTCGACCGTAATTTTATTAAGGCTGCACGGATTGTATCCTAAGCAATGAAAAATTAAAAAGATAGAATGTAAGTTTGGATTGGCATTGACAGAAATGCCGTCGGCCGCATTAGAGACAAACAATACGTGTGTGTCAAATACATGGCAGTGTGTGTAATGTTGTTTTTGTTGATTTAATGTATTTTTTATGCATAATTTAAAAATAATATTAACATTCGGATAACCTTCTCTATATAAACTATAAGTGTGCGAAATTTCATACTCCTCCGTCCGCGCAATTTTCGTAAAAACAAGTACAAAGTTATTGCTTCACGTATTAATATATAGATAAAACAATAAGGTTTAAGGTTTTGTACCCATTGCCTCTCCGCCTATTGATGTTTATTACGATAATTACATCTTTTCTTTTCTACGTCTTTCTCCACTTTACTGTAAAATATGACAGACTTCGGCATTTGTGGCCACTTTAGTAAATCACTAAAGGTACCTATTAAGGCGCACGAGTTACATAATTGTAAACACATATTTGTGTTCGATTGTACACTTACAACAGCTTAGTGCGAGGAAGACTTAAGTCGATAAGTCGATTATGGTAATAAGCGCCTTGTTCCCAAAGAATACAACCTGCATTTGCATACGTCTTGATCGAGCAAGTGGATGGCATTGTGCTTAATCTTCTGTACACAACAAGCCGAAACACCTGTAACATGTAGGTATTTAACTCTTTGTATAATTTAAGGGTCAAGCCGAAAGAGGACTAATGTCATTACAAATTTTAATATAATAATGATGCCTCCGTACTCATTTAAAATGTTGATCAGCAAGAGGTTTAACAACACGTAAAAATATATCTTTAATATGTTCTTTATTTAAACTTCGAGTATTATTTGATAATTACAAAGAAATCTTAATGTTTAAAAAAGTGTTGAAAAAATCCACGATTGAGATTCGAACTTGCATTCCAAGACATATCAATTCGGGTGCACTACCAACTACGCTGTCGAGTGTCTTTCCAATCCGACTGGTGGATTTTTTTCACACTTTTTAAAATTGTAATTTGTTCGCAAAATTATATAAAATCATAAATAAAACTCAATCATCTACACGTATGTTAATTTTTACATTGCCCCAATGGCTAATTAGTAAAGCGCTGGGTCTTTGGCGCTAAAATGGGAGTTCATGGCTTTATAGGTTTACTTTTTACAGTAGTTCTTGACATAGGTAGGTAACCGTCATCATCTGTCATAAATAAGGCCTCATCAATTGACTGAAAACCTCTTCTTCTTCTTTTATTTATGGCATGTTTTGTGTCTACTGCTGAACACAATTCCACCAAATATCACGCAGGTAACCAATACACGGAAGGATTCGTATGGAATAAATTATAATTTTGCGTTTTTAAGCAAATTTGCCAAGAATAGGAACAACGCAAACATCATCGTCATCATCGTCATCATCATACTAGTCCACTGCTGGACATAGGCCTCTCCAAGTGCACGTCAAACATGCTTCAGGTTAATTATTAAATAAGTATAATACACATACACACAAAAGTTATTTATGACTTAATATTGTTTACTGATAAAAATGATGTTAATTTTGTTTAAATAGATGAAGAATTTACCATACTTAAAATACAGTTGAAATTAGTGGGACAGGGGATATTTTGAGGACTGAAAACCTCAATACATTTCCAACATACTCGAGATTGATCAGTGTCATCGTTTTGGCCGTCTGACACTTGACCCACATGACAACAGCCCACTCCGACACGTAACTAGTCCTTTATTTTTGCAAAACTTCTTTACACTGTCTGCGATTTTCAACCTTGACTCGTTGCAATAAGAGTGGCGTTGGCGTCGTGACATTTTAGTCGCACTAGTAAATTCTAATTCTAGGTTACTATCGTAGCAGTTTTGTTTTCATTTCGCTCTAATGAAGAGTACGTTTAGCGTGAAATTAATTTTCATGGTGTTAAGGAATTCTGCTGTGTGAAACTCTTGGTTTCGTTCAGTTGTTCAGGATTGAAAGCGAGAACGTTCTGCTGTTGATTTATATTTTACAGAAAATTGTATGTTTGTTCTCTTTGTCGTGGTTTGTCTTTACTAGCTCTGTATATTTATGTATACTTCAATGGACATACCTATTAGGAATGCTCTTAAATGTATGTTTCTTGTTAATACTCAAGAGTTGTCAAAGTATGTTATTGCTTTCTCAATTTTCGAAGTTATAAGAAATTGTACTTTTATTTCTAGATTTATATTGCTCTATACATTACCTAACAACAGTTTTGTTAAACCATCCAGAAAGCTGGTTAATAGGAGCTATTTGGGTTGTACCACGATTAAACATCACGTTCAGTAGATGAAGATATGTAACATACGATAACCTGGGATTTTCTTCTATTCATTAGGAATGCCTCCTACTATAATATTCAATAAAAGTCACCTACCAAGTGAAATGTTCCAACAAATTCCCCGTTACTTTGAACACAAAATCCAAGGATTATACAGTGGGCTCCCTACATTAGTCACTGAAGAGTTCTGCTCTTGACGTATGGGGTGCACCCCTTACGCGGCCAGTCAGACAAGACCCGAAACGTTTTGTACGTGCGTACATTTAACTTCAATGTCGAGCGTTTGGGGAGACCAGCTTTACCGGTCGTACCTAAGCCTGCTTCTGAAGAGTCGCTAGGTGAAGTGGATGAGATTATTCAAGTATATTTTTAATGTGGGGTCCTCATTATTTGTTTACTTATATGTTAATATAATGTATTTATTAAGTAATTGTACAATCAATTCAAGACTGCATGCGCCATAGCTTCTCAATTTTTCATACTTATCGCTCCAGTACCGAAAATATATTTTAAATTTGTTACTTACTATTTTATAGAATGTAACGATATTTTTTATACGATAGGCACTTTCCTTATTCAAATTAAACACTTTAAACGTACTGAACGTACCAGTCGCGTTAAATTCTTTGAAACTACATTTCATCGACAAGAAAATATAATTGATCGATAAATACTACACTACATAGTATAAACATATATAACTACTGGTAAACCGCCGGTCGTTATAAATACAGATGACAGTAAAAAAATTTTTTGATGCGGAACCCAGTTTTAAAAAGTGTCATTGACATTTTTTCTTTCTCATTCGAGGGGTGGCTCTAATTAACAGCCATTAGGTCAGACGTTTGAAACGAGCGGTTTTATCGGCAATTAAGCTTCAATAGTATTGACGTTAATTGGGATTGAAGCTATTAATGGACTTTTACTGTCACTTAGAAGTCGACTAAAGCGAGTTTACAAATTATTTTGTTTAGTTAACCTCAGCTATGTGGCCGAGTAACGCCTCGGTAGCCGTGGCAAGGAGCTCGGCCCGATAAGGTCCCGGGTTCAATTCCCTGGTCGGGCAAAGTGTGTTTCGGAATTTTCGATGTATATCGAGGGTTTGTGATGCGTGGTGATTTTATTTTTTATTTTATTTTTTATATTTACGGGTAAGCACAGTGCTTTGATCTCACCTGATGTTAAGTGATGATAAGGCCAATTGGTGGAAGCGCACTTCACCCGGGATCCTCAACTAGTGAGGCACTGGCTATCTTATCTCTAGCTGCCGGAACACGACCATGCTACATTGATGTCATGGCGATGTTTAGATGGTGGTAGCTAGCCAGGCGAATAAACAAGTCCTACCACCAACCAAACCGAGTACACAAACATGTACCCCCTTGTAGGTCTTAACCACTAGACCACAGAGTTGGTTAAAATTACTCATCAATTGTAGTGATGACTTGATTTCAATTATGGAGGCCTTTGCCCAGCAGTGGGACTGTCTTACGCTATTTACTTACTTACATAGTTTACCTACATGACCAGCGGCTAGTGCGTTTTGCAATACTAGTGCAAGTTGAGCAGCTTTCGGATGGCAGGGTTCCCACATGGGTGACCAAACTTTACATCATCGTTGAAGTGGCAATGCCTCCTTAATGCCTCTTTTGTGCAGTATGTAGCTTTGAGATATTTCCATTAAATAATTTGTACAAAAGTTACCTACTAATGTACCTATTACTACTATTGTAAAAAAAATACAAGCTATTGTAATTTGAATGAATCTTGAGCTTATACTATAAATAACATGAGGAACTTCTCAACTGGACTGTAACCTACGACCTTTCGTCCGTTCGACAGTTCTTCCAACTAAGCTCTTTCAGAACCAGAAGTTCTTTAAGCCGTTGATCTCGGTTAATGTCGTAAAAGGACAGTATTTCAAACCCACCTACCAGCAGCTAGTGTTCTTCTGTGCCAGCAGGCCAACGTGGTGATGAATACCTCATGTCCCCAAACGAACCATCTATAAGTCACAAAAACAGTCTTTCAATCGTTATTCGCTCCCGGATCTATTCAACTCTAGCCCTCGTATGCGATGCACAGTTTCCATTCCAAATCACAGCGTGTCCATACAAAGATATAGCAAACATCTCGTTTAGGGTTCCGTAATATCGTTAGTTGGACCTAACTTGCGTTATTGGCTGCTTCAATCAGGGTTGCCAGGTGCCCAGCTTTGACTGGACATGTCCGGTTTTTTAAGACTAGTCTTGCCTTTTGTTTTTTTTGTATATCACGGTTAAGCACAATGCCTTCATCTCACATGGTAGAAGCGCACTTCCCCCAGAATCCTCAACTACTGAGGTACTGGCTATCTTATATCTAGCTGCCGGAACACAACAATATTTACTACGAACACTGATGTTATGGCGACATTAAGATAACATTGTGGTAGCTAGCTAGGTGGAAAAACAAGCCTTACCACCAACCAAACCGAGTACACGAACATGTAAACCCCGCTGGGTTATAAATCCTGGACCTCTGAGTTTGAGACCGGTGGTTTTAACTACTTTACCACTGAGGCGGTTAGTTAATGTAAGCGACCGCGCGCAAGCGAAATCATGATGGTCGTAGACCAAGTATATAATTAATAGATAAAAATACAGCTAAATCAGCTTTTAAAAAAATCTGCTTTTAGGACCAAAGCCCGGCTTAGTAATGCGCGTAGCACTTCTTTTGAATTTTAGTGTCTGGCAACCCTAGCTCCAATCGATAGCGGCGCTTTCGACGTCGCCGTGCCCAAGATATTTATCGATTCTAAAGTCGATGTTTTCAACCTAAAAGCAACGAGTTAAGACTCCACTTTTTGAGTTTCGTCGTTATTTGTACACGATAATACAGTGAGAGCCAATTGAGACTTAAAGTCGGAAAGCTCTTGGTTAAATATTTAACAGAAAATCAGCTGAGAATAAAATAGCTATTAAAAATGGTAGGTAGTATTATTAAAAACATTTAATTTTTATTTGTAATTACTCGATTACTCGATGGCGCAGTGTTAACGTGCCCGGTCCGCGAGGTAACGCTGCTGAGGTTAAGCAACTTACGCAAAGGCCGGTCATCGGATGGGTGACCACACATTTATCATCTCGAGCTCCTCCGTGCTTCGGAAGGCACGTAAAGCCATTGGTCCCGGCTGCATTAGCAGTCGTTAACAACCATCAATCTGCACTGGGCTCGTGTGGTGGTTTATGGCCCGTTCTCCCTATCCATCCACAGGGAAGGCTCGTGCCTCAGCAGTGAGGACATAAAATGAGCTGATGATGATTTTAATTACGACTTGGTATTCATTATATTTATTTAATCAAATAACATTTAAGTAAGTAACAATTCAACTTAAAAATATGTTGGTAAATAATCTAATTTAAATTAAAACATAATCTAGGTAAGTATATTAACTTTGAGAACTATTTCAATTAGCTAATAATGTAAAATACTGTGATCTATATTAAATTAAAAGTTCTCTCGAATGGAATCCAAATCAGTTTAATTGAAATTGATTAAGTAAGAGATTTTTTTTAATTTTACTATAACTTTTTAGTTAGAAGTTATACGGAAATTTAAGCAGATTCGTCCGATTCTTCTTTTAATTGAAAGTGAGAGAGAGAGAGAGAGAGAGAGAGAGACAGCTTATTGTTTCGTATCATAGCTATACAGATTGACTTTTTTATCACCGTCCAAACCTTCTGAGATGACTCCCGTGATACAAACGAACAACTCTTACTATTGGACCAACTCCCTAACTCGAAAATAAAATTCAGCTGTTCCATACAAAACATCAATATTCATTCGACCAAAATGTATGGAACAGCTGAATTTTATTTTCAAGTTAAGGAATTGGTCCAATAGTAAGAGTTGTTCGTTTGTATCACAAGAGTCATGTCAGAAGGTTTGGACGGTGATAAAAAAGTCAACCTGTATAAAGATGTATTTTTTTTAAAGTTTTTAAGTTGAAGTTACGTCAAATAGTTCCTTTAATCCTGGTAATTTTAGTCAGAATTAAAGTGGAACTTGGCTTGTTGAGCCTTCGTAATAAAGTTAGGAAGCTCTTAATGGCTCTGCCTAGGTCGAATAACGACATTAGCCGCAATAACAGCCACCCTATACAGAGCTGGGTTTTGCTAGGGTCTTTTAAAGTCAGTAATCAATGATGATAACATTACTTTACTGTAATAGGTTTAAAACATTATTTTCTTTAATAAATTTTCTAAACATTGAACCAAAACAATTGATAAATGACAATAATTTATTTCAGAAGATTATACGTGCTATTGATCATGTGGGAGGCCTGTGCCCAGCAGTGGGACGTTTGTAGGCTGATGATGATGATGATGAAACGTATAAATTACATCACGTTACAGTTCTAAAAAACATTTATCTATTTTTTGTTTAACCTAAGTATGGATTAATAAACACTCAATTGACGGAATACAATAGTGACGTCATATTTTACCATTCCAATATAATTTCTATAAAAAAATGGTTTTGACAGTTCTTAAAAAGTGTGTCTTTTTAACCAGTCACTTACACAATTGCTCTAGTTAGGACATAGAATAAGTTGATTCATTCGGGTACATTCTACTTCACAATTTTATTGTTTCACTTATTTATTGACGTATAATACTTTTGCACACGTCGTTAACTTACCAAGTAGATTTATTGCCAATCTTCAATACGAGTGGGCGCATCTAACGTACCCTGAACAAGGCAGTTCCAGAGATTTACAGGCACAGAAATGTTCCCGGAAAATTGGTGCAGATTTTCGTTGTCCTCGCTATTCAGAATACATAGGTACAAGCCCTTAGTGTGAAATGTGCGTCCATTTGTAGATTTTAACCGGAATTTGTTCTTTTTTATTTATCTTTTTTAGAAAAATGTTGAAAATAATTACCACAGGCAGGGTTTGAACCCTCAGCCTCTGACCTACCTACCAGGTTAGGTTTTTTTTTATGCCTTATAAGACAGCTCTTGACCTCGATCTCGCCTGATTGTGAGCGTAGATGAGGTCTACGATGGAGCGAGCTGCCTCAGAGGATGCCTATTAACTCTCGCCTTGAAGGCATTCAGGTTATAAGTTTTTGGGAACACAGACGCACTGGCAGAAAATTCTACTCCCTGCCAGTGCGCAGTAAAAATGATGACATGAAGCGCTTAGTGCGACATAGTGGAATTTCTACTAGGTGGGGATGATATCCTGCAGTACGTCTGGAGGTTCGGTGGTAAAAGGGCGATGGTGGTATGAGCTCGAAAAGCTCCCCGGTAAACTCTCCATAGTTAAGTCGGTAAAAGACACACAGGCAGGCGACACGACGCTGGTGTGCGAGGCTGGTAAGCTTGGCCTCGACAAGCGCGTCATCACCGATGAGCCTTATAGCTCTGCGTTCCACCGAGTCGAGTGCGGCCAACTGGTATTTGGCAGATCCGTCCCAAAGGTGACTGCAGTATTCCATGCACGATCGGACTTACGGATCGGTACACTTCTAGGTGGTGGCAGGCAAAGGCAAGTGGTTAGCAGTTACCCCTGTCCCTCATAACAATACCTAAATCTGATTATTCAGCTACTAAATGATCATAAAATTGCTTAAAGTCACTACTTATTAATTGTTTGAAAATGAAAAAGAAACAAGATTTTTTTAAAAATCCAACATATCAATTCAAAGTCATGACTTGGTAAACCCTACGGTGGAGACCTTGTACCGGGAAGAAGCTGCAAGGAACTCGGCAAGGGCTGTTTCTTTCTCCGGTAGTGTTGGAAACAATACAAGTTTCTGCAAAAAGAGACAATAATACGAATGAAACGTACAATATGCAGTATTAGTTAAGTTTATTTACATTTGTTTAGAATTTGTCTATAAAGATTTCACCGTCGACTCATCTGTTACTCCGCGTTGTCTCGCGCAAATTGATGGATATATGGATCGAGATTGTACAAATTGATTGATTTATGAGGCGGGGAGAGAGGCTTTGGTATCACGTTCGCGGAACACTCACTTCACTAGAACGGAATCAATGCTTAAGATTTTTTTTAATGGAATATAATATGTATCTATGTTTTGTTACAAGATTGTCATTGTAAATAAAAGCGAACCTAAAAAAAACAACTTGATAGCTCATTAAGAAAAAAAGAAAGAAATTAAGAAACGTTTACTTATTTGACATTTCAAAAAATACATTTTAAAAAATTGTACAAAAAATTAAATGCCTAACGGCTTCTCCACAGCCGGAGCCATGGCGCTGCTGGTTTTCAAACAATAAACCATGGCGCTGGTTATTAAACATATGAGTAACAAATTGAATGCATAGCTAGAGACGTTCTCTACCGGGTAACCAGGAAAGATGTCAACGGTGTGTCATCGTTGCTGCAAAGACCTTATTGCATAAGATTTATGTATACCGATTATAAAGAGGTAGAGGATGTTTGGTAAGGTAGTCTCCGAAACTTCGCATACGATTTCAATAATTCTTTCACCAATATTCATAAAGAAACTTCAGGGTGGATAAAGGCTATATGATATTATCCTGTTAAAAGTAAAGAGCTTTCATGAAGACCAATTTTGCGACTTAAGTCGACGAAAAAACGATCGAACGAGTGCTACTATTACAATAAGAGATATAATGCAATCTATAGAAAAGTTAGAGAGTTTAAAAAGGGTCTGTAAAAAGTCCGCGACCATAATATATATCTAAATGTTAAGATTATTAAGCATCTCGCACTCTCTCTCATAGCACTCTCATGCATAATGCAATTGCATTTATTAAACACATAAACAATTTTACATGTAGGTCTTGCAAAGAAAGTCAAATATCGTCGCTTAAGTTCTAACACCGCGGAAGTCATAGATTACAACTTTTCAGGAGAGCAAAAATATCGTGCCTTTTTATATATCTCGATCATAATAATTATATTTTTGTTTTCAAAATAAAACGCTTCCATTGCTTAAAATCCCTGTTTTTGGTCTAGAGGTGCGTCTTTCTATTCTCTATCGAATGACATACAAAAGTCAAAATGATAAATTTTGAACTTCCGCGGTGTTTTAGAACTTAGGCAACGATATTGAACTCACTATAGGTACCTCTTTCCAAAGAATGCAGCCTTATAAGAAATAATCTGGTCAAGTCAAGCAGCACGGTAGCTAATTCTGTCTGATTTATAAGACATTGATAGGAAATTTATCGACCATTGTCGGCCACTTGCGTAACCGCATTCCTAGCTACAGATTTTATAAAATCGTTTGTTCTAATTTTATCGGCTGCAGAACTATCTTGGAGCAAGACAAATTACTTGGACTTGCGCCTCGATGTAGGTGGGACCGGTAATGATAATTTCGCAATAGATTAGCCAATCTTAAGGAATTGCTTGCTGTATATTAAGTAACTTTAGTTATGTTCACTTTGTAGTTTTAACCAAATTATATCATAAGATATTTTTACTGTTTTTTTAATGCTTTGCCTTTATCTCACTTAGTGCAATACTCGGTCAGTGATTCTTCAGTCGGTAAAAAGGAAACGAATGGAGTTTGACTAGCCAATCCAAACCGAGGATAAAACATGTACCCCCGCTGGGAATGGAACTTGAGACCTCTGGCCACTAGGAGGTAGAGGTAAACAAGTGTTAACATAAACATATTAAACGTATTTTTCAATACGAAACCATTTTGCGTGTAACCCTGTTTTATATGCTGTAATATTGTGGGGCTTTCATGTCACTATCTGTCATGTATCAATAAATTTTACAAACAAGCGATATTGCCCGATATTTAATATCAAATAAATTATGCACCTCAATTATTTCGATCCAAAACGATTCACTAACGTTCAAATAAATGTAATAACACATAAATCTCCAAAACCGAGTACAGACAACATCAATCAATCTACAAATAGCTTTGAATGGGCGGAAGGGTTATTTCGACAATCGAAATGTCGAACTTCTGAGTGCCTATGAATAGTGCAAGTTTTATTCACAATTCGATCAGGTACATGAAAGCGAGTTTGTATGCGAGTTTATATGCCTGCTTACCTTTGATAGGAAAAAGAAAGAAATAGGTAATCTTTTTATTTACTTATCGAAAAATGTACTTCACATTTGAATTCTTTTTTGTATCCAATCACACAAGGCAAGTATATGTGCTATATAAAAATTATACGATCAATGATGATGCAGCACTGGCTAGTCTGGCTAGTTTTCTGACTATTTCTACATCGCTTGAATACGGTAAAACATGAGAAATACACAAAGTGTTTAAGATCTTGTAAACCATATTCTAAGAAAGAAATGGTAATTTGATATGATCTGATTTGATTTGATCGGTTTCCATAATAGGGCCTTTTGTTTCATCAGCCTTTATAAAATCTGTATTAACATATTCAATAGTTACTTACCACCGTTTGCACTTGTAACATACATGTCTGAGCAGCGTCAATAGAGTCTAATAGATATAGAAGGTACTGCCATGATTAAGGACTCATTTGGTTTTTTATTAAATGATTTGTTTTTAAAATGATAGCAATCATTTGTCCAAATGCCATTGTATATGGTATGGTATGGTAACACCCATACATAACACTTAAACGCTAGGCCTTCATCTTACTTCACACAGAGTCCTAAACACTGAGGAACTGGCTATAATATCGTATCTCTAACTGCCGGAACACAAGTTACAAAAGTTACCTTTATCGTGACATATTTAGATAATATAGTGTATAGTATTGTATTGGTATATTATATTGTTATAGTATTGTTTAGGTCTCCAAGCTAAACAAATGCTTTTTTATATAGATTAGCCGTCACCCGCCCGCTTCGCTGTGCGAAAGTAATGGATCAATGAATGCTAAATAAAATAATTATTAGTTTTACCAACATCATAAATAGCCTATCATTTGCACAATCTCATGTTCTTACTACATACAAATTTTCATCAAGATCGGTCAAGCCGTTCTTGAGTTATAAGAGGACAGACAGACAGACAGACAAAAATTAAAAAAACCGTAGAATTGGTGTCAGTGACTCATAAAACGAATATTTATCCCAAAATTTGTCAGCAAAATACAGAGCCTACAGATTTATATAGTAAGTATACATAGATATTAGGTAAGCAAAATGACTTCGCTCCATCGTCTAGTTGCGAAGACGGGTAGTGGTGGTGGTGCAGAGTTGTGCTTCGCTAGCCGTTCTCTCCGAGCCGACCCACAAATTGGGTCTTCACACCTCGCAGAAAGAACCCCATGCATGTAGGAAGGAAAGCAATGCAAAAATAAATGAAATAGATGGCAGGATAAACATTAAAAAAACTAATGTATAAAATAAACGCGAGTAGATCCGTAAAATAAAATGAAATGAAAATAAATTTATTTGGGACAGAACACTTCAAACATACAGGTTAAAAATGGAAAAAAGCAAAGTAGAGTCTTAAAACGGTTCCGAAAGTAGTTTAATTTCAAATGAAATAGTCACAACACTAATTAAGTACTTAGCTGCTACAGTATGAGGTTTTCTGCAATCTTTAACCACCTCCCAACCATACATTTCTGAAAAACTAACGTTTAAACTAAACTCAATATATTTAGGCGTTAATGACCTGTACACACAACATCCGCACTTATAATGTCGTGTGCTTGTAGAGAATTCCATAACAACATTATAACTAATATAACCCTATGTTAATAGCGTAATAGTGCTATTATTATGCCCTTATAAAGCATAGTAAATTAACTACCATCGATAGTAGTTACGCTAATAAACCGATCGCCGATCGCCGCCGCTGTGTATTTCAACAATCCATTGCATCTTACATTATGTAACCCTTAACCTCTAACCTCGCTGTCGAACGGTGAATCGTATCAATTATATCAGTAGGAAATACTTTCAGACGATCGAACTTATTATGTCGATACAACAAACGATAAAGAACATTGTGTGCATTGTTTGAAGAGTCAACAATTAGAAACCTTATGCTGATAGTCTTAGAAGTAAATTAGCAATGAATTTAACTTCATTGTTGGTGGGTATTGTAATGTAACGTTGTTGTTGACTTTTGATCTTAAATGGCGAACCACAATACGATTTGAGCAAACATTTCTTAACGTGTGTATTATCTGGTACACACAATTTGGTTTAAGATAGATTCGATGGTAGATTTGCTGATAGTGTTGATGGTTTTTCTAATGTACCAACGCAACATAAGTTACCTACATAGAGTGTGAGCGATATTGTTACACGCATTGTGACTATATAATGCAATATATAATATGGTTCACATAATATATAATCGTGTCCCAATTGCCTGACTTTGACATAATTTTAAAATTTTGCAAAAATATAGAGAAACTTCGACCTTTTCTTATTAATAAATTTGATATCAGTAGATCTAACAGGTGGCCTTTTGGACGATTCACAATTTATGACTCAAGTTATTTTTGCGTTGCAATATCAATACTTCGAATCATCATATGAATCTTTATTAATTTAATGTTCAATTCCTGTACTTTATTTACAAACAAAGGCAATAACAAGATAACAATTAATATGAATTGATTATAGTATAATAATTGCCTATTTAAAAAATCTAGAGGAATCGTTAAATAATTCTCTGCAGCGTATTAAAATAAAAATTATCTTAAACTGTTTAGACTTTTCCAACAATTCCATCCCGTTTTTAGAAAACGCATTCTGATTTTCGATTATTTGATGTATATTGATTTTTAAAGCTCTATTTAATCTAAACTCATTTTGATAATGGTTCAAATAACATGTATCGATTTTTAAAGCTAACTAAACATGAAGAAAACAACTGTTTAACAGAAGTAGTTCTTAAGTTATCATTTCATAACCCCCAAGTTGACCTGCCCTTAAACGAGGTGAAATCTGCACTTCCAGCAACAGTAGATTCCCGCCTGCCGTCTGCGGGTGTTCTTAAACTTTAAAATCTTATTATAAATATTATATATATATATATATATAATATTATATACATTATTATATAAATTACATTGCAATTTTGTTCAAAAGATGGAGAAAAAAACGTTCCTGTGTTTCTAGCATTGCAAGCGTTCGGTTGATAAGTATAAGTTTGTTGTTAGGTATTTGGTATCCCCTCTCTCTCACCCACAAAGGGTAGGTGAGAGATAGTCTCACAGAACCCGAGGTACCAACCAAATTAGCCAAAATTAGTCAAAGGCATGCATCACGCATTATGTCCCTTCAAATCAAGGGCTACTATTTAGTTGAAATGTTAATTCTCTGCCTTTCTTTATAATGCTTATGAAATCAATGTATTATAAATTCAATTGAACACAATTTAAAATAATAAGTGCCCATTTTCAGAAAAGTGCTAGTGCGAGAACACTAGAATGGATCCGTATAGAATGGACGGTAGAGTACGATTTGTGAGAGTATTGAAACATTTATTACATAATCTGTAGGAACATAAGTTAAGTTTGTTTCCGTTTTAATTCAAGTCGTCGTCTTACTAATATTATTAAAAATCTTTTTCTGATTCAAGTGCACTTTACTAGAAAGTTTTAATATAAGTGTTGTGTTATTTATTTTTAATTATGTTTATTTTATGAATTGTATATCTTAAGTGTCCCACGGTAATACACCCGATAGGTACAGCCTGTAATTATCGAGAATGTCGCTTCACGGCGTGATTATGGCGAAGACACTCGGTCAGGTTTCTAGCCATTCATATTGCACCATTGATAAGTTTCATTCAATGTTCACTTTCACTGGCGCCGGCGCGGGCGCAGCTGCTGCGCCGACAATATTAAATTTTGACCATACTTGATAAGGATGGGAGACAAAAAATTGCGTTTATTGAAGCGTTCATTGAACTCAGCAATTACTTTAGTACGAACCCGCTAAGAAGTACACGCTACACCAGTTGTCGTCGCATCTGGATTCCATATTTACTTAACATCAGGTGAAATGGAGTCATTTGCCGTGTTACGCATATAAAAAAAAAACTAACAAAAGGTAACATATGGAGATCTCTTAAAAATAAGAAATGGGAAATTCAATGGAAATAGAAAATTTAATTCGAGTACGGGTTAATTTATGCGTACCTACCGTTTAAGCATATTTTAAATAGAATTATGAAAATATTTGACGTAAGTACCCTTTTATAGTATGCAATAATATACATACATAGCTATTAGTGAAACAAATCTAAGTTTATGGTTCCTCAAATCCTACTATAACGCAAGCGTGTCTTTACCGTGTACCTAGATTCTCCAGGGTGCTTCGGATCGGGAAACTCTTTCACATAAGCACGCGCCAAGTGGCTGAAAGCTTTTATATTACACTCTACTTCCTCAACCGTGCGAGTTATCGATAAAATAACTTTTGATTTAGATCAAGACAAATAAAACGTTTTGTTTATTGCGAAATGACACATTCACTTGTTACATTACAACCGTTAAGAAACGGATAAATCAATAAATTACAATTTACCGGAGCGGGTCATATTTATTGACTTTTAAAATTAAATGGCGGTTATTTTAAGTCGGAATTTAATAACGTCGTTGTAGGGCGGTTATGCAATGACGAGTGACCATAAATATTAATCAATTGATCATTGTAAATTGCGTTGTCCCATTGTACAATGCGGCCGGAGCGGTCGTCCCGACAGTGATGCAAGTTCGGACCGTTTTTACAATTAATTTATCGATGTTGTTTTGTTAAATTCAAATTGACAGCGACGTTGTTTTGTTTATTTGTAGGTAGCATTCAATTGTCGTAGTCAGGGATGTTATAGGATAATTGAATTGGTTGAATTCAATTATATGACGTTATGATTCTCGTAAAAGCTATGGAAAATTGGTTTAGATTAGGGCTTTATAACTCGACAATATAATAAAATATCTTCCCATTATTATGAGATTTATAGCAAATCAGTACGACATTTTAGCATAGTTATAAAGAGATATAATATGTACATCTTTTACGTAAAATATGGTATGTCGTGTTCAAATAAATATTTAAATAATAGGTAACTAATTAAATGAATAATGTTATTAATAACGTATTTTTTTATTAATATCGAAACAGTGAAAGTATCGATAAAACACTGATTCTGATTTTCCTGCCAAATATATTGTAATTAATACTATGTAATGTGATGTAAAAGTTTTTACCCTTTTGAGCGCCAAGCAATTTCGACCGCGATGTACCCCCAGCGCCACGCTACAAATCTATAACGAATTAAAAGTAGTGATGAGGGCAATAATTGTTCTATCGATAGATTATATTACGTGTTTAGTATAAAATTTCGAAGGATTTTTGTTTGATATTGTTTCGATTTATTTCGCTGGCTTTATGTAATTATTGAATTTTTATCTTGTTCAGGCCTTTTCAGTTGATTTTTTATTTAGTATTTTTTTTACGCAGGCGGGATTTTCTTTTTTTTTTAATTTTTACCCGACTGCAAAGGAAGGGTATTGTTTTTTTTATTTTTTTTATGTCTTTTTAGTTAGACAAATCTGCCAAATACAATGAATGATTTGATTTTTTTGTCTGATCAATGCCTTAGGTTGATGAGGAGAGTGGTGTGATGACTGGTACCTAGGACCTACCGACTTATTTGTTAGCTTTTAGTACATTGTCTATAAAACCGTTTTTAACTTAAAAAAATTTTTTACTCATTTTTTTATTTTGAAGTTTTTAGTTTTTAATATTGTTACATACTTCTCATTCTTTTTAATTCATTTAGTCAAGGCCTTTTATTTGATAGCCATATTGAGTGAAAAGATAAAAATGAACCTGCCGTTTTGTTGGCGGCCATATTGAATTTTCATTTTATTTTCATAAAGGACTATTCTACTAATCAAGCCCTTTTATTTGATACCCATATTGAGGTAGTAGTGATAAAATATATGTAACCCGCCATTATGTATCGGCAGCCATCTTGGATTTACAATGATACCGAATGTATTGAATGATATTATCATCAGAACTAAAGGTGTGAACCAAATTTCAGATCAATCTGTCAACAAGAAGGGGGTCAAATTTCAATTACTAGAATGTTCAAATAATTTTTAACGCAAATTTTGTTGCGAACAAATTACAAAAACACAAATGTTGAAAAAAGTAAAAAGTGTTGAAGAGTTTCGGCAGGCTGGTTAGAACCACGATAGCTCAATTGAAAGAGCACCTGACCCGGTATGTCAGAAGGGTGCAGGTTCAAGTCCTGCTCGTGGAAATTTTTTCAACATTTGTGTTTTTCAATTACTATTACGTGACGTGGCGTAGAGCACGAAATTATTTGTCTTCTATTACATGCCAGTGGCGCTCAAAAGGTTAAGTAATTTTTCAATTTACGAAATGAGTTGTTGGATATATTAATTGTATAAATATTCTAATAACATTATATTATACGAACAATTATATAATAATGTATTTACGTCAGTCAAATTCTTGTTACGAGCCTTCTGTAAATAAAGAACATTCATTATTAGTAATTTGTAGGAGCAGTTTCCATCCGTCCTATAATCGCGACAAAACTCCAACTAATGCAGTATTTTTGCATATAGATGAGGTATTTACATTGGCTAGACATGTTCTATACTAATTCTCGACTTTCTAAGGATAATAAATAATATTGGTATAGATAAATAGGTACTGATAACTAGTAGCTGTACCTACTACGTACGTACCTACCTGTTCCTATTCCTAATGTACAATTGTTTTATTATTATTGAATTAAGTATAGAATAACATAGCAATAATAATTTAGTGACAAAAAACATGGTAATAATCCTGTTAATAATAACTCTAATGATGAATGATGATAGTTTAAAAAGTAAAAAATATTCCTTTGTGGGTAATCTATCATCAGTATTTTCGGACGAAAGTCAACCAACACTTTTCGTAACAATCTACAAACCTCATATGTTGCAACTTTACGCGCATTCCTATATACGGCTAGCAGTAAACGTCAGATTGTATGTTTGTCCAATGCAGCGGCACAATCAGTGGGCAGGAAGCGGGCATCGCTCGTAAATCTAGCAGAAGTGCCATAAACGCACAGCCGCCCGCCCTAGAAGCGCCCACTCTGAACTGTGTTCCATTTAAAAATCTCAATAGGAAAGTTTTTGTGGTTCCGTATGCAAGAAATTGTGTAAGGCATAGTTTGAATGGAGATATTTATTATTTGACCGCCTTTGTAGTCTAGTAGTTAAGTAACTACTAGGGTTCGATTCCCAGCACGATTCCGAGAAGTAGGTACATGTTTGTGTACTCGGTTTGGTTGGTGGTAGGCTTGTCGGCCTGGCTAGCTGCAACAATTATATTTTTTTTTTTTTATTCCTTACAAAACAGCTCTTGACCTCGATCTCGCCTGATGGTGAATGTAGATGAGGTCTACGATGGAGCGAGCTGCCCCAGAAGATGCCTATTAACTCTCGCCTTGAAGGAATTCAGGTTATAAGTGTTTGGGAACACAGACGATGTCAGAGAATCCACTCCCTGCCAGTGCGCAGTAAAAATGATGACATGAAGCGCTTAGTGCGACATAGTGGAATTTCTACTAGGTGGGGATGATATCTCGCAGTACGTCTGGAGGTTTGGTGGTAAAAGGGCGATGGTGGTATGAGCTCGAAAAGCTCCCCGGCACACTCTCCGTAGTAAAGTCGGTAAAAGACACACAGGCAGGCGACGCGCGTCATAACCGATGAGCCTTATAGCTTTGCGTTCCACCGAGTCGAGTGCGGCCAACTGGTATTTACTGGATCTAAATATTTCGCTATAACATCAATGTTTCTAGCATTGTTGTGTTCCGGGAGCTAGAGTTAGCCAGTGCCTCAGTAGTTGAAGATTCTGGGTGAAGTGTGCTTCGGCCTTATCATCACTTAGGTATCATCAGGTGAGATGAAGGCTAACCTCAAAACAATAACTTAAATATATGTAATTCAGCAATACATAAAATAAACATAACTTAACTTAATTAACAACAGAACATGTACTATTGACATAAAACACTTTTTACGAATTTACTCGCGTTTATTTATACATTAATAAATTCTGATGGTTTTTAAACCCATAGTCCGTGGTCACGGGAGATTGTAAAGGGTTACTAAACTGTAAAGACTAATTACTAAACCTTACCTATAACAATTAACTATTATTATCGGTTAGTGATTGCATGCAGACTTCCCATTTCCCAACCTGGAACTTCCGTATTGAGACGAGCGCTCTCGCCAATAGGCCATCGAAACCCGAGTACCGAAGCTGTATACTTAAAAAAACAAACTTACTTGATTATTTACATATAAATTTACGAAAATTTTGTTGCGAACAAATTACAACATAAAAAAAGACAAAGTGTTGAAAAAATTCCTCGAGCGGAATTCGAACCCGCACCCCATGACATTATGCTGGGTGAGGTTACAGAGTAAGAGTAGATGGTGTTGATTAATTTCGGCGAGTTGGATTGAGCCAGTTTAGCATAGTTGGTAGTGCACCTGACCCGGCATGTCATGGGGTGCGGGTTCGAATCCTGCTTGAGGAAATTTTTCAACAGTTTGTTTTCTTTTCAAAAACCTTACTTCTAATACATAGGGTACTTCGGCTAATCTCTGCGGCGGAACCCTAAGAATTTAGTATTCGACCGCTTTTTAGACCGGCTCAAAAGTGGAAAATAAAACGTGTACAATACAACACTTTGCTTTTTAGCGACACGCGTGGCTACGCCATTAGATTTCAAGTTAAACTCCCTTTGGCTGTAACCTAAGAGTTTGCTAGACATACCAAATAGCAAAGGAAATTTTAAAATTGTTTTTTGTATTTTGTTAATTAAATAAAACTATTTTTTTATAAGTTTCTGCTGTACCTATGAAAGTTTTGTTATGATGTTTTACCTTAGTGTATATTGTGCTCAACCGACCGTCATCGCCAGCGCGTACGACTTCTCTCTTTTGCGTTGGCACGCACGTTGCGTGCGAGTTTCATTCGCCATTCGATCACGTTAACGAAAACGAGAATTTGTATGGCAAAGTTTAAACTCTTCTCGTATGTCGCCAGGAGGCGCTGCTTCAATGCCATACTAATTTTCGTTTTCGTAATCGTAATCAAATGAATACGGATGTAAACATAACTCACACTAAACACCCTATTGTGTTTCATAAGCGACTATGTATGCAGATAGTTACTTGCTTGTCTCGAGTAGTCCTAAAAAGAAGGTGTTTCCGCATTTTTTATTAAATTCAAAATTCAAAATCATTTATTCAGTTTAGGTTACAAATAGCTCTTATGAATGTCATTATGCCATCGGTTCGTAAGTCTACTCTGGGCGGGAGAACTTGTACTGAGAAGAACCGGCAAGAAACTCAGCAAGTGTCAAGCTCTTTTCTCCCTTACAGCGTCAAAAATATTAGAAAATGCCCTATCATAAAAGGACACTTTCCATCACAAACAAACACAAAAAAAGGACAATCACAACACCCAAAAATACAAAAAAAAATAATAATAATAAGTTTTGCTAAAATTACATCAGGTACCTACCAATTTCAATTTTCACAATGTCATACAGTACTAATAAAAGACAAAAAATATCTAAGAAAACAAAGTTAAAGTATACGAGTACAATAATAATAAAATAAGATAAGTAAGATTGAATAAGTATTGATTCTTTCAATAGACTATCTATCTACTACTTTTTGTTTGTGTGAGCAATAAAGTATTTATCTATCTATCAATCTACGTTATTATTGCGGATTCCACACCCCGATGCACACTCCAAAGCATACGCGACCGACGTATGCACCCTTTAGCCTTTTTAGCCCTTACAGCAGTGGTTCTCAACTGGTGGTCCGCGGACCACAGATGGTCCGTGAGAGCATCGGTAATGTCCGCGGGACAGAACATAATTGAATCGACTAAACAATTATTAAAAAGGCATGAAACGTTGTGAAGAACAGAAGTGTTACAGACAGTACAATTGTTTTTTTTTAAGTTCCTGCATTGTCACCTTCGCTATATAAGGTCACATTTTATCAACTGCAAATATTTTGAGGATAAATTCAACAACATATATAAACTATTTTTCGAGAAAAACGCCGAAAGACATTTCGATTAAAAAGAACAATAAAGCATTTTCGGTCGTTTCAATTCAAAGGAGCCGAAACAGAGAGGCCGCAATGCCTTCACCGCTTACACGTGCACCTAATTTCATTCAAAAGAGCCGAAAGAGAGGCTGCTCTTATAAATATTACAATTTTTGTGTCAGGAAAAGTAAAAAAAAACTAGCCTGATTTTTTTTAAATGCTAGGGCCTTTTTTCTCTGATATAATTAGATGTTTTGTCAAAATATTTGCAGTTGATAAAAAGTGACCTTATATATTTGCTAGGTCCCGGGGTGGAACAATATGTATATGGCGTTCCTGAGGAGTACCACTAGGCGCTGAATGTTTTGCATCAGCATTTTTGATAGCATTAAGTGTGTGAAGATAAACTGTCACTACTGTACTTACGCTACTTAAGTTTTGAATAAAGATTAAATTTTCTTTTTAAGTACAGTTTATGTGGTCCCTGCTAACAAAAACATTAGAAAAAGGGTCCTAGGTCTGGGAAAGGTTGGGAACCACTGCCTTACAGAGACACTGGATATAGGATTGGCAATGTTTAAACATAATTTTATTAAGAAAGTTTTTACAAAAACACAAATGTTGAAAAAATTTCCACGAGCAGGATTTGAACCTGCACACTTCTGACATTCCGGGACAGGTACTCTTCCAATTGAGCTATCGTGGTTCTAACCAGCCCGCCGAAATTATTCAACACTTTTTACTTTGAAAGCCAAAGGCGCCCATTCAATGTCAACAACTACCGTCACTAACATCCGATCATAATATTTTTACAAATATTAAAGATCAGTTAAGAAGTAAGCAAGCTATTTATAAATGTTCAAATAATGTTGTGTGTTTTTGTAATTTGTTCGCAACAAAATTTGCGTTAAAAATTATTTGAACATTTATGAAAGTGTTTGTCTATGTATCAACATTAACTAGCCCGTGAACATATAGCTTATTGCTATTAAAGATTTTTACAATGAATAATGCATCAATAGACACTTCGATTGTTTTCCTAAGAGTGATGTGTGAAAAATGCAGATGATGATAATAATTACAGTAAGATCATTGTACTTACACCCTGTGTGGTGCCGGGGATAAAGAATTGCACCACCCCATCTCTTCCCGTGGGTGTCGTAAAAGCCGACTAAGGGACCATTCCAGAGGATGGGCAGCAGCATCTCTCTGAGGTTTCCCTCGACCTACTGCGATCGCCAACCCGCCTGCCAAGCGTGGCGATTACGGCAAATACCCCTCATATCCTTGAGGGAGGCCTTTGTCCAGCAGAGGACGTCTTTTGGCTGAGATGAGACAGCGTTTTATATGCACACATATTATTGTTCGTGACTTAAAATGTAATCACCTTAAAGTTAAAAATAATGTTTAAAGGTAGCGTAAAAGAGCATTGAATTGAATTTAACATAATATAGTCGTAGTTTGCTTGCAAGTTTGTTTGTTTTTATTATCGTAACTCGAAGCCAAACTACAATAGAATATCAATCATCAAGAAAATTAGAAATAAGAAATTAAGAAAATTAAAAAAAAAACTGAATACTTAGTAATTTGTTTGCAACAAAATTTGAGTAACATTTTACATGAATGGACACGTAGAAATATGGCCATTGTTATAATAGTGTCTATGGCCATTACTTCGAGCACAGGTACACCCTAACAACTTTTACTAAAACACTAAAAACAATTGACTACAAAAAGCTTGTAAAAAAGCGAAACGTCTCCACATTCGCGAACCACGCGCGTCGTCACGCTTCGCCAATAGTTCCCGTGTGAGTATTCGCCGAACGGAATCGGATCGTAACTTGATATACACCGAAGAAAGAGCTTGCTGACTGTCTGGTGCAGGTCAAGCGAGACTTTTGAAGTTCTTTATGCCCTTGTAATAAGGGCTAATTTTGTTAGTACCCTCGATTGTCCAGCGAAGCGAGAAATTTGCAATTAACTCCTTGTGACTTTGTGATAAAAGCTAATTTTGTTAGTACAATAACTATCTTAGGTAGGTAGGTAAGTTCATTGACATTTTTTATTTATTTAACAAAATCGCATGTACTTGCAATTTTGTAGAGCTTGTTTATATAGTTAAATAAATATAAAAAGTGAGCAATCCAAATAAGTTAGTGTAGGTATGGAAGTGCGAAACTTAGAATCTAGTTACGTTTGTTTGAAACAACTATATTGTATTAGTTAGTCGAATAAACATTTTTGCATATGAAATTTTCATAAACCGACATGCAGAGTATTAAAAATTCATTATGAGCTTTAGAATTTTCTTTACATTGTGGACGACACAGTGTTTCATAGGAAAAATCAGTTCTCACTTCAAAAATAGCAGGTAAGGTGCAGGTAAGGCACCAGTCTTTGACACTTTAAGGGCTCTTTCAAAATAGGCGTATCATGTCGGACGCCTGCCGTCCGTTTTCTTATTAAACGCCAGCCGCACAACAACCGCACGACTGTTTTAATATGGAACGCTTTGCAACGCACGGCAGCGGTCCGATACGAAACGCCTAATCTGAAAGAGCCCTAAAGCCAGTTTTCGACAAAGTTTTCGTTGCCAAAAATTGGTAACATAGATTTTCATTGAAATATTATGGCATGACAAAAACGACGCAGGTGGACGGTATTCAGTTGTTGCTAAATACTAAAATCCGTTACTAACCCCTATTGTTAATGATTAGAGGAAAAATGGTGGATCACTGGTTCCAGTCGAATACTGGTGCTAACTACTACCCTATCTTTAAGTTGAAATAACCATTACTTTTGTACATTGAAACTATTATGAAAGATATTTACAAAAAACAAAAACTTAATTCATTTCTCGAAAATCTGCAACACCAATAAAAATCTCAGACCAAATAAAAAGTCATGACATGATTCCCGGAGTTATTCGCGCAAACAAGTCGCGTCGCGTTCAAAGCGCGGCTTGATGTCATCCAACTTCAACTTGACCCATGACGTCACCGCCGACAGAACGTTCAACTTAAACATTTTGAATATTTACATGAAGGTCCTAGTGTGTGTGTGATTACCACATACTGTCTTTCTTCAATAAATGTTCACCCGTATGCCATATATATGTAAATTATCATAAATATAGCTTGCCTAATTCTTACCTAACTGATCTTTCAATATTTGTAAAAATATTAAGATCGGATGTTGATGACGTAGTTGTCGACATTGTAAGGGCTCCTTTGGCTTACAAAGTAAAAGTGGATAGTGTTGATTAATTTCGGCGAGTTGGATCGAGCCACGATAGCATAGTTGGTAGTGCGGGTTCGAATCCCGCTCGTGGAATTTTTTCAACGCTTTTTCTTTTTTCAAATCGTATGCATATGCATAAAGTTCATAGTCTATTAATTATATTCTATTTCATTCTAGTCTATTCGTTGAATAGGCTGATGTGCAGACGTCTTTAAAACATGTAGATACCTACAAAAAATTCTCAAAGAAATACGTTTCTTTTCCTCTACGCACCGTGCTCTTGGAAACGCAGCGGTTAATGGAAAATATGAAATATATAGGTACTTATTTACAGGGTATGTGGTAACAGGTATAATGCCCACTGCTGGGGCACTAGCCTTCCGTACAAAGACTCATATATCTGTCTTGGTCAGTCTTCAAAACCAATTAAAAAAATAATAATTATTAATTCTAAATATTAAAAAAAGACTTTGTTTGTTTGTTTGTATGTATGAATGGCGGGCTAAGCTCTGAAACTACTGATCCTATTCTAAAAATTCTTTCACTGATAGAATGCTGCCTCCCTTGTGGGTAACATACGCTATATTTGATTAGATAAAAAAATATTTGTTTTTAAAATCTCAAGAAAGACGCTTTTTGGCTGCTTTAACTTTGAAATTGACGTGGACAAAGTCACGGGCAAACTGCTAGTTTTATATAAAACTACTCCTCTAAAAGGTGATGTCAGTGGTAACGGTATCTTTTTTGTCGGTATTCATATTCGCATAATATTTTATTGCATGGATCACGACGTACAGTTTATGTGAGTTCGCGTATGGCAGCTTTGACGGTGAGGTCGTCGAATGAACGCTTTTAACTGCTGTGACGTAATAATAAAGTGATTTAATATATATATAAAGACTTGTGATTGAAAATAGGAAATACTCTTTAGTTATTACGTAACATTTGATAGTATGTTATGAAATGTCGGTTGAACGACGAATATCGTAATTGTTTTTATCATTTATATAATTTTTATCCGTTTCCGTGGCTGCCGAGTTATAATTAAAATACTATATTAATAAAAATAAAAAATAAAAAATTTATAATAAACTGCGCATACGCCTTAGCACCGGTCAACAAAATAAACGGTCATCAGTCTGAGAACCAAACATTGCGATAGTTGTAGGTAGGAGTTTCTTGCGCCCATTCCTCTCCACAGCTAAAAAATAGACGTCCTGAATGGGTAGGTAAAAAATGTTTGGACGATTCAAAAAACTTTTCTAAAGTTTATTTGAATAAGAAATATTTGACTTTGACTTTGTAACTTCTAAAATCGTATGCCAACAACATCTACTAACAATCTTTAACTAAGGCATGCTGTCAACTACCTTTCAACACTGTTTTAAGTTAGCATCTTAATTAAAACGTATTTTTAATTAAGTATAGCTTCCCCCGGCACGGGTAGCTGAAGACTTAATTTTACTCTATTTATAAAGTATAATTATAAAGTCTGTGTGTCTTATGTATTCTGTATATGAACGCGCCCGGTTTGCGAGTGCTGAGGTTGAGCAACTTCCACAAAGGCCGGTCTTCGGATGGATGACCAAAAATGTATCATCTAGAGCTCCACCGTGCTCGGAAGGCACGTAAAGCCGTTGGTCCCGGCTGTATTAGTAGTCGCTATCAACCACCAATCTGTACTGGGCTCGCGTGGTGGTTTATGGCCCGTCCATAGGGAAAGCTCGTGCCATAGTGGAGACATAAAAATGACCTGATGATGAATTATAAAGTTACCAATCCATGGCAGTGCATGTCTAAGCTACGTTTTCATACAAAAAGACATCAGAGCTACGCGTAGCTGTAGGCGGTTTCTATTGAAATGTAGCATTTGTGCTGCAACGTGAGCTAGGCACAAATGTTACACATACTACATACACAAAGCATAGAAATCGATGGCAATTAAGATAAATACAAAAGTAATAAGATACCTAATCCAAGAACTGACTTCATGATGAGGAGATCGCAAATTCTCCGCGACGCGATGCATGTATCCTACTTTTCGCATGTATGGTTTATGCAATTGCCGTTAGCAATGGATTGGCGTCTTAGGGTCCTAATGAGTTATTAACCGCCTCTGTGCTCTGGTGGCTAAGACCACCGGTTTAGACCCAGAGGTTCCGGGTTCGATTCCCAGCGGGGGGTACATGTTTGTGTACTCGATTTGGTTGGTGGTAGGGCTTGTTTGTCCGCCTGGCTAGCTATCACCATCTTATCTAAATATGTCGCCATAACATCAATTTTTGTAGCATTGTTGTGTTCCGGCAGCTAGAGATAAGATAGCCAGTGCCTCAGTAGTTGAGGATCCCGGGTGAAGTGCGCTTCCATCATTGGCCTTATCATCACTTAACATCAGGTGAGAGCTTTACTGTAGTTCAACAAGAGCTTAACTGCAATTTAATGTTGACCTATATATAAAGTTAGACAGAAATCTATACTAATATTAGAGTTTGTTTGTTTGTTTGGTTGAACGCGCTAATCTCAGGAACTACTGGTTCGAATTGAAAAATTATTTTTGTTTTGAATAGTCTATTTATTGAGGAAGGCTATAGGCTATATTACATTACACTGTGACTTTAACGCGGGTGAAACCGCGGGGCACAGGTAGTAACAATATACAGCTGAGCTGGAATTTTAGTAGCTAATAATGTCGCCCAAAAACTAGTAAACTTACATATATACTTACTCGTATTGCCATATCTGTCTAATCTTGTAGCTCTTCTTGAACTACGAAAAGCTCCTAGCCCCTTGTTAATAGCTCTCAGTGGAACTGCGCCTTTACTTCACTGACTGACCACTATTTCAATCTTTCAATGCCGTGAAGGTATTGTCACCGCGCGGTGAAGTGTCTTCGTAAACTTGTAGTTCTACAGTTTCCACTCGGCGGGTGTGAAATTTTCCAATATAGGCCACCGTGCAATTACTGTCAGTCTTCGCATAATGCGTCCGCTGGCTAGTTAGCGCTCCTGTCGCCTCTTGTCACTTTCACTGTGACTTATTTAAAAGGCTGACTTAACAACGCAGGGCAAAAATCTGTACTAGAAAGTCCCCTCGTACACTCGCCTTAACGTAGTTTTTAGGTAAGTTCTAGAGTATCTGTAACTAATGGATTATGTTATGATGGAGGTTCTTTGTGGTGTTTGAAAGGCGAAAGACGATACAGACATCACGGATTGAAAAAGAGAACACGAAGCTCTAAAAATTGTCCCTTTTTGTGATACCCATAATTGTAAGAGCTGTTATCTAAGAGAAAATTGTTTTAATTCTTATTTTTTGTAACTTAAAATACTGTTGCTTGTATTGGTAATTCAATAAATAAATGAATAAACTACAAAATAATTATAGTTGGAAAAGTTGATTAGGCAAAACTGTTACCTAATTGGTGAAGTTTGGCTCTGGCGCCTTGTTACGCTCGCTTTGCTCGCTCGCATTGTGGTCACGCAAATAAAACAACTTAACATCATTAAGACGATGCTTTCGATCGCAAAAGTTCAGGAACTAAGCTGAGTCATAATTTGCTTTGACTTGTGACTTTGTCTAGACATAACGTATTTTAACTAAAATATTTTTTAGAAGTCTTTAATTATTGGTTAATTTAAAATTCCGAAAATATGATATCATTGCTTTATGTTAGCCAGTGTAAACGCTCATGAAAACCGAGTAAAACGATGAAGGCGTAATTTAATGTAAACTATTTGCTGTGTAATGGCATCCTCAATTATTAATAGTAAATATTTATTGCTCCCAAGTTATATCGCAAATTGAATCACTTGTACGGCTATTTTTGTCTCAATATACAGAAGGCTTGGGAAACTATGATTAATAAAAAAGTATGTGGAGATCTTAAAGAAAATTAAAAGAATCTGAAGCTAATTTTAAATGGGTTGTATTTAATCGATCACCAAACTAACCTAACCTAACCCACAAAAATACTAAGTTAGCACCTAAAAATACAAAGTTAGCACCTAAACTACTATTTAGATGCTAACTTAGCATTTTAGGTGCTAGCCTACTATTTTTTGTGGATCAATTTATTATTTCTCATTTTTAATTAAGCAACTCTTTTTTTAGATTATTTGTGTAATTTCTTTTGTCGCTTCGAACTACATCTCAAAAACTCGCCCTGTACATACAGGAAATGCGAAACTCGAAATCAATCACCTCTTATTTCACACCCAGGACAATTCTAATCTACATTACGCTCAGAGGTACTCCAGTAATTTACTCTTTATAGTTCGGACAAGTTTTCTCCCCAAGCAAGTGTCTGGTCTCTAATGATTCTGTCCATCAACATTGTCCAACCCATTATAGACTTTATTAGTTAACGGCAAAAACTGAAATCGTTTCACTCGAGTGACAACAAAAACGTATTTGTTATTGCATCTTAAAGCTGTCTGAAGGAAGTATGAAAGTGAAATAGGCTGTACTCTCGTTGAAATGTGACGTGAATGTTTATGTGCAACCTTATTGAACTCGGCTTTATCACATTTAAAGGATAGTTAGTTGTAGTTGTTATAATATTCTGGTGTTATCTGCAATTCGTGACGATCTGTCACGTTATGGTACTTAGCTAATTTTAGGCTACGCTTCAGTTAGTGTAGACAAATAATTTATAAGCTTTAACAGGTAGGTATGATCTTAAATGGTCATTGGTCATTAAATTGTGACATAGTAATCGAATGTGTGTAATCAAATAGTAAATATTACGTTTGCAACCATGAAACATCCGATTCCAAAGCAAAATTTTAATATTAAAAAAAAAATTGTGTCTATTAAGTAGGTTAAAGAATTCACCGTTTCCGTGTTGTGTTTGGCTTCCAAAATGTTGCCAACTTGGCCCATGACACTTCTGGCATGCGGCAGACGAGACCAGCCCAATCCCATTGTAGAGATGTGGGTTCGGAAATAAAGACAAGCGACTCGTTTGACGTACTCATTTATTCTGTCCTTCATATTGCAAATACATTGGTTATATAAGCATGCAAGATTATGTATTGGGATACTACACCATTTCAGCTCAGCTACTTTCAGAGCTACATCTGTAATTTGTGTATTGTTGTGCTGTGGTGCGGTATGGTGGCAGGCTCAATACGGATCCTTAGATGGGTGTTATTGAATGTTACAAAACCTTGTAAAAGCTAGTAGCTTATAATAAGTAACACTTAAAGACCCTGTAAGGTCACAATAGCGAATGAATTGACAGGCCAACAGACAGAATCAATGAATTTAATATTATCACTCATATGATCATTCTTGAATGAATTATATATTGGTAATCTTTCAAACACAGCTGCCAGCGCTATTACGACAACTCCGATATAAATCTAATTAAACCTTATTATCTTAAGCAGCATGTGTTAATGAGTTGCAATATCCCGCGTTCGTTTCCTGTAACCTTCCTTGTGTTCACACAGCTCACTGTTCGCGACGGGATGCGTGTCTTGCGAAACGAAACGAAATGCCGTGAGCTTTAAAGCGCCGGCGCCGGTCAAGGACTTGAATTGTATCGGGGCTTGAAAGGATTACGAACCGAAAGTACTCATCGAAACACACTAATAAATATAATTTAAATGTCGGTACTTGTAAAATTACTAAGTGGAGTGAAACTGCTCCTTCAATAGATGATAGATGGGTTAACAATAAAACGCATACACACAAAATAGGGGCAACGAACAAACACCAAATCGGTATATTAACTAAAAGCAGTTAACTGCTAGATGCTACTATTTTTTGGGAATTTTACGTTAGAATCACACGCTAAAATCGATAAATCCATCAGAAAATTATAAGCTGCAGATAATGCTAGAACATAATAATGATACAAGTTAGTTGATTTCGACTTTGAATATTTCCCGCACTAAAACGAATTTTTGTTTAGTCCCAAAGTATTTTTTTTGTGTTACATTACAACATAAGGTTTTTGGGAAATGCTGTTCAGCATCACTGCCTGAAAAGACTGTGTACATAATACGTATCTACTAACATGTATTTAATACATTTCGAACCTTTTGCAAAGTCACAGAGAGACGCTGAGACTGTTTCGGTGAGAAAATCTTTATGGATTTACTTATATAATACTCATTAATCTTGCTTATCGTTTGCTATAATTTGAAATTAATTCTCTAGTGAAATGATCATCAAATTTATCATTATCTTTTATAAAGTGAAGACCCCATACCATCTTCTATAGTGCATTTCAAGAATAAATTTAAATTCCCCTTTACTTTCCAAGTATGGTGTGATTATAGTAACCTGCCTAGAACAATTTCGCAAGGTGCCGTTCAAAGCTATTTAAATGTCAAATACTTCGTACTTACAAAGAGCTATGCTCTAAATAAGACTATCTGATATGCTATTTCCATTGATGAGACTAAGTAACAGCTAAAATAGAATAATAAATTTATGAGTTTTAACCACAACGGGCAAACGCTTGGTCTTTATCTCACCTGATGGTAAGAGACGATATGACCGAAGGTAGAAAAACCCTTCTCCCTGAATCCTCACTCTAGGAATCGGGTATCTTATCTCCAACTGCCAGAGCAACTCAACGCCACTACCATCATCATCACTAGCTCATTTTATCCCTATTGCTGGGGCACGAACCTTCCCTATGGATGGATAGGGATAACACCACGCGGGCCCAGTGCGGGTTGGTGGTTGGTAACAACTAGTGCAGGCGGGACCAACGGCTTTACGTGCCTACCGAAGCACAGAGGAGCTCGAGATGATAATTTTTTGGTAACCTATCCGTCCTTTGCGAAAGTTGCTTAAAAATAATAATATATTTATTTCAGGCGTCGATGCCCGATATACAAAATAATACCAGTCTAACAACCATATATTATACAATGTTTGTTAGTTTAATAAATAATATATATATATATATATATATAACATATTATAACTTTGTTAGTATTATCACTTATAGCCTGTTATTATTATTAGGCGCTTCCTTGTGCGATCGTAACACGGCGCGCAAGCGGAGCGTCGTCGATCCGACCAATTTAATTAATATTATGATACGATTAAAAGTGAAACTGTAGAATCCGTTAAATGTTAAGAAAGCTTTACTATTAAAACAAGCAATTGAAGTGTAGTTTATGTATAATAGTTGCACATTAAAAGCGAAGTTGAACAAAGCTAGTGTTCTCGACGGGATTTACTGCTAATGAAGGCTCGGTCCAGATCAAATTAATTGTGCGACGTAATTGAAACCGCGCTCGACACATTTTGTGTTGGTGCTGCCGCCATGCCATCGCCATCAGCTGGGCGCGTGTGGAATTAAAAATAGCTCTTGTGTGAAAGCGAAGTTGCAGTATGCAGCGACCTTTAGGAATTTTTAAAATTGAATTGACCACCTATAAATGGATATACTGGCGTTTTATTTGTCAGCTTTCATCAGCTTTCATCTTCCAATCTAGTATAACACTTGTTGGTGTTCCATTTTAATTTGCAGTTGTAACTAGTAGGGATTGATTCAGATAAGATTGGATTTGCTATCATAAATATCAACTACATCCACAGATGTAACATTTCAATTAGGTAAAATACGAATTGTTGTTTTACCATATATACCATTATATGAATACCATTCGTTAAAACCACCCAATCCGTATAGGGCCAGCGTGCTATAATGATAATATTGTGGATACCGTTTTTTTGCCCTTCAATTAAAATATAGTTGTATACTCCGTCCGATTCGGCCGTGTTAAATATTTATCGTTTAAATCTGGGGTTTACTGCTAATCCTTAGCAGTGTAACATTTGCCATCTCACCTTAGTAATAAGCAATTTTGACATTATATTCTGAAACATTTTATAACTATAAAATAAATCCAGTAAATACTCATTAGAATACATTTGACATATCAAAATGACCTTCGATAGTCAAATGACACAATTTGTCACATACAATAATAATATGTCGTGTTCATAATTAAATATCTATTTTAAATTTACAAAATGGCGTGCGCTTCCCCGACTTCCTGTTACACTGTTACACATACTTCCGTCCCATTTCACGAAATCACTCCCACAAATTGCTTGTGCGCTTTCCCGACTTCCTGTTACACTGTTACACATACTTCCGTCCCATTTCACGAAATCACTCCCACAAATTGCTTATAAAGAAAGCGAGCGGAAAGATGTTACACATCAAAAAATAATTAACCTTGGACTAACGTTGAGTTAAATACTTTATCTCTAGAATGCGCAAGTGGCCCTTGTGGTGTTAAAACGATTCGTATTTTGCGCTTGTGACTTGTTTTTAACAGATTCTCTTTTGTTGCAGAGTTTCCTCGCGGCGAACGCCAAATGTTGGTGGGCGGGCGCGCTGGCTGCGGCGACAGCGGAGCTGCGGTACGCGGGCTACGTGTGCCCCGGCGTGCTGCTGGTGGGCGGGGCCCCGCGCGCGCTGGAGACCGTGCGCGGGGCGTACGCGCGCTCGGTGCTCAAGCCGCCCGCCACCTACCTCATCTGCGGCCTGGGTACGTAGCTACCTGCGTTATACAGCGGAGCTGATGTACGCGTCTACGTTTGCCCCGGCGTAGCGCGGCATCGCGCCAACTAGGTATCGGGCGCCATTAGGCCATGCGGCCGGGGTACTTTACTGCCAATGCATTCGAGAGGAGCGATGGTGCAATGGTTAACGCGCCCGGTCTGTAAGTTAAGTAATTTTCGCAAAGGCCGGTCATCGGATAGGTGACCAAAAATGTATCATCTCGAGCTCCTCCGTGCTTCGGAATGCACGTAAAGTCGTTGGTCCCGGCTGTGTTAGCAGTCGTTAACAACCACTTATCCGCACTGAGCCTCCATGTTGGTTTATAGCCCGTTCTCCCTATCCACTCACAGGGAAGGCTTGTGCCCCAGCAGTGAGGACATAAAATGAACTGGTAATGTGATGATGGTGATGGGTGATATTCGCAGTACTACTGCAGAGCTGATGGTGATTCCAAAACATTTGTCGCTTTTTGTATGTCTCTCGAGCTATAATTACCTATAATATAGGTAAGTACCTATGTATATGAATCTCGATGTTCACTTAGATTCTACTAGTGTTCTTTTTAGGAATTTTGCCAATTATTCAATTGAATTCAATATCTAGTTAATATTGTTTGCGTAGGTATAACGAAAGTACGATCAAACTACAAAACATCAATTTTCACGTTTCCATTCTGCCATGGAAGAGGTTTGTTCTGTTCTACTTATACTACTACGTGTAACAGATAATGTTAATAGACAACGGATGTAATCAAACCGGTAACGAATGATACTTTCGTTGCAGTTGTAAGCCGTGTTGGCAAAGACGGACAAATGTCATTGAAACAAAACAATGAAAGTAGCTGCAGAGAGAGAAAGACTTTTCATATTATATGTTGATGCGTGGCAGCTAATTCGTCATTCTTTATAATATAAGCTTTTAAGTAAGACTGCTAACTTGTTAAAGGTGTTATTACCATCACTTTAAATACATAAATATGCATCATGTCGCAAAACATCAACGACCCGTCGACATTTACTATAAATAGTAATATTCCTTAATTCGAATCCTATAACGACGACACGCCAATTCATTTATCACCTTTTCAGTCAGAGGGATGTATTCCCACCACATTTTGAACTTTATGTGATTGAGATAAGATTGAAAACCTATTAAACACTCAAACATGTTTTGTCTGTTAAATGGTTAATAGGAATTGGCACCTTCGCACGACTGTACTGTTTGTACTCGTCGTCCTGCCTTAAACAGTTGGTTGCGTCCGAAATGCCCTTCTGTGGCGAATTTAATTGTGCTTAAGCAAAACAATGTGAAACCAGTAACCGGTTGTATTATCCTTGCTTCCCGTAGCCGAGACAATGGCAGCGGTGAGATCTGTCTGCTCCTACGCACGGCGCGGCGGCCTTGCAAGGACGCCTGTTGTATAAGCGTTTAATGTACTGCTTACTTGCACTTGTAAGGTGTATAGTATTTTTTTTGTGAGAGTTTGCTGATTGCCTCAAATGGCATTTTTAGCTTCCTCATTATTATAACCGGACTTTTTTGGGGACAGCGAGAAACTTAAAAATTCTAAAAAATTCTAAATCATTTATTCAGTTTAGGCTACAAGCTCTTGTGAATGTTACTATGCCATCGGTTCGTAAGTCTACTCTGGGCGGGAGATCTTGTATTGAGAAGAACCGGCAAGAAACTCAGCAAGTGTCCAGCTCTTTTCTCGCTTACAGCGTCAAAAAAATTGGAAAATGCCCTATCATGGCAGGACACTTTCCATTACAAATAAACACAAAACTAAAAGAAGCATCCAAAACATAAAAAAAAATAAGTTAATAAAACATTAGGTAAAAGTTTCAATTTGCACAATGTCATACAGTACCACTACAGGTACTCTCGTAAAAGTCAAAAATTATTTAAGAAAAACAAAGTCAAACTAGTGAATAATACTAAAAATAAGATAAGTATGCAAGAGCAGACCCGGCACCCGTTCATGAGTATGACATATGAATGAGAATAAAGGGTGAAACAAGCGGTGTGAAACGAAACACCGTCAGAGGTTTTCTAGAGGGAATAGCATCACGTAATATTGCGTGTCCCCCCTAGATTGTCCCTACTAGATTCTCCGAGTGGTTCGGATCGGATAGGGTGGTGTTACCAGGTTAAGACGCTGGCAACTGTGAAACAATTTTATGTCGATCTGCATTTAAGCTAAAGGGAGGCAAATAGTGCGTAATCCACTGGACTTAAGTCAGGAAATTACACGAAAAACAGCTTTAACCCACTTAGTCTGACAGGGTGTTATAACACCACTAAAAACAGTATGTAGATACCTACCCTAATTATGATACCTTTATAGTTTCATTTACAAAAACACACAAACGCCTGGTCGGTCTAAATAAAATAAAAAAATTAATTTAAAATCTAAATGTTACTGTATTTATTCATATTCCTTATTTTAATCATAAAATGTTGGTAACAAAAAAAAAAAGTTTTCAATCACTACAGTATAAAACAAAGTCGCTTCCCGCTGTCTGTCTGTCCCTACATATGTATGCTTAGATTTTTAAAGCTACGCAACAGATTTTTATGCGTTTTTTTTTTATAGTAATTTTTTTAAATAGTAAAATAATGATTCAAGAGGAAGGTTTTTAAGTATAAATACATGCATTTAGTATCAGCTTTGCACCCGTGCGAAGCCGGGGCGGGTCGCTAGTATAGTAATATAAATGTCGACATAATTGCGACACGATTATGAATTTTATGAAACAACCGACTTTACGAGCTAGGTCAAAGTTAAAGCAATTATGCGACAATGAATAAAAACAAAGTCTTTATTTAAGCTAAGAACAACTACTACTATTACAAGTTCATAATTAATTGTTATTAATTAATTACTAAGCTAGAATTTAATAAAGGAAAAGGTAGAGGATGTAAAGGAAGTAAGTAGAATTTAAAAGCGAAGACCTCTAATTAGCTATCAGTGTTTATAATATTATTGTATAAAATTTATTAAGCTGTTGGTTTTCCAAACAAAAAAATAAAAGTAAAAAAGTAGCCTGAGCCTTCTGTTAGCAAGACAATGGACAATGCTTGTACCAGAAAACTCCGCTCTTCGATAACATAAAAATATTTGTATACTAGTGGACCCGGCGAACTTCGTACCGCTTTGACAGTTTCCATTCATTTCCGTGAGAATATCGGGATTAAAACTATCCTATGTGTTAATCCAGGTTATAAACTATCTGTATGCCGAATTTTATCCAAATCCATTCAGTAGTTTTTACGTGAAAGAGTAACAAACATCCACTTTGACAGTTTCCATTCATTCCCGTGAGAATATCGGAATAAAAACTATCCTATGTGTTAATCCAGGTTATAAAGTATCTGTGTACCGAATTTCATCTAAACCCATTCGGTAGTTTTTACGTGAAAGAGTAACAAACATCCATCCATACTTACAAAATTTCGCGTTTATAATATTAGTAGGAGTAATAGCGTTTTCATTTAATTTCCTTTGACAACCTTCGTAGCTGAGTGACTTGCAAGCCGGACTTTGGGCGGCGCTAACTCTGAGGTCCCGGATTCGATTCCCGGTCGGGTCAATGTCGAAAACGATCTCTTCGATATTGTGTCGGGTCTAGGTTGTGGTACCGTCGTTGTTTCTGATTTCCATGCAACGAGTGCTTTAGCTTGGGATCAGAACAATGTATGTGATGTTGTCTAATTATATTTTTTTCTAATATACAACGTGTAACAGAAAGGTGTGGTCAAAATGAAAAGATCCAAAGTGTATCCGATCTAGGTCTTGTATGTGTAGTTACTGAGACATTATTATTAACTTTAATTTTTCATGCAATTTTAAATTAATAATTTATATTAGTGAAGTCATGCGCGTCAGGCGCGCATAAACAAGCAGCAGTGATCAAAAATGTAAGAACACAGAGGTTACTAAGTCACTAGGGCTGTGACTTGTTTATTTTGATGTGTCGTCACAATAGAACTGTTTAACTAAAAATTGTATAGCAAGTTAATGTTAATAATTATGCCTTAGTAACTCTGCGTACAAGATCGGATACACTTTAGATCGTTTAATTTTGACCACACCTTTCTGTTACACGTTGTATACGTATATATATTTCGACTTATGTTCTAAGTCGACTAATTTGTTGCCTTATTTGTAGATTGTTGAGTTGGGTTGATATTTCTTGTATTGTTCTCCAGTATGAGATATATTATACCACATTTCGTAACGGCTACGCATCAATCTTTCGCCACGTGTGAACTATTGACATTACCAGGCATCCGTCAAGACGCGCCTGGTAGCTGGGGGCGACATCGCTCCGAGCGGCTTAGCGAGTGATTTATCGATGCATTATTATTTAATTAAAACCGGATGTACTTCAGGTGGAAGCGTGGTAGGGGTGTCCATGAGAATGTCGGGACTGGCTCGAGGCGAAACCTCCTTTAGTTTTTATATAATGAAACTTTTTGTTTTTTTTTGAAGACGTATATAATCTTTTTCTTTTGTATTGTTGATTTTGTTTAGTATTTTTTTTATGTATTGAAAGTTAGGAACTGTTCGATATGCTTAGTGAGTAGTGACCCATATTTAATGTGTTGCGGTTCAGGTCGAGTCGTATAATAATATCGTCAACATATACAATAGATTACTGCGGAGCTATGTTTAATACCATAGCCGCAGTTATATTTTTCGTAGTTTTGATTTTAAATTTTAATTTAAATATATTGAGATTTAACTTTATTTTCCCTTCGATTAGAGCTTTTTCAAAATAGTATGTTACCAGTTAAGTATGGTTTTAAATTACGACCTTTGCATAAAGAATGCACTCTCAGTTACTAATACGGTCTCAAATAAACAAGTTCGAAATACCTAAGACTCTATTTATAAAACTATTCATAGATCATCGATATCTATCAATCGCTGACAACCCTGATTGTTACACTGACTGCTGGCATTTAAACAGATTGTTATACAGTTGAGTGGAGCCAATTATGACATTTAGTTTACATAATAATATGAATCCTATTATGTCAGCCATAGTCTTATTTGTTGTTCATTTAGGTAATCAAAACGGTGAAAATAATTTTTACGTTTCGGTTATTTATACTTGTTTTGCGCGCAATACATATGTTTACATTAACTAAGGTTTATTTGTTTGTCCCCTTATGCATTCATATATACTTATCGTATGTGTTAGATCAAAGAGTTTTAATTTTTTTTTAAATAAATAAAAAAAAATCGTCATCATCATCATCAGCTCATTTATGTCCCCACTGCTGGGGCACCAGCCTTCCCTATGGATGGATAGGGAGAACGGGCCAAAACCACCACGCGGGCCCAGTGCGGGTTGGTGGTTGTTAACGACTGCTAATGCAGCCGGGACCCACGGCTTAACGTGCCTTCCGAAGCACGGACGAGCTCACCGATCCGATCCGAACCCTTCGGAGAATCTAGTAGGGCACGGGGACGCGCACTAGTGCGCGATGCCGTTCCCTCTAGAAAACCTCCAAAGGTGATTCGTTTCACACGGCTTGAGGGACCCTTTACGTTCCTCGCCGCCCCCAAAAAAGCCCGGTGAAGCTGAAAATGCCGTCTGAGGCAATCAGCAAACTCTCTCAAAAAAAAAAAAAAAACGGACGAGCTCGAGATGATACATTTTTGGTCACCCATCCGATGACCGGCCTTTGCGAAAGTTGCTTAACCTCAGCACTCGCAGACCGGGCGCGTTAAACACTGCGCCATCGAGCTCCTCATTAAAAAAATATTAGACAACATCGCATACATTTTTCTGATCCCAAGGTAAGTAGCTAAAGCAATCGTTTTTATGGAAATCAGAAACAACGACGGTACCACCCACAACTACCCAGACCCGACACAATATCGAAAAGTTCGTTTTCGACATTGACCCGGCGAACCAGGATCGAACCAGGGACCTCAGAGGGCGCCGCACAAAGTCCAGCATGCAAGTCACTCGGCTAGGAGGTCGTCAAAAATCTATATATTAATACGTGAAGCAAAAACTTTGTACCCGTTTTTACAAAAATTGCGCGGACGGAGGAGCACGAAGTTTCGCACACTTATAGTTTATATAGAGAAGGTTATCCGAATGTTAATTTTTTTTTTAAATTATGCATAAAAATACATTAACCCATTAACCGCCGCAGTCGCGTATACGTGACAGCGGGATTTAAGGGCACTAACGCCCGAGTCATTTATACATGACTGAAGTTTTATCGTTATTTACTTATAGAATTAGATACTCATTGAGAATGATTATAATAAAAAATCCAAGACTATGAACATTTTGTTTCATTTCAATAACTTCGGACCTCATTACACACCTATTATATCTGTTGTGTTAAAAAAACGAACACCAAAATTACTCGTCGCAGAAAGTAATATTTTCTAAGGACCCCAGCGCCACTGCCATAAATGAATGACCATAGTGTTGTAGTAAAATCTAACAAACATGGCAATAATTATGTCAATAATGTAGAATATTGTTTTAGTTTATGCAGATTTCAACCCCGAATGATCATTATATCACTATGAAATACTTTGACTAATTATTTTAGCTAGAATGCTGTATGAATTCTAAATAAACGACGATAGAAAACCACAAATATTTGATAACTTGCGCATCACTAGCAGTACGGTATAGACAACGTTTTCATATAATACGCTAGCGCCGGAGTCAGGAATAAGTGACCGCTTATGACGTCATAGATGGACGGAAGTTTGGCATAGTGAGGGTAACTTGATAATTTTATCGTATGATGATTATAATTTATAAGTGGGTAGTTTGGGACTATACTCGACCATTTAGACGCCTTTTGCTTACTCACTTACGCCATACACACTATCTCATATATTTCATATTTATTTGAGTATTGCGTTTTTTGTGCGAACCATGTCAGATGCCGAAGAATTAATAAGAATTTTGGAAGGCTTGGAAGAAAATGAAGTATTTGAATCCGACGAAGAATTGGAGTTGGACGAAACGGAGGTATGTTAGATAAAAACTTCATTATTCTTAGTGAAAAACGATGCGGAATATGTATGGTTTTTGTTTCTTTTTTTAAGACATGAAAAACCACCGAGTATCAAACCCGTAGTTAATGTCTGTTATTATTTTTATTTCTCAGGTACCGAACGACGAATCAGCATGGAGCTGGTCAAAAGAAGGTACTGCCCCAACTGTAGAACCGTTTGATGACTTCACCGCCGGTTTCACTCAAGAGCTGACGAGATACTCGAGTGAACTTGAATTCTTCGAACATTTTGCTGATGGAGAATTAATGTGCGAAATCGCGCGTTGTACGAATAGGTTCTACCAGTACTACATTAGACGAGTGGATTTAAGAGAACATTCTAGAACTCGCGATTGGAGTGATGTTGGCGCTAATCATTTATATTTGTTTATCGCGGTTTCTATGTTGTTATCTAGAAACAAAAGGATCAGTATCGAGGAACACTGGTCTACGGATCCATTGTTACATTCTCCAATATTTCATAAAGTTCTCAGCAGAAATAAGTTCTGCCTTATAATGGCAATGATGCATTTCACAGATGCTTTCGATAATAATGAAAGGCCGAGGCTTCACAAAATTAATTACGTAATTGAACACGCTCGCAAAAAATTTAAACAAGCCATCACACCGTACCAAAAACTGTGTATAGACGAAAGTATAGTCCCTTTCAAAGGCCGGCTTGTACTGAAACAATACATGCCGAAGAAAAGAAATCGTTTTGGTATTAAGTTGTTTATTTTATGTGACGTGCAGACAAACTTTATAATTGATTTTATTGTGTACTGCGGGTGTGAAACCAATATCGAAAATATCCCGGAGTTAGGAGTTAGCGGGTCGGTAGTAATGACACTCATTAAAGATTACTTGTCTTCTAACCGACATCTTTATGTTGATAAGTGGTATTCGAGTCCTGATCTTTTCAAGAAATTAAAAGACGAAGATACTTATGCTTGTGGTACTGTTAGAAAAAACAGAAAACATATGCCAAAATTCAATAAGTTAAAAAGAGGTGAAGTGGAGGCATTTTATTCGTCGTCTTTGATGACCTTGAAATGGCAAGACAAAAAAGCAGTGACGATGATTAGTACTTTACATGACGCGAGCATCGTACCTTCAAGCAAAGAGGACAGAGCAACGGGATTGCCCATATTAAAACCTGCGTGCGTACTGGATTACACAGAAAATATGGGTATAATTGATACCGCGGACATGTTGATCAGCTCATTAACCTGCATTAAAAAAACCAGGAGATGGTACCTGAAGCTTGCCCTACGTGTGATGGATATGCATATATTGAATTCATATTATGCATATAAAATGATAAAAGGTTGTCCCAAAAAGCCTTTTAGTGAATTTCATCTAGAATTAATTAGACAGATTATTACTAAAAATAAATTACTTGACTATCAGCCAGTTCCCTCGACATCGCGCCAAGTACAAAAAAATCCATGCCGGTTTATGTCTCCAGATGTACTAAAACATTTTCCAGTAAGAATACCTAATGGAAAAACCCAGCGCTGCAGAATATGTGCACTGAAGAAAGAAAGAAAAGTAACAAGATTTATGTGTAAGGAATGTGATGTTTATCTTTGTGTGGGTTCGTGCAGTATTGAGTATCATAAAAAAAGTAACTAGTTTGAATAATTGTTTTATTTGTTAAATATAATCACATCTGTTAGTCTCTTCAATACACATTTTAGAAGAAAAATAAAATTGTTCCTAAATAAACTTCAAATCAACATTCTTAATATTTAGATACACTGACTGTGTATCTAAATATTAAATAATGATAATTTTTTTATTAAATAATGATAAACTAGTTTTTATTATTGACAACAGCAATAGCACTTTGCTGTTGATCTTAATAAAAACTTTTTGCTTGATCTGTTGATCCTACAGGTGGAAAGTGATAACCACAGAGGCATTAGCTATCTTAGCTGCCGGAACACAATCAATACTGTAAGCATTGTTGTAATGGCATCAGACTTAAATATGGTGGTGGCTGAATCGAACGCGGACTACCTCTTCTACTACTCCGAACTAATTAAAGATATTTGAAATTAAACAATTTTTAATACTTTATCATAAGATAAGTTTAAGTTATAAGAATTTAGTAGTTTTGGTGTGATATAGCAATAGACAAATATTATGAGTGACTTAAGCTATCTAATGATTGAAAATAATTCTTATTTAAAAAATAATACATAATGAGTTTTAACTCTTAAATCACATCTCAGTTAATTTCTGTGTGCGTCAGTTCTATTTCATTGGTGTGGTTATTTTTAATGCTGTTCAAGAAATTTAAAATTTTTACGTAACACCGGGTACGCATACAAGGATAGACGCCCTGGAGTTCTGCACATACGAGCTGTGAAAAATATTCATTCCTTTTATCTTGTGGTTTTGGTGTATTGCTGCTTTGTTCGTATTTTGTGCATTCCGCACAAGAACCGGGATGTTCAATTGACTCTTCAACTCTTGGCTCCAAATTTCTTCTTACTCGTTTGGCCAAATGTTCATCAAACAATTTTTGAGTATCCATTTCCACAATTGTAAAACTGTAAAAAGGTAGGTATGATGAATGTACTAACACAACGCTTATTATGATAAGCTGATTCTTCGTAAAATATGAATAACGTCATCCTCATTATTCGCTTGCCCTGTTCCCAGATTATCTAGGCTCTGCATAATACAAAGGGTGTAAAAAGTTCTTAGCGAAGCGTAAACCTACTCACACCACTCTTCAAACTAAGCATATCACCCGAATATTATTGGTGCGATATGTCTTTTTTTAGGGTTAAATAAATATCAATTTTCACAAATACACCATGGGCGGCATACTGCAAAAGGCTACCCTCTTTGGGACTGCAACTGTTGGTGGAATATTAAGATTAAATATTGTATTTAAATAAACAAAATACTTACATGTGACAATTGAGTTTCAGTAATTGTTTATTTAATAAAATTAATATCTCACTTGGCTACTTCTATTAGTTTAGTTTATGAACACGAGCTTGAATCTAAATCAGAAAATGGAAGCGAACAAAATGGTGCATGGCCAGTGCTGTTAAAACACATTTTAATCGATTTTGGTTCCTTCATTTCTTATTTAGTTGAAATAAGTTATACTGTCATAGTAATCACCTACTATAAAAATACCAAATTTCTGTAATTAAAACTTGTATTTGCCAACTTATTTTTGCTTAATTATTAATAAGTAGTTGGTATTCCTCCATACATACTTTTAAAACCGAAATATCGAAATGATTTTGATCGAGTTACCTACATCACTAAAAAACAAAAAAAACGCTTGTGTCAGCGCCGGGGTCAACTATACATGACGAACCACCACTTCAAGGTCAAATAGGGCTTGCGAATATCGATATTCTGGAGAATTAAAATTAAAATAAGTTATGTTTTAGGCAATCTCATATTTGTTGGTTAGACTAGAAATGATTGTGTGCTATTCTTATTTGTTTGAAAACATTTTATTTTGCAAATATATACAAGGTATTTTCACCAAAACGCATCTTAAAATAAAAAAATCGCTAAGATGATGCCCATCACTAATTTTATAGAGTTGAAAAGGAAATTTCGCACACTTATAGTTTATATAGAGAAGGTTATCCGATTGTTAATATTTTTTTAAATTATGCATAAAAAATACATTAAATCAACAAAAACAACACTACACACACTTCCAAGTACTTGACACACACGTATTGTTTGTCTATAATGCGGCCGACATCTGTCAATGCCAATCCAAACTCACATTCTATCTTTTTTAATTTTTAATTGCTTAGGATACAATCCGTGCAGCCTTAATAAAATCACGGTCAAATTTCGACCACTGGGCGACCACTAGTAATAATAAGTAGATTATTACATATTTTACATATAATTTTACGCAAATATTGTTGCGAACAAATTACAATTTGATGGGGTCATCTGTCATCCCGCTCGTAGATTTTTTCCAACACTTTGTTTTTTGCAAATTGTAATTTGTTCTCAATAGGAATCTTTATAGACTTATTCTGAATAGTGTCGTTAGTAACGTTTGAAGTTTAACTAATTTGTATTAAAGTCATGTGCTTACATACTCACAACATAATATTACGCAAATCATTTTACATAAGTGGTTACAATGAGGCTTAATTAGCACATGGAGAAGAAGCATTAGAATACGTTTAACTTTTGTTATTGTTCTAACGTCAAGTACAATGACGCACACGTAGCTGTTGTATTGTGTACTTTACTACGTTGTAATAGTCATCACATTCAACTAATTGTTTTTTTACAATAAGCTAATATTGATGTTTTATTATGGTTCTAGCAATGACATTGAAATTTGTATTAGGTATCTTCTGTAGAAGTCCGACAATGTCAATGCCTGCTAAATATTAAGTAGTAGGATACATTTATGAATGGTTGCTTGTCGAATTTTAATTATAATACGATTATGCTTATCTCTTCTAACTTAGAATTATGAAAGGCACTGTTGAGGGCCTAGTGTAATTGCTATTGGATCATGTAAAGAAAACAAGATGAATCATAAATCATAAATATTTACTGTACTTTCATGTAGGTAGTAACATAGGTGTTTTGAATAAAATTTAGTTCCTTACACGAACCCGGTTAGGGCATAGCAACATAAACCTTTTAAGTATTATAATAAATAATAAATAAAATAAAATAAAACATAAAACATATTAATAAAATCATTTACAGCATAATCAAAAATCATTATTATTATTTATTATAGTAAGTCTTAGTATTATTATTGTTATTAGGTAAAAATAAATTAAATTAAAGATTATTGTTAAAAAATTCCTGCAAAGTGTAATAACATTTAGAAATAAGGATTGCTTTCAATCAGTTTTCGAATTTGGCTAGACACTTTTCTTCTTTCATTAACAATGGCAATTTATTAAGTATATATTTTTACACACATTGCAAAAGGGCTGTCGTAGAACATGTATTTATTTATCCACATAACAACAATACAAATAAAAAAGGCAAACATAGTTTTACTAAGTGGACAAACAAAGGAACAAATTATAACCTAAAACTCTGGTTAATACTAAGCAAATTTAAAATATATGACATATCGTGGTAAAATCAACTAATTGCCTAAATTGTCAGAACGAGTTATTCAATATTGAAAGTATGATGGCGGCTCTACATTAGCACCGTGAATTCACGCCATGAATTCACGGCACAAGTCGTGCCGTACACATTCACGGGATACTCACAATCGTTTGTAAAACCCGCCGCGAAATGGACGTAGAAGTTGCTGCTGCTGCAATAGCTTTGTTTGGTGTGGTCCTTTGTAGTCCGGAGTAAACTGGCACGGGCCCGTGAATGTGGATGTGTTCGCGTGAACGCTGTGCGAATGGGGCGCGATCCCTTTGTCGCGGGACAAAATACCGACTCTGATCGGGGAACAGGCGTGAACGCGCGTGAACCCCGCGAAAACTGTTCACATTCACGTTCACGCCTGTGTACGGAGCTTCACGGCACTAATGTGGAGTCGCCATGATAACATTTTGAAGCAGTGCCTTTTTCTGACAATCGAGGTGAGCTGCGAAGCCTTGTTTTCGTGAGATCTCGTTAACGTGATCCAAAGCTGATTAGAATTCTTGTTTTGTCTACGTGATCCAATGCTGAATAAGACTCGCACTTAGGACTCTTTTAAGTCATTCATACCTACTTCTAAATTTTAAAACTAATTAATATAAGTTACTTACTAACCCAATGGATCTTTGATATCTGAAATAAATATTGTAATAAATAAAATATGTAGAAATTATTTTGAAAATTTCTTCACGTACGCATTGTGTATTTCGCATACCGAAATATGTGTACCGCGTCATTGTCAAGGCAAATAAATTTGTTCCCGTCAAACGTTAGTTCAAACAAAGCGTGCGCTGCACGTTTTCAATTTTGACAAATGGCAAATGTTTTGTGCGGAAACGGCGCACAACTCACAAAGCCGCACTTACAATACGTGCATTTGTACATTTCACTGGGTACTGTCCGCATCATAATTCTTTGATATATATACCTTCACAAACTTTCGCGTTCCATTAAAAACAAAGACTTTAACGAGAATTTACTCATTCTCTCAGGCTATTCTCATCCAGCTCTTGCCAGCCGCCTTGCGAAGTCTGGTTCTACACTATGTTTGCTGATATGCGGTCTCCACTCAAGAACTCGTTTACAACTTAGCAAGGGTTAAACTAATTATTATTTTATGTATCATAGGCATACCGTGGTCACGAGCAGAGCAGTTAACTCGTGACCACGGCCGGTGTTACTCGGTCTTAACGGCGGGTATATAAAAAAAATATTTCTAATGCTTAGTGCTTTACTAAATACTTAGTTTGTGTTGCCTTTTAAATTTATTTTGCCCTTAGCTGTCATTTGATAGAGAAAAATTAAAATTGTAACGACTTCATTATACAACTTAGTAGCGCATTCTTTCGCGCTTTGTCGAAACACTGAAGCGTTCAGCAATTTCTGTCAGTAAGTGTACTGATGTGAGTTTCACTGATACACATCGTGATGCATTTTGCGTGTCAGTCATAAATCTTGGAGTTGCGGATGCTCGCGAGCTTTTCATGTGTGACCGAAATTTGCGGACAAGAAATTAACAAAACGTTGTATATGCAGACTGTAAATGTAACTTTAAGTATACTGTTAACCTGAAAACCGTTTATTCATTCATTTAGGTAGTTAAATTTAAAAATTATAATTTGAAGTCGTCATTATTATGAAATGCAATGTTTAGCAACTTCTAGGAAAATACAATTTTGTTAAAAAAAATTGTTTGTTAAAAACTTTCGAATATTTCGAAATTTAAATGTACAGGTATGAGCTAGCAGGACCACTTTCAAGATGCATTTTTATTCCGGATCCTTTATCTAGTACGGTCGACAAATTTTAAGGATATCCAGTTACAAACATTTTTGCCTTAACGTGGCGATCGTAGTTAACTCCGCCTACCATGAAGATGACCATAGAATGACCAATAGTAAACCTTCCGACCTTTATTTTGTCAAAGCCAATTGTTTTAGTTAATTGTCAAAGCTTAAACAGAAAATCATTTCTTTCTTAAGATTCCTAATGTTAATTTTTTGGATATCCATCCAAAAAATTTGTCAAAAACAAAAGGGGCGGGTATAGCCACTGACCCCTGCACAGAAAAATCGCCCTAATGGTGGATATCCAGAAAACTTGTTGATTTATTGATCGAAGGGGAAGAGCTAACCCCAGCAGAGAAACGTTTTTGGGCTAATGATAATGATGATAAACCAATTTGGTTGAGAAAACTCTGAAAACTAAAACACATACATAAGAATAACCTAATAAGAAACAAGGCTGTTCCTTCCCTAAAGGCCGGTAACGGCATCTGCGATTCCTTTGGTCTTACGGGTCCTTTGGTCTTACGGTGTCCATGTGTCCATTTGCTTCCCATCAGGGTCACCTACCGCCTGCTCGTTTGCCTCCTTCTATTATAAAAAAAAACCTAAATTCAAATATATGACATGAATATTAGTCCATGCTTCTGATAAATGCCAACACATGTCGTTTTAACCGACTTACAAAGAACGAGGAGATTATTTTTGGCAAAGGTTTCACAAATATATTCCTCTTGAGAAGCGCGTTACATTAATAACAAAAACAGAGTGATTCATCTGACAAAACAAAGCTGCTGTTTCTTGTTTTTGGCAGATCGTTGATGTCGGCTGCTAATGACTTTTACAGCGTAACCAAATCTATACACGGATATATACATACATACCTACAAAATATAAGGCATAGCAGATATCATACGTTTTACAGTTATAATTAGTTTATTAGTCAGCAATTATTATTTATTTAATTAATAAACCAGATCAGTTAAGTTTTTAATTCAATCAGTGCATTATTGTAATTTTTTTAATACTTACATTTTTAATATTTTATTTTGGTGATTATTATTTATTTTAATTTAATTTATTTGTTGCTTTGTTTACATTTTGTAATTTTTGCATTATTTTAAAATATTAATTTTAAGTTACTTTTTTTACGTTTGACATGTAATAATTATGTAATAAGAATCTCCAAACTTATACAGCTGAACAACCACGCATGTTTTCTAGGGTAAGGCAAACTGCTAAGTTTTAAACAAATGTACTTTAAATAACCAGAAAAAATATTCGTAGTGATATCGATAATAATTGACATATAAACAAGTTTTATAAATGTCAGCTTTTGCGAAAATATTGAAGTGAAACCACTCTATCATTATCACCGAATTATTTCTCAATAAACAGTGCTACATAATATTTTTATATAGTATCGTTTTGTAATGAACCGAACTAAATTGCGGGTGCCACATACGATCGAATTCAAGATTAAAAAAGCTTAAATGTCGACGTCAAATTAAGCGTAAGGTCCGCTGTCTACCATGACTTGATATACTTGGGAGGAGGAGATATAGGTACTCGGTGGTTGACATTGCGCGGCAAAGAAGAGTTAGTAACGGGTCACTGAAAAACTTGATACATTACGTTTTATGATAGTCGTTATATGGTCGGTGAAGTACCGGGGGGTTTGTTAAATGAAAAGGCTTCCAAAGCACTATATTTTATATTAAGTTTTAAATATTACAATAATCAAGTTGAATCAAGTCAATCGTTGTCGCGGTCCGTCAATCGAGTCCGCGATATTCTTCTATTTTCTTCCATGTCCATTTTATTCTACACCGTTTGAATTCAGGCCACGGCGGCTGCCAGCCAGTATGCCCGAGCAAGGAGTCTCGGTTACTACAGTACTCCCTCACTTTCTGGTTCCAGAAACTTGACTTGAGTGTTATAGGCTACTTTTCAACTCGGTCAAATATAAAGAGATAGTCTCAAAGGATATTAAAAGATAGTCTCAAAGTAAAGTTCTTACGTTGAATTCGTCCAATTCACAAAGAAAAAGTATTATACAAAGAATATAGTTCGGAATAGCTTTAGAACCTCAGCTCTAAGCCTATCAAAGTTGTACTTTGCTAAGATAAAGAAACAAAGGCGTTAATATTTTTTATCACAGCGTTAACATACCTACCTGTTAAACAGTGAGCGTAACGTCAATCATTTTCGCATTTTCAATACGAATCTGAACGGCCCGTCAGAATGTAGACTTTTACTTTCTTTCTGCCTTACGAACGGACTTTCTGTTGGCAGTTAAAAATAAAGTTAAAAAAAACACATTTATGCCATAAACGTGATCGATCGTATTACTCGCATTAATTTTTCGTAAATAATAATTGGAGACAGATCGAGATTTTTTTTCCAAGAAAGTGCGGTACCTTTTGGGCAACATTATATGTTTAAGAAAACAATCAAGTTAACATAAATTTTATTACATAAGACCTTACATAACAAAACTGTGACTACAGCATAATCAATCCGTAGACAGTAGCTTGTAGAAGCTGATTTGTATTTTTTAATTTCCGTTAGAAACTCAAATATGATTGGATCATAATTAAAAACCGTTGACAAATCAAATTGAAGAATGGCATCCGTAATCGAATTCCCTTAGCCATTCATCGATTCTCTTTCGTGAAGCATCAAAAGAGTATGAATGCTTATGCCGAGATCGTCGAGATTGATCGACGAACAGACCAAAAGCGTTCTTTTGATTGAGCATAATGTATTGAGTTTTGTATGAACAACACCAAGGAAGTTATTAGATTGGAAAAACTCCTTGCCCGCGCAGTCACTTTAAATCATTAATATTCATAGCAAACCCAGCGGGTGTTTGGAACAGGTAGTTTTCCTTTAATCTATTATGTCTGATGCGGGCGTGCCTTACAACATCTGTGGTGGTGTTTAATTCCATAGTATATTATATTCAGCCCAACTACTTTGCATACTGGGCCAGCGTAAAGTCTGGATATATGAACTCCTTTCTTCGTTTTGTTCTTCATGAGAAAGCGCTTGGCTTTCGTATCACCAGAGTGCCTAGTGCAATATAACTATTTAAACTATCATGGTCACTTGCATTAGAGTTTAATTATCAACGGGATTCTTACCATGGTTATTACATATTTAAGAGTATCCACGACGCATGCAACTGTGCCGAAATATCGGATACTCACATATAACAAACATGGTAAAAATCTCGTTAATAATTGCTCTAATGCCTAGTGCAAGTTTTATTCTCCATTATGTTAAGTTAACGAAAACGAGAATTGGTTCAACACTGAAGCCTCACCAGTTAGCCCACCTCTTAGTGACAAACTGACTGACTCGGCATTAAAATCTGAAGGAGATGGTTCTCTTATATAGGCTGTCATGTATTATAAAATTTATAATATTTTGTTTGAAGAGCAGCGGGGATTCCAGAGACAGGGATTTTAGAATGCATACTAGGATGGTCCCAATCACTTTTTATAGGTAAGTCTGATAGACTGTAGTAAACGATTTTTGATAGTTAACCCTAAACACCTAAAATAGAGGTGATCTAGTAGTATACAATGTCACTCAAACTTCCCTAGTAAAATTAAATCTCATTCAGAGTGCAATGTCGTTACATCCGGCAAGCGATATTGATCCAATGGTACAAATGAGGAAGTCATAAATTTTGTCCAGATTTTAGCATACTGCCCAGTCTTATTACAGGTAAAAGTCAAACAGCCTACTATTACAACTGAAAGCAGGACTCTTAAAACCTTAAAATAAGTTCTAACAAGCTACTAGTAGCTTTATTGGACTTTGCTGATATTTAACGCTATTTCTATCGATAGTTGTCTATTTAATGAGAAGTAACCGTTGATAGTACCGTTAGTAATCTTTTCACACTCAAATACTGCCCATTGTAGGCATATCTTCTCATAAGTAAAATAAAATGTTTATGGTGAAAAAAAATTGTATTTCATATAAGCATCGAAGCTACAATAAATTTAACTTTGTTCACTCCTAAAAACATTGAAATCCAATTAAAGTTAACAACATGTTCTGTTATAACCGAAGACCTAAGTTGGATTTCTCAAAGCAGATATGATGCGTACCGTACATGTTACATGAACCGCATTGTTCCAAGAAATTCCTTCTGGTCAATCCACTAGACTTCATCAGGCAAAGCCATTTACTTCACTTTTATAGTCATGGTGTGGGACAGTGTTTTTGTTGAAGAATGGCACTGGTTTGGCCTAACCGGTAAGACCTGAACTTTCGCAGTTGAATAGCAAAGGCTTTCATTAAAAACTAACGAGTAGGCGTGTTATATGAAACGCTAAAGACCGGCGGCATGTGAATGCAATTTGAACATTTCAATCTTTGCCGTGTACGGGCATTTCTGCTTTTCGATTTTCTCTGTGTATCTTTAGCGGTTTAAACGTTTCAAGAATTTTAAAAAGTACCTTGTGTAATGATTGTGGCAGTAGGTATCTTCAGTATTTTGAAAAAAGTTATTAATTTACATTTCTGACTTATTTGAAAGTCTAACTCTTGTCTTGACACAATTGGGTATACAAAAATAATTTTTATGCGCACAATTTTGTACGAATTAAGATATCATATTTGATGACTATAGACGCTATAGAAGCTTGTAACACTAGAGGCATCCCTCATGTCCTTGCCCTCTTTTTTCCGAAGTCTGCACCAGATGAAAAGTGTACCACAAAAATATTTTGCTAATAGCTGCTTAGTGTATCTTACAAGAAATTATAGAAACTAAAATTGAAAGTAAATCTTATAAAATAAAATTTGTCTTTATGAGTATCATGTAACATAAAATCAGATATTACTTTAGACTACGTAAATCTTTATTACGCGAATCCAGCTCACACTTTACTGGTTTTAATTGTTATATCGCTAGCAATTCCAGTCAATCCTCCATTTAAATTCAGTATTTGGATCAGATGGCTATGTTGTTAAGCTCAATGAGCCTATAATTCTGTATCGAGCTGTTAATATGATTGAGAGTAGAAAGAGCGACAGCCAAACACCACCCTGCCTGCATCCCAGCCCGGTGCTAAATCATGGTCTGGTAGTTGTAAAGCAGGATACTCGCTAGGTTGTGTAACACGTAATTTATTTGTTAACGACACACGATAGGTTACAGTTAAACAAATATTTCATCACAATCATCACCAGCTCATTGCTGGGGCACGAGCCTTCTCTATGCATGGATATGGAAAACAAAGAATCCAAATTATGTTAAAGCATACCGTACAGACTATGACTCAACAAGATGTGTCCCAATGATGATTAGAAGCTAACATTATTAAAATTAATAAAATTAACATAATAAATTTGAGTGCATTAAAGTTACAAACATCAAAATATATTACGTGCTACACCTTCAAGTGGGTAGCCTGCTTAATATCTACTTTTGTTCTAGTCATTTAGACGACTCATTGAGAGTAGCTTTATTTGTAATCTGCCGTGTGTATTGTTAATCAGTTTTTTTAATCATAGCATGGCAATCAGGCAAAGTTTTGTCCGTCTTTTTAATTTATCCTTCCTCCTTTTCAAATGTAGATACTTTAATAAAATAATATGTTTACTCCAGAGGAAGTAGTGTCCACAGAGTTTGATAAGTTAAAAAAAACACAGTGTGTAACCGTTCTTATGCGAACAGTAAACTTGTTTGATGACTAAGTTGAATAAAAAAAAAGTAAAGACACTTTTTTATTTAATTCAACTAAATCTCGTGTACTGCAGTTATGATAGTAAAAACGTGACTGCGAGTATAATATACTAGATAACAAAGTTGTGCATTTAAAATTCACACAATTTTCTAAAAGAACAGGCTTTCAAAGAAATTCAAGACAAGACAAGAAAGTTCGATACGCAGTTTGAAGTGTCAGTTACAGTGTTGATGTTTATGTCTACTCGCAAAGCACAGTTTGCATAATGGCATGATATTATCGAGATTTGCAAGGCCCTATGTTTTACTATAATACCCCTCGATTAAGTATTGTGCGCAACTCGCAATTTATACGTTATGTGCTAAATGGGTTTAAATTAATTTTAACTATGTAATGTAGACTGTGTTAGACGATCGCCATAGAGTTACATTTTCGGTCATTCACCATTACCAGCTAAACCTTTCTCTGGGCTGAACCTTTCCACTTAAATATAATATCATCACATTTGAAGTTCACTTTTTAATCAGTAGGCAAATGACTCTCGCTTTCTAACTCGGAATGCTTCAATATCACTGTAATCGGTGCCGTCAAGCGGCAGCGGCAGCAGCAACAACAGCTGGAAGCCGAGGGCGATTACGAAGAAATAACGAAATAAATATCGACGATCGATGATCATAATATTAGTTGACGACTCTTTATAAACTATCCGTCCGAAGGACGTCGCGATCTTGGTCTGAAAGGGATAATGGACCGTCTTTGTCAGATTTAGACAGATGTGAATTAAGGGTTATTAATACAAGTATTGTGTTCTAAACGTGGCTTTGTAAATACGTGAATGGCAAATAGCATTCACTTTGTCCGCCTATCAACTCCGTCCTATAAACTTTAGAAATTATAAAAAACGCCTGATATTAAGCAAAAGCGTCCAGATGCGAAGTCAGCTATTGCAGCGGGATTGTGCCTTCAAGAAACGAACTAAGGTACTCTTTTCTCAAAAGCCGACAACGCGTCTAGTCTTGCTCCTTGGGAGTGGTGATCACTTTCCATTCGGTGGACCAGCTGGCTCGTTTGCCACCTCTTTAATAAAAAAAACTGACTGACTATTAACTACTACGCTGCTGGTCCCGAGCGGATCGGTGAACTGAACTGACTGATCTCTTCAGCCTATTGCCGTCCACTGCTGAACGTAAGCCCCTCTAAAAAGCGCCAACCATCCCGGTCCTGTGCAGTCCGCATCTATCCACCACCCGCCATCTTTTTCAGTCGTCGGTCCACCGCGCAGCAGGGCGTCCTACACTGCGTTTGCCTAAACGCGGTGTGGCGGCGCCACCTACCGCATACGCCGCACATTGACACGAAGCAAACAACTTCTCAACTGTGTCAACAGATGGCGCTACAAACGCATTCCAACGACGTCGCCATACTACGACGTTGAAATAGTATGGGCAGCCTACCACCAGGCTTCCCTACAGTGGTGACCCCTACGGAGCACAGAAGCACCTTCAACATCATCGCAGCAGCGCCCATCCGTCACACTCCTCATCCACCAGATACCTTCGCCAGCAGTCACAGCAAGCCAGCAATCGAGCCACAAGGTTCCACCGCAGCATCTTGGACGACGCTTCCTGGACCTCCGGCACACTCGACGGCATCATCCCGACCTGGTCTCCGCAGCCCACGACCGGTGCATCAATGTCGGCCGTATCACTCCGGCGTGGCAGCCCTGCACACCAGCAGCTCGGACCCACCGTCATCATCACCTGTCTCGACTCACCGCAGACAGGAGCAGCACACTGCATCACTGGCAACGCGCCTTCACCCCACCCGTCTCGACTCACCGTAGACTGGGGCATTCTGCAGCAGCACTCTCCACTGGCACTTGCAAGCTCTGACGCACTGACTGCTGAGCACACTTACTGACATCGACCTCCGATCTCAGGGGGGGAGTGATGTGGCGGCGCCACCTACCGCATACGCCGCACATTGACACGAAGCAAACAACTTCTCAACTGTGTCAACAGATGGCGCTACAAACGCATTCCAACGACGTCGCCATACTACGACGTTGAAATAGTATGGGAAGCCTGCATCGCGATAGCAAAGTTTCACCAAGTCCTTCGCTATACAGGGTGGCTCATTCAAATCGGTCAGTATGGGAATGTCTGAAACTATAAGACATACGAAGATTTGTTCTTAGGAACCATGTCACCGATTTTGATAAAAAGAAAAACTGCATTCATACATTTGAAAAAAAACTGTACCCAGCTCGGGAATCGAACCCGGTTGTTTTGAAAAATAAACTTACACTTTTTCTATTTAAATATCGATTGTGTAGGTCTTAAGCTGTAAATGTCTCTAAGAAACATGATGTCTAAAATGAATAAAATGCATTGTTTTGACATACTTTAATTTATCATAGTAGGTGTTCGAAGTGACCACCGTTTTTTTCAATACAATATTTTAATAATTATTTTTTATTATTTTAATATTTTAAAGATTTAATGCAATGCTAATGCCACATGATAAGGTGTATGTAACAAGTAGAGAGGTACATACAAACAGCCATAGAGACAATTTTACATGCCTTAACTTGTTGAATATTGTAACGGTGGTCACTTCGAACACCTACTATGATAAATTAAAGTATGTCAAAACAATGCATTTTATTCATTTTAGACATCATGTTTCTTAGAGACATTTACAGCTTAAGACCTACACAATCGATATTTAATTAGAAAAAGTGTAAGTTTATTTTTTTCAAAACAACCGGGTTTGATTCCCGAGCTGGGTACAGTTTTTTTTTCAAATGTATGAATGCAGTTTTTCTTTTTATCAAAATCGGTGACATGGTTCCTAAGAAAAAATCTTCGTATGTCTTATAGTTTCAGACATTCCCATACTGACCGATTTGAATGAGCCACCCTGTATATAGCACCTCCAACTAACATCCGTTGGACCTCGGTCCCCGAGCTATACCACCCAGCTCGGAGGAAGATCTTCCCTTTGCCCTTCCTCAATGTGGCACACCATCCCTACAGTGGTGACCCCGACGTGATGTACCACCAGGAATCCCTACAGCGGTCTCCACTCCAGGACATGTCTGCTCCAACGATCATCGGCCCTTCTGCAGACGACCTCCGTGGTCGAGTGGTTAGCGTGCTGGGTCTGGTGTCGCGCCATCTCCGAGGTCCCGGGTTCAATTCCCGGTCGGGTCAATTTAGAGAAAACTGTTTTTCTGAATTGATTTCGGGTCTGGATGTTTTTCTATGTTTATGTATATTTATCTGTTATCTTGTTTAGCCATATTAACGAGTTTCAATGGAAGCTTATCTTGGGCTAGATAATAGGTGTGAGCGTAAACAAATTTTATTTGTATTTTTTTTACATGAGTGGCCCACAGACAAGGTGCGGATTCTGCAAGTTTAACACATTAGAGTGTTCGTGATGATGCACAAATGAGTTTTAAAAGATCATCGATATCATATATTACGTTTACTTCATGCTCTTCCCTATTTTTCAACGGGGGAGAGTTTCGAGGAAAAAAAAAATGTTTAATTGTGAAGCGCTCCTTTTATAATCAGTTATTAAAAGGAGCGCTTCGAGGAATACCTCATGTCGGTGACCTTAGTTCTCTGTCGAATAACGTTCGTTCGTCGTTGCGGATTCTATCTGCCAGAGTAACCCCAAGCATCGCTCGCTCCAACGCACGCTGAGCGACTTTGAACTGGTGGACCAGCCCTATCGTGAGTGTCCACGTTTCTGCCCCGTAGGTCATTACAGGCAGGACGCACTGATTGAAAAGTTTCGTTTTCAAGCATTGGGGAATCGACGACTGACTGATCGGTAGCCACGAATTTAAACGAGGATTAACGCAATACCCGCTTAAATTTCTTGCGTTAATTAATTCTTTGATAACTATGGAACGTGACGTTTAAATAAACGTAGCGGTTTTTTTATCAATCGGGTGTAGCGTTCATGTCCTAGCAGCCAAAGCACGAATGAACTCAATATACCTATGTAAATTTGACCACCCTTTCTGCATTATGAGAGTGGCTTATCTTGCATTATTGCATCTGAACGCGCCTCATTCCTACTCCTGTTGGACCAGATATCTATATACTATTCTCCCGGATTCCTAAATCGATTTAAAAAACGTTTGAATGATCAAAAAATTTAGAACAACAGCACATGAGCCTAATGTTGAACATGCCAGCTACAAAAATGCATAAAAACTTTTTGGTCATTCATACATTTTTTAAAGTTATGGACGATACAAACTCATTATGCTACGTGGCTCGATTTAGGAGTCCAGAAGTGTATTAATAAAGAGGTAAAGTTTGTGACTTTGTTTGTTTGTTTGCGGAGGATAATCTCTGGAACTACTGGTCCGATTCCCAAAATTCTTTCACTGATAGAATGCTACTCCTTGCGGGTAACTTAGGCTATATTTTTTTTTTATAAAAATTTTGTTTTAAATACCCACGCGGACGAAGTTGCGCACAAAATGCTAGTTTGTTATATGCTTGAGACGTTTTAGAGATATATTTGAGGTAGGCAACTATATCATTGACATTTTTTTATATCCTACGGCTACTTGGCCTTTATCTCATCTGATGTTAAGTGATGATAAGGCCGCAGATGGAAGCGCACTTCACCCGGAATCCTCAACTACTGAGGCACTGGCTATCTTATCTCTAGCTGCCGGAACACAACAATGCTACAAACTTTGATGTTATGGCGACATATTTAGACAAGATGGTGGAAAGCCAGGCGGACAAACAAGCCCTACCATCAACCAAACCGAGTACACAAACATGTACCCCCCGCTGGGAATCGAACCCGGGACCTCTGGGTCTAAACCGGTGGTCTTAGCCACTAGACCACAGAGGCGGTTAAAACATTAACATATTATGCGAAAACTAATATAAGGTCACATTTTATCAACTGCAAATATTTTGAGGATAATTTTTTAATTCAACAACATATTATATAAACTATTTTTATGAAAAAACCTTCAATTTTTATACGCTAGTTTTCAAGAAAAACGCCAAAAGACATTTCGATTAAAAAGAAAAATAAAGCACTTTCGGTAGTTTCAATTCAAAGGAGCCGAAACAGAGAGGCCGCAGTGCCTTCACCGCTTACACGTGCCCCTAGTTTCATTTAAAAGAGCCGACAGAGAGGCCGCTCTTTAAAAATATTACAATTTTTGTGTCAGGAAAAGTAAAAAAAAAACTAGCCTGATTTTTTTTTAATGCTAGGGCCTTATTCCTCTGATATAATTAGATGTTTTGTTAAAATATTTGCAGTTGATAAAAAGTGACCTTATGTATGAGTATAGAATATTTTCATATAAATTCCGCTTTCTTTTACTTACGCTTCTTTATACCTTACATACAAGTTTTAAAAGTTCCACTGTGACACAGTTGCGTGCAGTTAAGTCATCACGATTAGAAATGCATATCATTTTATAAATTTAATTATTTCGATTTCCTTTGATATATGTATAGAAAACACCCAGTGACAGTCGGAAATGTACAATTTCGAGTTCCGTTCTCATTGAGACATGATTTATATCGATTTGTAATGATTTATAATCGGTTATTAGACAAACTTGTCTTATAGAAACAACTTCATGTCTGACAGTGACTATTATAATTTGATAAAAGCATTTTATATATTACATACATTTAATATTATCAACGTTCAAAGTTTTAAGTATTTTTTGTGGTCACTTACTCATGATTTGGTATTTAGTATATACTCATACGTAAGTATAGTCTTAGTAATAAATACAATATTTAAAAAAAATCAGTATGTCGCACCACAGGTGCATACATCCAAGAGAATAAAATGTTCTCCGGGAATAAAAGTATAAGTGTTTATTAGTACAGTATATTTGTGCACCCAATTTCAACAAAATTCTGTTTCAGCGTGATTTAAGTGCAAAAACCAAACGTCCATGCTTTTGTACTTATTTTATATCGTTTTTTATTGTTTTGATTGCTGTAAGTTCTTTTATCTTTTTATTTGTCTATTATTTTCTTTTAAAACATATATAATGTACAGTCCGCCGCAATAATAACAGCAAAACCCATAGACTAAAACGGCGCATGCTAAACCAAACTTTCGTTCGACGATCTCCCGAACACAACAATTGCAACGCATGCAACAAAATTCATAGAGCTGCAGCAATAAACCCATAGAAATCATTTCCAGGAAAGATAAATGAAGATGCATGGCTCTATACAGGCCATTAGGAGCAATAGAAAGCACAATTTAATGTGGTGTCATTGGCTCCGTGTTTGCATATCATAATGTCAAAACGACGAGATAGCGACCCACGCGGGGCGCCTATCATAAGCGGCGAGCGGGTGGGAATCTAACAAAACACTAATTTTGTAAATATCCTTCCAAAATTAAAAAAAAATGTAGTTAATTATGGAGCTCGATGGCGCAGTGGTTAACGCGCCCGGTCTGCGAGTGCTGAGGTTAAGCAACTTTCGCAAAGGCCGGTCATCGGATGGATGACCAAAAATTTATCATCTCGAGCTCCTCCGTGCTTCGGAAGGCACGTTAAGCCGTTGGTCCTGGCTGCATTAGCAGTCGTTAACAACCAGCAATCCGCGCTGGGCCCGCGTGGTAGTTCATGGCCCGTTCTATCCATCCATAGGGAAGGCTCGTGCTCTAGTAGTGGGGCACAACTGAGCTGATGATAACGATGATGATGATAGTTAATTTACCTGTAAGAATTTGAGTAACTGCGGTATTATAACCTTTTTTTTGTGTTGTCTTTGACTTTCTGCGATAATTCGGCACAGTTGCATGCGTCATCATCACGGTATTGTACTGTCGGTACTGGAGTACCGGGATACGGGATCATGATGATATTATCACGTAATTAGTTACTCTTCATTATAAGTAATTTTATTTGAAATATCGTTAGGAGTCAAAATCTAATTTAATGTTTCAAAAAAGGGGAAAAAAGAAAAACGCCAGAAATATGTTATTTATAAAATAGAATCTCCAGTACATTCCTAAATATGTACATAAATATGAATTAAAACAAAAAAATATTCGCTCCACCTTTTTTTATTCCATTTATGTTGCTAAACCATTTACCAAACAGCCAGAAACCAATTCCGTGTAGATGTTGCAATATGCGAATAAATGTTTAAATATTAACATTTTATTTTTAGAATTTTTGTTCTATGATAATCGTGTTTGCCTGGATGATAAAAAAGCAAAAAAGATCAAACCCTAGAAACCAGAGTGATATAGAAGTTGGTCACTTGTACCACCTTGAAAGCTAAGCATGGGACGCCGTCGACCACCATATACAGACAAATCAGCGTACAAAAGGCTAGTAAAACAAAGTTCGACTTTCTCCGCCCCCCAGATAGGGAGCGTAACTGTTCCATCACATGCTTTTTGTCACATGATAATTTGGAACGAGTATCTAGTGAAAGTGATTTTTTATTATTATTGCACGCTTGGCCACGAAAGCACTTCGCCTTCATATTGATAGATAGTAAATGTCGAGGTCGATTGAGGGCACTTCACCCAGAATTCTCAATCAAGAGGGGAGATAGCTTCCCTCTTAACTTTCAGAACACAACAATGCTATATTGTTTTAAAGGTAACATATTTAGATACGAATAAGATACTATAGCTAGTCAATTTTATTCAGCACAAGCATAAAAAAATTAAAAAATCTATCATCATCATCATCATCATCATCAGCTCATTTTTGTCCCCACTGTTGGGGCACGAGCCTTCCCTAGGGATGGATAGGGAGAACGGGCCATAAGCCACCACGCGGGCCCAGTGCGGATTGGTGGTTGTTAACGACTGCTAATATAGCCGGGACCAACGGCTTTACGTGCCTTCCAAAGCACGGAGGAGCTCGAGATGATAAACTTTTGGTCACCCATCCAATGACCGGCCTTTGCGAAAGTTGCTTTACTGTCGCTTTGGCGACAGCTTACCTTTTTCTAGCCAGAAAAATTTTTAAAGAAAAAACTTTAAATATTACTCAAACACTCCGATAGCATTTAAAATTATAAGCAAAGGGGGGTAATTTTCAATTCTAGCCAATTCCAATTTTTACTAATCGAGAAACAATGAACCTTGTTTATCAATTCATGATTCTCAGTAGAGACACTGGTAGATTTTATATGCAACCGAAGATTTTTGATTAGACCATTTTCGAAAATTATCTTCACAATAGGGATATTGTAAAGTAAGCAGCTAAAACAGTAATCTTTTTTTAATATTCAGGTTTAAACAAGAACTTAACACCATTTTTTTTGGTCTTTTCCAAATTTTACTTTTTTTATACGTGCAATCAGACAAAAAGTTTGTAACTTTGTAGGTCGCCAACAATGCTCGTACATGTAGTTAGTTCTTAAAATGACTGGCAATTCACAGCGTTATTTAGTTACCTTTTTTTGTTAATATTATTACGAAATCGGATATCTTCTATCAGATTTCATTCTTCAACTTGATTAAGTAGATTTTTTTTGTTTCTTTTTGTATGATATGTTGCATGTATGCCTATACTTAATTTAAATACATTTGCGCATAGAAAATTATCTCTAACTTATAGATCTAACGGAAAAACAATATTTCACTGTCAATGGCAAAATTTATTGATCCATAGATCCAAAAGCGTCAGATCTATTGACATTAAGAGACGTAGATCTCTACATCTCTTGCGATCGTCCGTATTCCAACACAAAAGATAGCAACAGTCGTGACTTCTGTACGAATCGGGCCTTTGATCTTTCGGATAGACTATCTGTAGCTATTGTGGCATGCATCCAAGTTATTAAAGAAATCAAAAACGGTTATTAACATCAATATAGAAGCTTTGGTCGTCCCTTAGTAAGACCGAGGATATAAATTTTGGAAAATAAAATTTTAGAAATGAGGTTTTGTTGTATTTTTAATGGCATTTCACGTTTCTCTGAAGTCACTTTTATGGATGTTTATGTGATGCCCAATATGCCCAAATCTCGTTTGAATTAGAACAGAGACATTTTGTTTCCTACTTACAAGAATAAAATTATTGCCATCTAACAAGTTTGTGTTATGTAGATCTTTTCTTTGATCAGAAAACTATATAGTTATAATAAAAACATTTTTGATCAGACAAATAATTGTATTGTTCCTAATTAATGATAATGTTGTATCTCCTGTATTTATGTATAAGTGAAATATTTAGATGACATTAGATACACAGACGCTCTCGGGCTCAGACACAATAGAATTCAATTGTTCTGTGGTAACCGCACATGAGTGGTTAGAATCTCCACAACGACTGGTTTTGTGCTGCTCGCATCTAGCGGCTACCCGCGACCTTCACTAAATCGTCGGTCCACGTTAAATAAAAAAAAACTCTTATAACTCTTAATGCCAAATCAATAATTATCGATTAACCAGCACAAAAAGCTGTCTACCTCAAAAGCGCCAACGTGAAAGTGGACGTTACAATTACACTTGTCACTACACTTTACACTGATCTAGTTACCGTCACATCACGACGTCGACACCACAAAGGTTCTATGATTCACCAACAGGAAACTGTAAGTGCACCGACCGGTGGGAACTTATTATGTGGAGTCCTCGACACCAGCGGCGATGATAAAAGAACAAGTATCGCACGTCATGAGAGTAGCGAAAGTGTATAATGAGTTACACCTCGGGCCATCGACGATACCAAACCTCAAATTGGTTCTCATTTGACATACAACGCTCCATAGGAAGTTACTAAAGCAACACCTAAAACAAACTCTATGCTTGCTGCGAATAAAACTCAGCTTCATTTGTATCCTAATTCGGAAGTAGACGACGCAAAGTGTTGCAGTTAAAGGTTTGTTCGCCTTTAGTTAAAGGAACTACGGTCGAGATTGCTTTGAGCCACTGACTATTGTAAACCCAAATGCTAGATCGCTGCTGATTATTTCTTACTGACAAGCAAATTAGTGAATTCCTTTGTCTCGCTCGGACGTATTAACTTAGATCGAAGGAGTCCAGATAAGGGGACCAGATGTGGTGTTCAATTAACCATTTCATTTGGTCCGTACGAATCGTGTTCCGATACGAGCTCGTTACTCAATGAACTGATGAAACTTTCTTTAATCGACTTCGTATTGTGCGTAGACTTTCTCGATCAACCAAATAATTAAGCAAACGAAGACCAATTACTTGTTGTATTTGACTCTAAGTACTTTAAAGTTCATTTGATATGCAATTAACCAACTTCTGCTAAAAGGTCATCATAAACATTGCAATAGATTTATGATCAGCTTTGAAAAATCTAATACTAATCCCATATATATACATAGAATAGTTATTCTAATGTGAGTAATAGATCATGATAGTTAAAAGTTTTTTAAAGTAATTATATGTCTGTCGGTATCCCATAGTCACCAGTACCAAAAAACCTGCTAATAATACCGTTAACAATTATTCTAATATAAAACAAACAAACATATGAACGTAGAAACAAAACACACTATTTGAAACAACAAAGTGAGTATCATTGTTGAAACCGGTAAAGCACTATAAGAGCTCTTAGCCTGAATACCGACAATTTCTGTAAACAATAACCCACAGTTAGCCTGCAAAGGTAGGGGACGGTCACGACACGGGCACATATGACCCTTGCTTTTACCGAGCACCCATTGAAAGTGATCTCTGCGAGAAAGTCCCAGTAATTGTGTGGAATTCACTTACTCCTATATTAAGATACGTACTATCGGATAATTGTGAGAAATTGTCGACCCATTACACATTGCAGTTTATATTTATTGTTCATTCAACATACGCTTAATTAGTGTACGAAATGGATTTTTGTTCTCCGCACGAAAGTCACTTGACCGTCGAGAGTAAATGATCGTCGAAATGTAGGCGTTAACCTGGTTTGCAACGCGAATTAATTTGCAACAGTTCCTTTGAAAAATTTATGTAAACACATCAATCAAGGTCATTAAAAATTTATCGGTGGTTTTTAAATAAACGCACTGCACCGTTAACGCTTTTGGTACCACAATGTTTTGGAGCAAGCTATAATAAATAAAAGGTAATTTGAAGACATAAAAATTGTTACCATAATTAAACGTTCTTTTATGATCGATTTGATTCTCATATTTCTTTTTTTAATAAAACCTATGCTTATAACACCTTACGCCATAACTATCGTTGTTCAGAACACAATACCTTATTTGAAATGGACCGTCTCTAATGTACGTTCCTGCTTGAAGTATCAAAATTGAAAATTATCCTGGCATTCATGCATTATTTATAAAGACAAGAAAATGTAATAAATAATAAAGATTATTAATTTAACGGTATGTTTAAAGAAAGCGAGAAAAAAAGTTTTTTTTAATAGTTATGTTGTGTTCACAATGTTCTATTATATCTATGTTCTTATATCTAAACTAAAAACAATGTAGCTTCGGGTCTTACCTGAGTCAGTCGTGTTTTGATTTACAACATAAATATATTCAATTCTTCTAATTTGGTAGTCATTTTGTGTAGCGGTTAGATTAGTGCTAACTACAGTACAAAAACAGATAACTCCCACTAATATTGCGGATTCGTATACCGCAAATAAAAACTAAAAACATGTAAAATTGTAGCTGAGTGTTATTAATGCATGTTTTTATACCATCTTACTAGTCAGAGCATATAGAGTACCCTTGACCCGGAACTACATAACTGATGTCCAGCCCAAGTCCTTGAAAATTCTATTTCAAATTTTCAAACTGCCGGACAAAACAGTGAAAACAGTTCAACAATTGAATTAACATCGGTAAGAACGAGAAAGTCCTTTTAATAGATTAGGCCCTTTCGAAGACAATTAATGACTCAATTACAATGTCAATGTTACTAGTACTGCTTGCGGAATATTCAGGACTGCAACTAGTTAAACGCCTTTATAAAAGGATTCCTACCATTACTTCTTAATGATACGGATTGTCGGTCTGAATGTCTTTATAAAGCTTTCCCTCGGTAGGCTTTTCCTGGCCAACTAGTAAGTATTAAAATGTGCATGCAAATGAAGAAAACATGTTCTCATAGATTTCCACTTGTCAACGATCGTCACGACAACCGATGTTGTGATAAAACGGACATAAGCGGACACGTATGCTGACAACGTAGAATTTCCAAAGTAATTTGTAACTTCATCCGATATTGAACCTTATAGCGTTATCGTACATGCAAATTGAGATTCGGATGGAGCTACTGGCACTGGTAGCAGTATTGATACGAGCGGTGCAGTTGACGAGCACCTGAATGATCTTGATGGTTATCGAGGCGACGACGGTGAAGTGGCTTAGATCGATATTGAAAGTGAACGTGAAACTTGATATGGGATGTCGAAGAAATCAAAAGTTGATATGATTAAGATGCACCGTGACATAGAAGACATTATCGTTATTAGATAATCGTCGTTTAATAGAATTATGAATAAGTTATCTTACAGAAACAATTACATAAACATTACAGGTGACAACAATCTTAAGAAATAGCGAACACCAGAAATAGTGACAGTGCTCAAATCCCACCTGAAGCAATAGATTTTTTAAGTGTTGTATCATTTTTTATATAAAAATAAGTCATTGTATGCAAAATACATTTCATTTTATGGAAAATAATGTAACGAAATTGTAGGAAGCTGAATCATGTTACACAAGAGAGTAGGATTGCGTTGAACTTTATTTAACAAATCACAGAGACTTTATTGTAGACACTTATCGCACTATTTATGGATGCAGTGTAAAACTCTATTGCTATTCCAGGAACAGAATTTCTGACAGAATCAACACCAACAGATAAAACTTACGACTGTGTCTGATACATTGTAGTGGCATAATTATATTTACACCTAACTTGGTGTGAAATTTTAGATCAAATTTCGTAACGTCTGGAAATCACACTCAATATTTTTGTATTGATTGTTAGGGATGCACGCACGCTTAACCTATTTATTAGCTTTATTAGCATTTCTGTGTTCCGACAACCAAATCAAAAAAAAATCAAAAATAAAGTAGTTTTCTTGCAATAAACCCTTAAGTTGAAAGTTTAAAAGTATAATTTTATTTAAATAAGTCTTGAAAACTGGCTCTCAAAGCAAAAGTAGATTGTGTAGATAAAAAGAGGGCTTCAAAATATCCTTTTTTGTTGAAAACCTATTATTATTATTATTAACAAAATAACTATCTCTCCAGCTCTTAGTCACGGAAATGTCGCGACAAAGCATTGCCTTTATTAGCGCAAATATACAAAAACTCGTTGAGCGAGCGATCTTGTAACGGTAGCCGAAGACGGAAGGCAGAATATGTAAACATTGCGCAAAGGATTGTGATCGCCATAATAAGGCACGTCTCGCCAATGCTAGTCATAACAGCAACCTGTTTAGCTTTGCGAGACCAGATTTTCCGCAATGAGACTAAAAAGTAATAATAAAATTCGCCTTGCATGCCCATGTACGTCTTCTTGGTATAAGATAAAGACAAGCAAAAAAGATAATTCTTAAACACAAATGTTGAAAAAATTTCCACGAGCAGGATTTGAACCTGCACCCTTCTGACATACCGGGTCAGGTGCTCTTCCAATTGAGCTATCGTGGTTCTAATACCAGCCCGCCGAAATTATTCAACACTTTTTACTTTGAAAGCCAAAGGCGCCCATTCAATGTCAACAACTACCGTCACTAACATTCGATCATAATATTTTTACAAATATTTAAAGATCAGTTAAGAAGTAGGCAAGCTATTTATAAAATGTTCAAAATAATTTTTAACGCAAATTTTGTTACAAACAAATTACAAAAACACAAATGTTGAAAAAAAATCCACGAGCAGGATTTGAACCTCCACCCTTCTGACATACCGGGTTAGAACCACGATAGCTTAATTGGAAGAGCACCTGCCTTAGCCTTAGCCTTTGTTACTCAGCGCTAATGTAGCATTCTAATGGTGAAAGAATTTTTTAAATCGGTCCAGTAGTTTTATAGTTTATTCGGTGCAAACATACATATATACATACAAAAATACAAAGGTTTCCTCTTTATAATATTAGTATAGATTTAAGCTAAGGTCGTGGGTTCGATTCCCACTCAAGCTTCATGAGACTGGTTGATTTTTCCAATAAAATTTTATCTTATTACTATAATATCTAATAATATATATATATATTATATTTATAAGGTCACTTTTTATGAACTGCAAATATTTTGACAAAACATCTAATTATATCAGAGAAATAATGCCCTAGCATTTAAAAATAAATTCAGTCTAACTAGACTGACTAGGAAAAGTAGAAAAAAAAAAACTTTTTTTTTTTACTTTTCCTGACACAAAATTGTAATATTTTTAAGAGCGGTCTCTCTGTCGGTTTTTTTGAATGAAACTAGGTGCACGTGTAAGCGGTGAAGGCATTGCGGCCTCTCTGTTTCGGCTCCTTTGAATTGAAACTACCGAAAGTGCTATATTTTTCTTATTAATCGAAATGTCTTTTGGCGTTTTTCTTGAAAACTAGCGTATATAAATTTAAGATTTTTTCATAAAAATAGTTTATAATATATGTTGTTGAATTTATCCTCAAAATATTTGCAGTTGATAAAATGTGACCTTATATATATATTACAGTTACCGATAGTAGTAGTTTGTTCAACTTTAAGTCTACGGTATTTTCTATTCCGGAAACATATTACGATTCCCATAGATAGACGTAACAATTGACATTGAACATGATAATTGTGTGAAAGTAGTTAGCAATGCTTTTCTTTCGCCAATAAACTTTTTCCAATCATACTTTTGTATGAATTATTCAGATTGTTAGGAATAATTAACGGTTGAACTTTTTTGATTAGTTTTTCTTATCACGTTAGGTTCATTTTCATGTCAGTATATTCTTAAGTGTATTTTATGATCTACCTTATGTTTTCTAGAGTTTATGCGTAATCTCAAAAAGTTGCTAACCTTCCATCTCATTCCGTCTTTATCTCGATAATAAACGGAAATACCTAGATATGAAAATTTGTTTGAACTTGTCAAAATCGTGTTCAGTTAACAGCAACATTTTCAGCAACATCTCAACTACATCTTATTTCACAGAACACAAGGTTACTAAAACAACTGCATGATTATTTGTATCACTTATTAGCACTTTACCTGCGACTTTGTCCGCGTGGATTTGAAATTTTTTAAAATTCTTTTTTATCTTTTTTATCAATATAAAATGTTGCCTATGTTACCCATAAGGTAATTAGCATTCTTTTAGTGAAATATTTTTTGGAATTGGAGCAGTAGTTCCAGAGATTAGCTCCGACATACAAACAAACAAAGTCACAAAGGTTACTTCTTGATTAATATTTTTATTAGTATATAAGATTCCGACAAGCGCAACACGTAAATGCACTTTCGTCCGTTGACCGTGCGAAAATTGAAATATGTCTCCTCGCTACCTTAGAAGGCTATAAAAGCTCTCGACTGCCGGAATATTAATGTAACGAGTCACAACTTACTTGCGGTATCTTATCGCTAAGGCTTGTCATCTGATTATATTTTATAGCCGCCACAGCCTACCGACTCTTTGGTCGAGCGGTTAAATTCTCGACCCGAGATATGGGTTCATATACTCGTACCAGCTCCCCAACTGCCTAACACTCTCGCTTTCGATCGCTTTGAAAGCGAGGCCCTCGTCTCGCTTTCTAATATAATATCGAATAATATCGAAAGCTATAGCCTATAGCTTTCGATATTGCTTTCATATTGCTTTTGAAATGACAAGATGATGCCTCCTCCTCGCCTCGCCTTCAAAGCGATCGATAGCGAAAGAGTTAGGCGGTTGACCCCCAGGTCCAGCTAAGTTTGTTACGGATTTTTCAATGCATTTAAAAGTAGATAAAAAAATGGAAAACATTAGTAGTGAACATTTATAAAATCATTTATTCAATTAAATGTAGGTATGTGATTTAAAGTCCACTATGGAAAGTTTTAAATTGCACAAATTCAGTTGATCAAAAAAATTATTTATAATTTCCTACTAACAAGTATGAGATAGTTATTTCAATTTCGGTATTTTCCTTAGGCATAAATTTTTTTCTAAATGTGTATTTTTAAAATTCTACGGTATACAAAATGTATAAAGGCTTTTAAGCCAATACCCAACAATTGTAGCGATGACATTAGCAGTAGCATTAGGATTGTATACAAGCTATCACTTACTCACAGCGGTTTACGAAAACGTGTTTCTCGAGGTTGACACCGAAGCCCGTTAGGTTGATTCGTTGACCCGTGCCTCTTTGTCTACATACATGTGGAGCAATTAGCCGTTAACAATGGTATCTGCATCTCTATCTTTCGTATTGCAACTCGCATCTTTTGCTTTCTCAATTTGGATTATCTTGTTTTCAGGTTCCTTTCTCATATCAATAGCGTTAGACAATGACCTTTATCTGTCAATTAAAGTTAGTATTAATGTTAACTGATTTAAGTCAGATTCACAGAATAACAAAGAAATATCAACTGCAAATCATAAACGCTTGGTTTTCATCTTACTGGTGAGTGAATATAATTCTGAAGATCGGAACGCAATTCGCTCGAAACCGTCAACCGCTCTCAGGCTTTCTTATCACTGTCTGTACTCAAACTCAACTTCTGCATGCTTCTAACACTGTTGTTTTGGTGACATACTTAAATATATCGGTGTTACCTAGCCAGGCAAACTTAGAACCTGCCCTACCACCTACTAGAGTACAAAAAGGGGAATAGAAGTCGAACGGTGGGTCTAACGCCGATGGAAACGTCACTAGACCACAGAGATGATTAAAATGCACCTAATGCACCGTCCCCGCATTCAAATAAAAATTTGCGGTGTAGTTTAAGCATATTGCATCAAACGCAACGCACATCCACAACTGGGCCAACAAATGTCTGGAATAAACATGTCTTTCGAAAGATTGTGCGTTGAGCGTTTCCATTTCCTCACTCTCACATCAGCGCTGACAAGGCCCATTCTAACCAACCACCCAAGACCTGTCATTCCTTTGTTGCGCCTCACAATGCTTCTCATTCGGGTTTCTATATCATCGCGTACCGTTGCAAGACCCCACCTGCCTTACACAATGCATAATTTCAGCTCCGAACCTTGACCATGAATGCTGTTGCCACTTTGCCACCGATACCTAGTTCCCAGACGGTTTGTTACACTCCTAATTATCATTGCCGGTTGTGTCCTTCGTATAAACTGTGTTAGTTAGTGGCTTCAAACGTTTATTTGCAAACTGAGTAATAGCTCTTTTTTAGGGTTCCGCAGTCAACAAGAAACCCTTATAATTTCGCCATTTCCGTCCGTCTGTCTGTCTGTCTGTCTGTCCCCTGTCTAGCTCATAGACTCTTAGTACTAGAAAGCTGTAATTTGGCATGGATATACATATAAATCACGCCGACAAAATGATGAAGTAAAATTTTGAAAAATATTTTTTATTTTTATCTCCCCTACAGGTGGAGTGGGGATGTAGTTTTTGGATACGTGAAAATATACACGGTAGTTGTATATATGACGAAGTTAAAAGGAAATCTATTAAAGCTAAGTAGGCTTTACAAGTTTACGAGTAACAGTTGACCAACTTATAAAATGTACTTGGCGCAGTACAAATTCCTCATTGGGAACTACTTAAATAACGTTGTCAGGTGTCTGAAACTGTCTGTCGGTAGTATCTAAATTTAAATATATGAGCCATCGTTATATAAATGTTCATAAAAGCCCTCTTGTCAGAGTCCGCATTATTGAGATGGGCTACGGAACCCTACACTGCGCGTGGCCCAACACGCACTTGGCCGGTTTTTAAATCTTATGGGTAAGTACTTGGCTTTCATCTCACCTGATGTTAAGTGATGATAAGGCTGAAGGTGGAAACGCGCTTCACCCGGAATCCTCAACTACTGAGGCACTGACTATCTTATCACTTGCTGCCGGAACACAACAACGCTACAAACTTTGATGTTTTGGTGACATATTTAGATAAGATAGTGGTAGCTAGCCAGGCGGACAAACAAGCCCTACCACCAATCCCAATACATAAACATGTAGCTCCCGATGGGTCTAAGACCGGCAGTCTAAACCAGTAGACCACAGAGACGGTTACTGTCTAAGTGGTAGGTACTCTCGATCTAATAGATACTTATTATTCTAATGTCCTTATTATTTTGTCATCTTGTACAAGTGTATCAGCACCATCATTAGGCTAAAGACGTCTCACTGCTGGGCTCATGTCTTTATACATGATCTAATTTAGGATCATGTTACTTTTGTTATGTACAAACATTGTTATTTTTAATCATTGGAAAGCGGAATCTCTTAAAACAAGCAAAACTTTTGCTCAAAAGGAGGTTTTGACAATCTAATGTAATTGTAAACGTTTAAGACATTTTTTATTAAAATTTAACTGTTAGTGTAGTTAATACCCATCAATTGTGGCGATGACTCGATTTCTATGATGGAGGCCTTGTCCAGTAGTTAGTGTTAGCAGAATTGTTAGTGAGCTTGGGTCATGATTTACGCCACGTAACACACCAGGCTGGGTCAATGCCTTTAACGACTGCTATCCTACAACTACCGGGATTAAGATCGGGAGAAGTTTATAACGTTTTTGGTATTTAATCCGATGACTCGTCATTGCGATAGTTGCTTTACTTGCAAGATTGAAGACTGACGCGTAAGCTGCCGCGTCCTCGATAAAATGTAATATAAAATATAAACAGTAATAATTATTCAAAATTAAGCAATGCTTACTCGTATTATTGCTAATTTAAGGTAATTTTAACTTTAACCAGATGTTACTACCCAAACACATTATTTATTTTAATCATCTTATTTTTATAGAAACCAACTTCATCACTATAATTCTGAAATAAATTAAACGCGAAGCGACTTCGTGCTTTTATTTTTTCTTGGCTCCGTTTCCAACTGCGCTACGAATTTCGTATATTGCTTACATTGAAAAAGCAACATCTGAATAACGAACTAACAAGACGACAAAGTGCATTTAGCACAATAATGCTATGATATACTTCGTGTAGAAAGTAAGAGGCGGTCGATAAAAAACAGGAAGTTTCTATTAAGCTGAAAGAGGTGATAACGAACTTCGCGCGCCGACAATGGTACGACCATCTGCTTCAGTTCTCAGCGACTATAGTTTCTAATCCTAAACCATAATGAGCATGCCATATTCTCACACGCAGCGTTACATTCATTAGACAACGAATACACGCTTCCTATTCCGAGAGATGAGAATCCGAGCTTTCATAACAAAATTTGGGCGTTCCACCGCGCCGGCTCTCATTTCATAGACCACTGGTCTCTGTAAGAGCTCCTTTGTTTCTAGCGATATGCATATTGATATGCAAGGAAGTCCATCTTCCGAGTTCAGCGACACACAACGGTCCACTTTTATCGAGAGCATTGACCTTGTTGATAAAGGCCGAAACGAAAGCAAGGCTTTTGTGGCCCCCGACCTCGCCCGCGGATCTGTCACAGATCGTCCGCATATTTTAATAAGTCCCACTAGAAACGTCACGACGCCGAATCACGATATCATTTCACGAACCCACCGTCACGTACCTACTAGATCATGAACGGCGATATTCTTCGGGGAATCACATTCAAATTGCTGTGAATTCAGCGGTACTACACCGACCGAGAAATGCAAAGGTTATCAAGATGCAAGGACTTATTGAATTGGGGATGTGCGGTCACGACTCGGGGTGGTGATGTAACAATGCCTATGCAATTTCACTTTTGTTGAAAACAATGACGGTCGTTGGCGCCGCCGTTAACCGTTTAAAGGTCAGAAAGTTGAATCTAATGAGCTTAGTAGTTAACAAGATAAATCCGAATCAATTTCTCTACCTCGGGCTATGATGCGCCGCTCTGTGTCGCAGTTTCGGCAAAGACAGAAGAATATTTAACTGGAAAGTTGTGGAAAGCAATGCTCATTGAGCTATTCTTTGTGATCAATATGAATTAATAATGTGCAACCTCGGGCGTTATTTCCCAGTAGTTATGAGTAGTGTGAAAGTGTTATGAGATATCAATGACGATCTGGTCATTGACACTTTCTCTGACCCGCGCGGGTGATCAGTGGAGTTCAAACAAATAAAAACAGCTGCCGGCGGGTTGTGTAAGCGAGTTTATTATTAGCCGACGATTTTGGACGCATCCACATGTGTAACATTGATTGGTTAGTTAGTGGCAGTGGCGATCGTTCAAGTGAGCACTTGGGGCATATTTTGAGGATTACCGTAACAACTATTATTTCATTAAACCTCTTCCGCAATCGCTTTATGTTGTTTTGAAGTTTTAGATACTTGAACTTTCTTCTTTTTAGAAATACTTAGCTCGTGAAGTTTTACATTCGCTTAGTTAAGCTTCGTAACTTATAGTTTGTCGCTTGGAAGAGTTGATATTGTAATTAGTTGCTTACGATATACCTAATGACTGACTCAATATTATGTTTCTAATGTTGCTATCACTGCTTGTACACGTCCGTACCACAAAATAAGGAGACCCAGAAGGTAAGCTTAAGGCGACACACTGAAAAAATGCACTAACTTTCGAATAGTTTAAGACTTATAATACGAGTATGACTCACGAATCTGAAATGTTGATATCGGTAAATTCATGTCTTTATCTTGAATTTGCTTGCTCAAATACACGATTGTATAATTTTGAATCGATCATAATTATTTACGAAAACACCACAAAAAAAACACTACTGTTCAAATTACAACAGAATTACTTAATTGATATGCTTGGAAACCAGTTAAATATATTGATAACATCAATATTCGTAATTTAGTAGCCGAATAGTTTAATAACAAAAACTAATAATTTTTTTATATTTTTTATTTGCGGTCTCAATTGTCGCAAGCGCTACGTATTTTCAACCTTATGACAGCGTCAGTAAGGATCGGCCTTTTTGATTGTTCACAAAGCGAGGTGTCGTCTTAATACATACCGAGCTCGAGCAACTCACACATAGACCACTTGCACGGACAGCTGTTTCGAGATTTCATGTCCGTGTCGTGTCTATGTGTACATATACGTTGATCAAGCGCGTTTGTATGAAGCTTATCTTCTGCAGTCTCCTTATTTTGTGTGGACACGGTTTCTGATGGGCAGTTGCATCTAAATGTCAGTGAAAAGGCGGTGTGTCGTCATCTCGTGATGCGCCCGCGGCGACATCGCCGTCTCTATGGTAATGAAATCGTTAATCTAACTCTGATGGTGTTATGCTTTCGCGTCGTAACATCTTCACTGAAATCGAAACGGAGAAAATTGATGTTTGTTTTGTTCGCATTATATCTATCGGATGATGAGTTGTGTTTACTCGTTAAGGGAATCGATTCTGCTATTTTCAAATTCAGTTAGCCTTTTACAATATGTGTATGCTACACGATTGTGAACGATTGCAAACAGCAATATCTGTACATGAAAAAATCTGAAATATAATAATGTAAAGGCACCAAAGAGTACGCACTATCAAAGATTAAAATTGACATGACACATTCATACAATTAACTATTTAATTTAACTAACTAGCGGCTGCCCGCAGTTTTACCCGCGTGGTTCCTATTCCTGTGCAAATATCGGGATAAATTCTATGTGTTAATCCAGGTTATAAACTATCTGTATGCCGAATTTCATCCAAATCCATCCATCCGTTGCAGCGTGAAGAAGCAACAAATATACACACATACACACAAACTTTCGCGTTTATAATATTAGTGTGAATAATAAATTAAATTGTACACATTAAGTCACAAGCTTTTGATAGACATTGTAGAGTACTGCGTACTAGGTAAGTTTAGGTGACGTTAACTCTTTGATAGCTTTACCTACCCTAAGAAGACAAGTAAGCTTTTACACAAATCAATATAGAAGCTAGGACGTTCGTAACTTACCTATGGGTGGGTATAAATAATAAATATCAAAATCTAAATGCAATGTTTTGTTATGTTTTTTTTATTTTATTCCTTTGTAATAGCTTCATGACTACAACACCTCAAATATTATTATAACTATAAATTGTTATTTTTTATAAATTTTCTATATTCACTATTTATATATATATATATATAAAATACAATGAAAAAATTAAACGCCCACCCGACCCAGCCAGGAATCGAATCTGGGTCTTCTGCAATCCGGGCGGCTGCACTCACCGTTATGCTACCGGGAAGGCTGACGTAAGCGCTAAATTTTGTCACTAGTTTTTGATTTTTTTGAAATGCTTTAGAGCGACATTAGTGCTTTAGAGCTTAAGTGTAATAAACACTTAAAAATAAAAAGTAAAAAATTTACTATTTATATTTTATTTTATTTATATTGAGTCGGTTAGTGTTTACAGTTTTGTTTTTTTTTTGTTCGTCTACCCTCTTTTGGGTAATAGCAGAATACCAGTGCTTTGCTTATACACTTTAGTATTTTTGTGTATAAGCAAAATCAGCCACTGAGCTATCGACCTTATGTGCTTCTGCAGCACAAATGTATCAAAATGTCTATTGTTATTATTATTTTTATTTTTAATCATCATCATCATCATCATCATCATCCTCATCCATCCCCTGCTCGCCACCCGGACTAGGTCGCCCGACCACCGAACTGGAGGTCTGCCTACCGATCGACGAGCATCTCTTGCCCACCACTCAGTTACCGGCCAGTCCGTTATTTTTAATAGAATTTTTATTTTTATTTTATTTTCGTTATTTATGTGATGTATTAGGTACAAATAAATTGTTTCCATTCCATTATATTCTATTTCTAAATCTGAAATGTTTTACGTAAACAGATGAACATTATACATTGTTAATCAAAGTTAACGATTATCTATTATTTAACGTCGCAGTAATTGCGGTAACAATATGCAAGACAAACACGAGCCCAATTACGAAGATTAAAGAGCCATACAGATTGCTCTCATCCTGTTGTCAGCTCTTGTGTTAGCTCGTTACATCGATAATACCTACGTTCCTTTTGTTTGTTGATTCTTTGCATAATTAGCTACTTTGTTTTTAAACATATCCGAAAACCTTACCTTACCTTGGAGCCACTAGCTTTCAACTTTATCAGAAGTCACTAACGTATGATATACTAAATAAACTGAAGGGTTTTTACCTACTTGCAACATAATTTCGATTTAAGATAATGTATACAAATACCAATAATTAAATACAATACAATACTTTGTACTTACCTATCAGTCTTTTTGCATGTTACCCATTCTAGATCAAAGGCGAAAGGGAACAACTTTTCCCAAGAAACATAAGTCAAAAAACGAGATTTTTTTTTAACTTTCCCATACAAAGCCTCTATTGACCGAGCATAGTTTGTATGGAAAAGTTTTAAAAAAATCTCGTTTTTTGACTTATGTTTCTTGGGAAAAGTTGTTCAGTGTCATGGTCTGATCAACCCACCTGCGGGATTGAAACGATCAAAAAGTGACGGTGTATAACCTAGACGCTTCCATAGACACATCGCCAGCTCATTTTTAGGTCCTTGCTACAGCTGGGGCACGAGCCTTCGCTATTGATAAGCAGAACGGTTCATAAACCACCACGCGAGCCCTGTACGATTGGTGGTTGGTAACGACTGCTAATGCAGCCGGGACCAACGGCTATACGTGCCTTTCGAAGTTGCTAAACCTAAACAACGTAGACCGGGTACATTGACCAGCCACTGCGCCATCGAGCTCACTCGAGCGTTACACATAACCATCTCAAAAGGTACTTTCATAATAAATACTTCTTGTCAGTTTTCTCTCCAATTCGATAATAACATTCATCATTACGTTTCCAAGTAAAATTGGTAATTAACTCGAGTTAGTTGGCAACACCAGAGACCGCGGTAAAGTATCAAGTTGTGAAATTAATAGTCGCAAGTATCAAGTTTATTAGTTCGCGTGTGCAATATGAAACAATGGAGAGTGACTCGAATTTATTGGACTACACGAGTTTGTTTGCGTGAAGATTGGAATGAATGTGTACCCTACTGCTACGATTTACTTTCTACTATCGAATACTTATATAGTAAAACCGAGTACAGGGAATAACTCCGGTGATTACTAATCTTGGATTAGGATACAGGAGTTTTTAGTGGGTATATCGGGTGCGCCGATAATGATATCTAAAAACTTATTTCTTCAGAAACTTTGTAAATTTAGTACAAATGAAACAATGATCCGACATCAAAATGTTTGTCAAATCAAAATATTCCGCAGGCCACCGTTGTCTTATTTTTAATTAAAAAATATGAATTTGAAAATATTAAGACTTTTCTTATTTTTTACCCAAACGCCTATGATTTTACGAAAGTAAACATTGCTCTAATTAAGTATCCAGCCTACTCTGTACAGTTATTAGTGTGCGTGCGTATTCGTAGTAGTGCGTCGATGTCACACCACTGCCACACGCCGCTCGCTCGCTATCATAAAGAAACTTGAAACTCGCAGTTTTGCGCTGCACCCCCTTAAGTAATAATCTTAAAAATCTAACTTAATCCAATCTATCTTTATTTATTTTACTTATCTTTAAAAACTTTCTTATTCAAAACAATAATTTATAAAACACAAATGTGATTGCGAGACCGCTATTACAACATAAATAACATATTGGCATTAAATACATTTCGTTTTTGAAGGTACCGTCACGTATCTCTGTAGACCTTATTCCAACGAGATAACACCCATTCTTGGTCAGACCGATCTGACCACATTGTATTACTTTCAAAAAGTGTAACATTCACATCAACTCAGAATTTCTCACGGCCCGACCTCACATCGATAACTTAATTCAATTATTATGGCCAATCGGCGTGCATCACAATTCTCAATGTTATTTTGTCGGTTCGCACGTATATCAGAGGCGCCTACTTACGATAGACCTACGCTTAAAATGTCATAATAATCTGTCAATGTTTCATTTGTTTGTGCAATTTGACGGCCCTCAGTGCGGTGAACTTAAAAGAGGAGGGCCGCAGGTTTTCCTATCAAAACGTAGCAGCGACCTACTTAGGTTTATTTTAAATACGTTTTCTCTAATTGCTCTCATGAATAAGTTAGAACTGATTAAAAATTTTCTTTTACGTTCTTCAAATAAAAGGAAAAGCTACATGTTAAATTTTTATTTACTTTCTCGGTAGAAAGAATGAATAGGTACAACCTCCTGGTAGGCTACTCTTGACGCAAACTCAATCTCAATACAATTCCAATGCGATTATGTATCGATATTGGGATAAGTATCGCATATTCGGAACGCCCCATCTCGATAATAATTTGTTCACTCAATTTCCACGCAATTTAATTCCAATGTGGCGCTATTATCGCTTTTAAGAGTGCCATTTGAATTTTTTAGATTTGGGATTGGAAATTGATTATTGCAATTGTGTTTCAAGAGTAACCCACCTGTCCTGTGGTTGTACACACGCCTTCATATTAGACCACCACAAATGTCAAATTTCCTCAATAGACTCTGAACTTTATGTATAGAACATAGAACTTAATGTATCTAGAGGACCTACAGCTGCGAAGAGACATTGCTTCTCTCAGTGTCTTCTACCGGAATTACTACGGAGAGTGTCCTGAAAAACTTTTTGATCTAATCCCGCCTTCTCCTTTCCTCTCCCGGACTACACGTGCTGGTCTTAGAAACCACTATCATACTGTACAGACAATCAGTATTCGTACCAAAAAATTTGGCAAGTCGTTCCTCTGTAAGACCATTCGGCTTTGGAATTCTTTGCCGGCGCATGTGTTTCCCAGCTCCTATAGTCGCGGGGCGTGAAACGGCATTTATGCAGGCCGTCATGAATGGGTGCGCTTGTTACCGTGCTTGTTCCACGGTGAGGAGCGCTCTCATTATTTTGGACTGCATAGGCTGCTTACCATCAGGCAGGATGTGGTCACTATGACGTGTCAATATTAAAAAAAAAATGGCATATGATTGTTTGACAGTTTTGGATAAGTTCATGTTCAGGCGTCTGTACCCTCTTTGTACCTGTACAACGTAAGTAGCTTAGTAGGACCAACGTAGATGTCAAGTAAGCTATACTCGTTAAATAAACGGACGACTACTTTAGGCATAAAAATGTAAGTGAATTTAAAAGCTGCTTTGAATCCTCAGTAAAAACGATTGTGTTAGTAGTAAAGCTTAGTGGAAATGGAGTCCAGACGCGAAGATAACTGGTGCAGCGTGAATACGTACGTAGCATCACTTAACCTCACTCTGCCGGCTCACAAGGTGCTTCTTCACGCCTCTTTTGATGGACCCCGTGTCATAGGAAGGAGGGAAAACGTGCGTTGGTAGACTATTCCATCTCTTGGTGGTGCGACAAAGAAACAAGTCACCAAACTTTGTGCGCGATGGGATATTTGAGACAGTGAAGTGTTCCTATGAAGGAAGGGAGAAGGTGGGATGAGATCAAAGAACTTTTCAGAGCACTCGCCATGGTATATGTAAGAGGTAAAACACGCTGAGTGACGCAACATCTCTACGCAATTGCAGAGATTCGAAAGTTTTCTTTGTTTCTTAGATAGCATAGGTTTTTATCCATAAGAATTAATTATTTTACGTTATTAAGTTATACTAGTGGTCGCCCAGTCCGATCCGATCCGAACCGTTCGGAGAATGTAGTAGGGCACGGGGACGCGCACTAGTGCGCGATGTCGTTCTCTCTAGAAAACCTCCGAAGGTGATTCGTTTCACACGGTTTGAGGAACCCTTTAAGTTCATCGCCGCCCCCAAACAAGCCCGGTGAAGCTGAAAATGCCGTCTGAGGCAATCAGCAATCTCTCTCAAAAAAAAAAAGGTCGCCTAGTGGTCGAAATTCGACCGTAATTTTATTAAGGCTGCACGGATTGTATCCTAAGCAATGAAAAATTAAAAAAAAATAGAATTTGAGTTTGGATTGGCATTGACAGATGTCGGCCGCATCAAAGACAAACAATACGTGTGTGTCAAATACATGGTAGTGTGTGTAATGTTGTTTTTGTTGATTGAATGTATTTTTATGCATAATTTAAAAAAATATTAACATTTGGATAACCTTCTCTATATAAATTATAAGTGTGCGAAATTTCATACTCCTCCGTCCGCGCAATTTTCGTAAAAACGGGTACAAAGTTTTTGCTTCACGTACTTATTAATATATATAGTTAACATTTTTCATATGATCACATAAATGGAACTAAGTTAAATTTCACATGAATCTCAACAGTATTTACGAAATGCCTCAAAATCCTCATACGAAAATCAGTAAACAAATAAAAAAGCATCATCTTTCTTACTCAAAGCTTGCGTTATAATACGAGGTTGAACTTATGTGCCCAAGCCAGTCATTCATTAATGACGTATAAAACTCAAATCGAAATCAATCAAAGAAGGCGCCTAATCGTAATTCGGCTACATCGCAAACTGTCGATGTATTCGTACGATAACGTTATTACTAAGTATATAAATAATGACAATCAGTCACTGGCGTGTCATTAATAACATAGTATCATTAAATTCGGCTCGCCTTACCTTGGCCTGGGTTTAGCAATGTACAGAATTCGGCTGGAAATGGGACCTTTCACGCGTAACGTTACCCTTTTTAATGTAAGGACACCAAATTAAAATGACATCAACAGAATTCTTGTGACATAATTGTATGTTGTGATTTAACTAGCAGCTACCTGGGACAGCGAGTAAGCCTCGCTATCCAACGAGGCAATGAATGCTGCTAGCTTACTGGGTACTCTGCCTGATGGGAATGATGTAGGGCAATTTTTTTATTTATAAATTGTATTAAATAGTTTCTAGAGTTTAGTTTAAAGTAGTTTAATTTACTTTGTAAATATTTAGTAAATATCATCATCATCATCAGCTCATTTTATGTCCCCACTGCTGGGGCACGAGCCTTCCCTATGGATGGATAGAACGGGCCATAAACCACCACGCGGGCCCAGTGCGGATTGGTGGTTGTTAACGACTGCTAATGCAGTCAGGACCAACGGCTTTACGTGCCTTCCGAAGCACGGAGGAGCTCGAGTTGATAAATGTTTGGTCACCCATCCGATGACCGGCCTTTGCGAAAGTTGCTTAACCTCAGTACTCGCGGACCGGGCGCGTTAACCACTGCGTCATCGAGCTCCTCTTTAGTAAATATGATGCTCGTTAATCAATAAAACGAAATGAAAATTAGCATGGCTAATTTCATATTTGCTGTTGAGTTGTTGTGTATTTTATTATTCATTACTGGTGGACCCGGCGGACTTCGTACCGCTTTGACAGTTTCCATTAATTCCCGTAGGAATATCAGGATAAAAACTATCCTATGTGTTAATCCAGGTTATAAACTATCTGTATGCCGAATTTCATCCAAATCCATTCAGTACTTTTTACGTGAAAGAGTAACAAACTTCCACTTTGACAGTTCCCATTCATTCTCGTAGGAATATTGGGATAAAAACTATCCTATGTGTTAATCCAGGTTATAAACTATCTGTATGCCAAATTTCATCCAAACCCATTCAGTAGTTTTTACTTGAAAGAGTAACAAACATTCACTTTGACAGTTTCCATTCATTCCCGTGGGAATATCGGGATAAAAATTATTCTATGTGTTAATCCAGGTTATAAACTATCTGTATGTCAAATTTCATCCAAATCCATTCAGTAGTTTTTACGTGAAAGAGTAACAAACATCCATCTACACTTACAAACATTCGCGTTTATAATATTTGTAGGATTAAGTTGTTATGTAGACATAGATAATACTTTTATTGAAACGTCAGACCAATAAACATTGAAGAAATAACTAAATTGAAATTAGATGGTTTTGTCGCTTCAGAGCGATGCTAAAGTGGAATGTAACAAGAAAAAAGTAAGCTTATCAAAACGTACTTTATATAAAATAAGAATTTGCATCTCAACTCCGCTACGGCTCATTAAACGACCTCCTCACCCCTAATTCTTGCTGTGCCCAACAGGGTTCATACTGATCTTGACATTATTTTAAGATCCTTGTAATACATAATATCGAAATCATTAAAAATTGAGAATTGAGATACAGTAGTCATTAGCCTACTTTTCTAAAAAAAGAATACAAACTTATAAAAGGTAGGTATTTACTCCCTAAAACTGCCAAGTTTCTTTAAACAATTTCCATTATTTACTTTATAATACCCACGTTCGCCTATTACAAAACCAAATACAATAGTATTAAAAGAAGAATAAAAGGACAAAACGAGATAACCATGAACATATTTACCATAACGGCTTCTTGTAATTTACATAATGCCCGCAAATTTGGTTTATTAAATAATTTTATACCGTATCGGTCGGTAATAAGCAATTTGTTTCGGACACCAAAATGTATTGAACGAACGGAAATTTACAGTGCATGCCGCAAAAAAGGAGTGATTTAAAATAAGTTTTTTTACGTAAGGCGATAAAGGCATGTGTTTACGATGCAACCTACGTCGTGACGCCGTTAATAAAAGAAAACAATGACATAAGCTGTCTTTCAATGGCATAAAGCACGGTGCATAACACAAAGCCCGATCCGATCCGAACCCTACGGAGAATCTAGGGCTCGGGGACACGGACTAGTGCGTGATGCCGTTCCCTCTAGAATACCTCCGAAGGTGATTCGTTTCACGCCCTTTAAGTTTCTCGCCGCCCCCAAAAAAGCCTGGTAAAGCTGAAAATGCTGTTTGAGGAACCAGCAAACACTCTTCAAAAAAAACAACACGAATTGTATTTATGACTATGTCGTAAGTTTTAAGGGTATATATATAAAATCTTCTGTGCGTGTGTATTGAACTCTTTCAAAATGGCTGGACCGATTTGGATGAAATTTTCTGTGGTGTTCAAGTGGATTGAAGAATGGTTTCGATTTACAATTGGACCCAGTAGGTGGCGCTGCTATAGGGGTACATCATGGGATACGGATGTTCTTAAACGGAATGATTTGTTTATTTTGTTGTCATGGAAACGTTGTCATGGAAATTATCAAAGCGGTGCGAAGTCCGCCGGTCAGCTAGCATAAAGATAAAAATGTACCTATTAAGATTTATTTTAAAAGTTTATGATGCCATTAAAAGTAGAGATGAGTTGAATATGACAGTGAAAATATGGTATAAGGGCGCTGATTGTTTTAGTTTGGGTTTTTTAGTACTTGTGTGTACATCCTATGGTATCAAAAATATACCTAGTTACTTATATGACGAGCTCCGTAGCAAGCCACTCCGGCTTGCACGCCGGACTTTGGGCGGCGTTAACTTTGAAGTCCTTGGTTCGATTCCCGGTCGGGTTTATTGAAAACGTACTTTTCGATATTTTATCGGGGCTGGGTGGTTCTAGTACCGTCATTGTATCTGATTTTCATAAAACGAGTTTTTTCTTACTACTTACCTTGGGATCAAAACAATGTATGTGATGTTGTCTAATATATATATTTTTTATAAATATACCTAATTAATTTACTCCTTACATATACACGTACTATAACTATCCATTTACTTAACAAAACCCAAGTTCAACAAAGCTTCCATTACACAATGAGCAAGAAAATCTTACGATAAATCAATGCATGCGTACACATCCTTACCCCGATATTCTACATTACACAGCCTTGGTTAGACCCACACACCACATTCAAAGTACAGGTTTACGAATGGCATCTAACACCTACCTACATGCCTGCGGCGATCTTTATAGGCGGGCGCAAATTGGAAACCGTTAAATTGTCCTTAAGTGTACTAAAAGCGAACCGTCAACCATAAAATGCGCTATGAAATATGACATCTTTAACTATGGAATAAAGTTTGAAGTGTAACGCGCGGTAATGTGTGAGACGATGTATGGAGAACCGTTTACGCTGTTTCAGTATTGTGGCTTTGTCCTTGGTGTTTCCGTCACTATAAGTATTTGGAACAGTTGTAAACACAGTTCTATAGGGTCGTAACTTATTATTACCTATAGGTAATTATCTCGCAAATCGTGGAACCGTTACGAAAATTTACACTTTACAGTAATAGAACCGGCAATTGTTTTAGAATCATTGCTTATTTTAATGGTACTACAAGCATTATCTCAGGTTATCTCTAGATAAAAGTTTTAGACAAGATTTTTGTTTTAACGCTAAACGTTTATTTCTGTAACAAGGCTATAAGAAACGAGTACTTGAATACTCGACCGGAAGAACTAACATTACGGTAACTAGATTGGAAGAGCAAATAATCATTTAAGTTAAGATAATTTTGTTGCGTGCTAATTACAATTTTTTTTTAAAACAAGAGCAGGATTTGAGCCCGCTCCTCATGACCAGTGGTCGGCGTAGGTAGTGCCATATGGGGTGAATGACAACAAATGTATATATTAACATGGACATGCCCCGGGATTCGAGATTTCAAAATCGATATTGAATTTACTTATTTTTAACATAGGTAGAAACTATAATTTACTATACTGTTTTCTGTCTGTTTATTCTCTGGAAGAGATCGCGTCAAGCGGTAAGACCGTCGAAATTGTACATGTGATGTTTGTGTTATTTAGACAATTACGTCCCGTTGTCAGGAAATAGTGAAGACGTATAGAAATCACTACATATTTATAAAACAGTGTTTTTAGTAGGTAGTACTAGTTGGTCTTAACGCTTAGGTACAGCAACGAAATTTTTTTTATGAAACTCCTGTTCTCTTATTGCTAACAAGGTAAGTATTTATAGTTTAAAAAAATGGTGACATTTTTAGGGCGCGCACATTTAATTTATAAATTAAATGTTGGCAATATTTGATTAAAGGTGATTTTTACTATACCGGGATTTTGAGATGAGAGGGTATGTCCACGTTATGCCACGATCGATGAATCCCGTGAAATAGCACTACCTACGCCGACCACTGCTCATGATGTACCGGGTCAGGGGCACTACCATCATGCTATCTTGGTTCTAAGATATAAGAACACAACACTTTTTTTTTATTAAATATAAATTTAAAAAATAATCTCTATATAGGATTAAAAGTGCTGAAATCGATATAATTCCTAACCAACTACTTACAGAGTATTTTGTTTCTCTCGTTTAATATATACAAAGTCGCTGGCTTCATCGTTAGAAAAAGAAAACAACAATAAAGAGTTTTGACATCAAATCAAAAATCGTCTGACGCGGCATTTACCCGAGATTAGTGCCGTATAGCCGTGCGTAGAAACGCCATTTTCATTACCTACTCTGTGGTTGCACGTAAGCAAATAAAACAAAACAACAGTTCTGGCTGCCTCTTGACCCCCCAGCCCGAACGAGGCTACCTGAGCTGAGAGTCCCCAACGAGCTATTGTGTCGAACCGCATTCGGAACACTTGGGTGCATCGCAATTTTCTAATAAACTCGGAACAGTTACAGAAATTTACCGGTAAAATAATATTATGAATGAAATGAAAGAAATAATAATAATAAGCGAAAGAAGTCTGTAAGGATCGCAGCAAGTGGAAAGAGGTGGTCTCTGCCTACCCCTCCGGAAAAAAGGCGTGATGTATGTATGTATGTATGTATGTATGTATGTATGTATGTATGTATGTATGTATGTATGTATGTATGTATGTATGTATGTATGTATGTATGTATGTATGTATGTATGTATGTATGTATGTATGTATGTATGTATGTATGTATGAAACACTATACTCTCTATAAACTCTTTGTTGCATCACCAAAAATGGAATGCTCTCCAAGAACCTTCTTACTGAGGATTAAGAAACTGAGGAGCTCGATGGCGCAGTGGTTTACGCGCCCGGTCTGCGAGTGCTGAGGTTGGCAACTCTCGGAAAAGCCGGTTATCGGATGGGTGACCAAAAATGTATCATCTCGAGCTCCTCCGTGTACCTTCCTAATATTTTAGGTAATTGCCTAACAATATTTATACACAATCATTTATTGGTAAACAGATGTTAGTTTCAAAGATTTATACTTATTGTAAGTCTTGTTTTGGGTTAGTACTTTACTAAGTTCATAATTTATTGAGAATCCATAGGTATTGCTGATATAAAAAATTAAAAAACAAATTGACCTTCTTAAATAGGTCCTGAATGGGTCCTTCAAACGAGGTGTGAGTAGCAACTTGCGGGTCCACAACTCCACACGTAAGGACAGCATCTGGACACTCATCCATAAAAAACTAATTTTTCGTTTAGATATACTTCGGTTCATTTTAATGTATGAACTTTATCGCTCACACACAGACGGAAAATATATTTAAGCGATATATACATATCGTCAGCTTAGATCGAAAACCTTATCAGATCAGATTTTCTAGGGGGCAAAAAAAACTGTATTTTCTCTATAACTTGTTCATAGACCTATTCACGTTTTTCTTGAATTTAAGTAAAAATGTGGTTACGAATTTAAAAACACAATTAAAACGAAACGATGCGTTCAGAAATTTCGTGTCGAACGATACCAAAAAGTCATTATCGACCAAAAGTGGAGATAAGAAGTTTTAAATCTAAGCTGACGATATACACATTACTATAATATAGCTATTGCATTTTATGCAAAACATATATAACATTACATACTATAACAATAAGCAAGATGCACCGTAGTACCTACAGTGTGGTATTATGCTGGCGATAACTATATAACATGTAAATGGTACCCTCATTAATTGTTGTTCAATCAGGAAATCTCACACAAGCCATTACCAGTACAGTTTATACGACTCAAGCTAGTCTCACACGATTCAATTGGAACCTATCGCGAAACTATGCCACGCTGTAATAAAATAGGTAATATGTAATAAATAATAAGGAAAGGAGCATTTGTGGAACAAAGGGAATTAAAGCTTGAGCTTTTAGCACCGCGCTAGGCCTAGTTCTGTTTTAAATCGAAAGTTGTTTATGGTGTTTTTACTACTTCGATCGATCACATTGCTTTGACATTACATAAGACTTATACAATTCTGTATATTGTTTTGTTCCTGACATTACAAATTAAAGTAGAAGAGATTAAACACGGAATAACTATATATAATAAATTTGGTATCAAAACTAAACTTGGGTAAAAATATTACAATTATTCATCTTTTGTGGGAAAACTCAATAAAATATATATAAATAAACGTTGTTTACATGCCTGTTACGAGATCACGTAGTAAGAGATACGCTAATTCGGCAAACACTATGAACAACAGTGCACACGGCCCTAAAAGCTGAGTTGGCGATTGTACGAACTTCGTCCGCTCCAGTTTACGCGGCTGGCGTAAATTGCTGACACCGCGCCTCGTGTTTCCACGCGGCGGCCTACGTGACGGAACCACCACGGCACTTCGGTACATACATCGATCGGGTCGACACTTAGATTTTATTACTAGTTATAATTTTTTCTATTGTAATTCTAATATCAGAATTAAATATATTATAAAATAAATCGGTTTTTTTTGAGCTCTCCGGCCGTGGCTAACGTAATTGGCGCAGTCGGTAGGATTCCCGGGTTAGTGCGCGTAAAGACTTTTTTCCGAATTCGTCACCGGCGTATCTGATCGGCTTTCAAGCCCTTACCGGGAGTTCTGCACAACGAGCGAGCCTGCACCGGAGTATCCAGACATCGATAGCAAGACCAAAGAAACCGAGTTCTATGATGTTCATGTAAGTACACCACTGAATTTTCTCTAGTGTTGCTCTCCTTTTATTCCTATTCTTAATTCCTAGATTTATATTTTTTATTGATAATTTTATCCTGCGGTTATCATAAACCTTCAAAATTTTCCATCCAAGGAGTAATAGGGGCCTTAAGGCTATTAGAAGTACTAGGGTTACCCGCACTATTGTCGATAGTAATAGAAATATTAATAGTGATAACGAAAGTTGTTATAGTTTTAGTACAATCAGTGAAGTAAGCTCAATGGCTTTGCCCACTGATCCTGATATGATCCTCAAGGCTCTACGCCTGTTGCCAGAATTTGATGGCAACCCTAATGTACTGACTAGATTTGTGAGACTATGTGATCAAATAGTAGAGTCTTATAACGAACAAACAGACGCTTTAGGCAAACTATTTCTAGTGAACGGGATACTTAATAAAATCACGGGACCCGCAGCTAGAACGGTTAATTCCAATGGAATTCCTGAGAGTTGGTGTGGCATTAGAAGCGTTTTGATAAATAATTTTACTGACCAACGGGATGAATCCACCCTTTACAATGACCTAGCTGTTCAAACCCAAGGGAGCAACACCCCCCAAGAATTTTACGATAAATGTCAAACATTATTTTCCACGATTATGACGTACGTTACCTTACACGAGACTATAGAGACCACTATTGAGGCAAAACGTAACTTATATAAAAAACTCACAATGCAAGCGTTTGTGCGCGGACTTAAGGAGCCTCTAGGATCTCGTATAAGGTGCATGCGCCCGGATTCTATAGAAAAAGCATTGGAATACGTACAGGAAGAGCTTAACACTATGTACTTACAGAATCGAAACGAAGCTTTACCTAAAACAGTACAGAACGCGTCTAATTATAGGCCTCCCGTACATATGCCAATGCCTAATGCTTTTGCTGTGCAACGACCATTCACCTTTCCTATGAAACTACCAAGCATCCAAGCTCCACCTCCTCGTTTTACTAACAGCTTCCAACCAAAACCTCAATTCCAACAATACATGCCACCGCCTCCTATGCGTATGCCCACGCGCACTCAACAAATGTTCGGTGCGCGTCCTGCTAATTACAACCCGCAAAGTAATATGTTTAGAATGCAACAGAGACCTAATTATAATTTTAATAATAATGCTCCAAAACCCATGAGTGGGGTTAGCCACTTTGCACCTCGAGTTTTGCCACCATCAGGGCATGATTGGACGAAGCATGGTAATCCACCACCGTCGAATTACTTTAAAACTCGCGATATAAACGTGAATGAGTGTACCCCATATGATGATTATTCAAATTATTATTATAATGACTGCTATGACGTTGACTCTTACTTTACTACGAATGACTCATACAATAACTACGAATATGATAATTCAATTTCATATCAATATGAGGAGCCGCCACAACCAGAAGTTTGGTATGGGCAGGTAGAAGAGCAGGCCCAGCCTTCTACATCCTCTAAAACTGATGATCAGGATTTTCAATCGGTCAGGAATTTAAAAAGCTCAAAATAGAAGTTAATCTTCAAACACAAAGACAGCTTCCATTTATTCTCATTGCTGACCCACCTTTAAAATTATTAATCGATACTGGGGCCAACCAATCTTTCTTGAGCCCGGATGCTGTAAGTAACTTTTATCCTAATATAAAATTAGACTACGATCCATTTGAAGTGTCTAACATACATGGAACTAGTAGAAGTAGTCACTCAATAACGATGCCTTGTTTTAAAGAACTTAAGGATGAAAGTAGTATAAAATTTTTCATATATAAATTTCACGACTATTTTGATGGACTTATTGGACTTGACCTTTTGACGCAATGGGAAGCTACTATAAATTTAAAAGATAACGTTCTGACAACTCGGACCACTACTAACCCTATTAGGATGTATAATTCGCGAAATATTAATCTCTACGAGGACATGATACCAGCTAACTCATCAAAATTAGTAAGATTACCTATAAATGCGTTGGACGGCGATGTCATAGTCAACGAACAAATTTTGTGTAACTGTATTATTTCAGAATGCGTCACCAACATAGTAAATAATCGCGGCATCATAGAAGTGACGAATCCAACAAACAATGACGTCATATTTTCACTAGATCGCCCCGCGGCCGCTGAAATATTTAATACCGAGTCGTTTGATGTTAAGTACGCGTGTACCGAGCAAAGTAATAACTCACGTGTCAATGACGTAATTTCGCGGCTTAGGACAGACCATCTAAACCCGGAAGAGAAAGCCAATCTTAGGCAACTTTGCTCTCAATACAGTGACATATTTTATCTAGATGGAGAACCGCTAACCTTTAGTAATAAAATCAAACATTCCATTAGAACTACAGATGAAATGCCTATTTACACAAAGAGTTATCGATATCCGTTTGTACATCGTGACGAGGTCCGGGAGCAAATCGCGAAAATGTTAGAGCAGGGAATTATACGACCTTCGGACTCCGCTTGGAGCTCACCGATTTGGATAGTACCTAAAAAAGCTGACGCGTCAGGTAGACAAAAATGGCGTTTAGTTATTGACTTCAGAAAACTAAACGAAAAGACAATTGACGACAAATATCCTATCCCCAACATATCAGATGTCCTCGATAAGTTAGGGAAATGTCAATACTTCACAACCTTGGACCTGGCTAGTGGATTCTATCAGGTACAAATGAACCCTGATGATATCCATAAAACAGCCTTCAATGTAGAGCATGGACACTTCGAGTTCCTTAGGATGCCCATGGGTCTCAAGAATTCTCCATCAACCTTTCAGAGGGTGATGGACAATGTCCTGAGAGGGCTGCAAAATGTCATCTGCCTGGTCTACCTTGATGACATTATTGTCTTCAGCACCAGCCTCCAGGAACATATGATCAATCTCGAGAAAGTGTTCCATAGACTTAGGGAATCTAATTTCAAGATCCAGATGGATAAGTCTGAATTCTTGAAATAAGAAACTGCATATCTTGGACATGTCATAAGTAGGGATGGGATTAAACCAAACCCAGATAAGATCAAGGCCATTGAAAAATACCCGTTACCGAAAACAACAAAACAAATCAAACAATTTTTAGGTTTACTTGGCTATTACCGTAAGTTCATTCCGGACTTTGCTAAAATCACTAAGCCCTTGACACAATGTCTAAAGAAAAGTAAATCAATAACTTTAGACTCTAATTATATCACTTGCTTTGAAAAATGCAAAAGGCTTCTTACTAACGATCCCATACTACAATACCCTGACTTTACTCGTGAATTTAACCTGACAACTGACGCGTCAAACCTTGCCATCGGCGCCATCCTATCACAAGGGCCAATAGGTTCGGATAAGCCAATCGCGTTTGCTTCTCGCACACTCAACGACAGCGAGATAAACTATAGCACAATTGAAAAAGAATTGTTGGCTATAGTTTGGGCTACGAAGTATTTCCGACCCTATCTGTTTGGACGAAAATTTAAAGTGATCACTGATCATAAGCCTCTCCAGTGGCTCATGAACCTAAAAGAGCCGAATTCTAGACTTACGAGATGGCGTCTTAAATTAAGTGAATACAACTACACTATAATCTATAAAACAGGAAAGGCCAATACGAACGCAGATGCCCTTTCTCGAGTCGAAATTCACAATGAAGAGACTAGCTCCATGTCGGTGAACCCTTCTGAACGACCCCCCACTTTAAGGAATAACTCTGACACCAACACTGTCCACACTGACCAAGAGCACCCCATACTTGAGGTCCCCATAACAGACGACCCACTAAACAAATTTCACCGTCAGTTATGTCTTACCATCGTAGGCGATATTAAGAAACGAGCAATCGTAACAAAGCCATTTGATACTCACACACGTATATCAGCCCAACTATCGGAACTTGATCTAGAGAATGATGTAGTAAATATAGTCAAAGAATACGTAAACCCGAAAGTAAAAACTGCACTTTTAATAACACCTCCATTAGGCATGTATAAAATAGTTCCTATATTACAAGAAAAGTTTAAAAATTCAGCAATGAACCTTGTTATTGCCAAAATTGAAGTAGAAAATGTTAGGGAGTACCTTCGGCAGCAGGAGATCATTAGGCTTTACCATGAAGGGAAAACCAATCATAGAGGCATTAATGAATGCTATCTATCATTATCTTATAAATACTATTGGCCAAAAATGAAAGAGCATGTTACCAAGTTCATCAATGAGTGCACCATCTGCGGGCAAGCTAAATATGATAGACACCCTATACGGCAACAATTTAATATTGTACCCCCTGCTAGCAAGCCCTTTGAAGTCGTTCATATGGACCTTTTTACCGTCCAAAGTGAAAAGTACGTCACTTTCATCGACGTTTTCTCCAAATATGGACAAGCCTACCACCTAAGAGATGGTACTGCTCTTAGTGTAATCCAGGCCATGTTAAAATATTCCACACATCATGGGTTACCTCTGACTATAATTACTGACCAAGGTACGGAATTCACAAACCAGATGTTCGCGGAGTTCACTAGAGTCCATAAGATCATCCACCATAAAACGCTCGCGAACGCACCCAACGATAACGGAAACATCGAAAGATTTCACTCCACCATATTAGAACATCTAAGGATACTGCGGCTTCAGAATAGGGATGAGGCAATCGTGAATCTTATGCCCTATGCGATAATAGCATATAATAGTTCAATTCACAGTTTTACCAAATGTAGACCCTTTGACATTATAAATGGACATCTTGACCCTAGAGACCCAACAGACATAGACATAACCGGACACCTAATGCAGCAATATATTCATACTCATCGAGACCAAATGAAGACAGTTTATGACCTAATCAACGACTCAAGTTTAGCTAACCGTACCGCCCTTATCGAAAGACACAATAAAACTCGCGAACCAGAACAGGAATACCAGCCACAGCAACAGGTATTTATTTCTAATCCTTTGGCGAGTCGACAAAAGATAGCCCCACGATACACACAGGATAACGTCTTAGCTGATTTGCCTATACATATTTACACTTCAAAGAAACGAGGCCCTATTGCCAAATCTAGACTCAAACGTGTACCAAAAAGCGCCAAATTGTTACAGGATGACGCTGACTCTGACCATGACCCTGGGACTGGCGCACGAGATAAGACTTGAGAGTTTGGACGACGGACCGGGACTTTTACCGTTTAAACTTGGACCTATGAACCTTGTGACACACTACCACAGCTTCCTGCAATACATAGAACTAACCGATATCCATAGTAAAATTAAAATAGTTAAAGGGCAAATTATAGAACTAGAAAATAAGTTACCTAACGACACTCATATATTGTTTGAAATACAGATTAATTATCTCAGTTCTAAGTTAGATAAAGTAACTTACCAGTTGGAAGGCTTAGAGCCCCATCGGTTGAAGCGAGGTCTTGTAGATGGATTAGGATCTGTAGTTAAATCTTTAACAGGAAATTTAGATTACACCGACGCGATCAAATATAGTAATGCCATAAAAACTCTCAAAGATAACCAAGATAAAATTTCATCTCAAATCAATAATCATATTAGCCTTAGCAAAGAATGGATGACACACCATACGAATATTATCTCAAGTATTGTACAGAATCAAATTAAAATTAACAATACTTTACACTTACTTTTAGATACAGATGCTTATATTCAACATAGTTTAATAAAATATGCCAAACTAGCTCAGCTTCTTACTATTATCACAGATAACATAGATGATTTATCTCATGAGTTACAACGAATAGAAGATGTTATAGCGTTTACGCGTACCGCGAGTACACATCATTCAATGATAGGGGTAGACACGTTAAAAAGGATGCTAAATGAGCTCGAACATTTTTATAATAAAGATCAATTGTTAGATTTAGAACTTAGAGAATACTACGATGTAATAAAAACAGGGTCATTTTATTCAGCTAGACAAATAGTTATAGTCTATAAAGTACCAATAATATCATCTCATACTTACCAACTATATAAGCTTCCTATAGCACCCAATAGAGCTAATCGTGTCCTCATCCCACCTTATCCCTTAGTAGCAACCAATGAGAACTTTTACGTGTACATTGAGGCTGAATGCCCGAAGTACAACACTCGATATCTTTGCCACGAGAAATTGAATCAACATTTAAGATCAGATCCAGACTGCATCCAGGAGCTTCTGCACCATCAACGGCTGGACGAGTCCTGCAAAACAACATTCGTGACTGTCTTAAAAGAAGACATTCAAAGGTTAGATGATCGCAACTATATAGCAACATTTCCAGAGGCAACGAAGATCCAACTCACTTGCGAACGCAACGACTATCAAATGCTGAAAGGTAGCTATCTTATAACCATCCCATCTCAATGTTCAATACGGACAAGAGACTCTACCATATATAACACCAACGACCAAATTGAAGGGCAACCTATGAAGATATTGAACATCTCCGATTACGTCATTACAAATACAGCAACACCGGCTCCTGTAACACTCTCATCATTGAATCTTAAGTCCTCGCGCGCCCTGTGAACGCATGGTCGTACACAAGGTGGCCCGCTAATTATACCTACAGCGCGGGACCTTCGAGTAATACAAGATAAAATCGCTTCCCAGACTGCAGTACATCTCAATGAGGTCCCGACAGATTCATTATATCAAACTACCATACCATTTTATGTAGCGCTGTTTAGTGCACTTGCACTCGTTATTATCTTGATATATAGAAAATATGCGATGTGTTTCAAGAACAAAGATATAGCTCAGGAGATAACACCCGAACTTCCAGAACGTGTTCACACCTATGCAACACCAGCACCTGCCAAGCCGGCACGACAGGACCCAGCAACATTTTTGCGATTTGCCCAAAAATAGTTGCTGCTCTTCGGGAGGGAGATGTTACGAGATCACGTAGTAAGAGATACGCTAATTCGGCAAACACTATGAACAACAGTGCACACGGCCCTAAAAGCTGAATTGGCGATTGTACGAACTTCGTCCGCTCCAGTTTACGCGGCTGGCGTAAATTGCTGACACCGCGCCTCGTGTTTCCACGCGGCGGCCTACGTGACGGAACCACCACGGCACTTCGGTACATACATCGATCGGGTCGACACTTAGATTTTATTACTAGTTATAATTTTTTCTATTGTAATTCTAATATCAGAATTAAATATATTATAAAATAAATCGGTTTTTTTTGAGCTCTCCGGCCGTGGCTAACGTAATTTGCCTTACAAACAGTATTATCTAATCTATCTAATACCATTAAACGAGCAATTCTTGTATACTTATATATATAATCTGAATCTCGGAAACGGCTCCAACGATTTTCATGAAATTTAGTATGCAGGGGGTTTCGGGGGCGATAAATCGATCTAACTAGGTTTCATTTTTAGAAACTATTATAAAAAAAATATTGACCAAAGCTCGGTCATCCAGGTACTTAATTTTAAAAAGTAACAGCCTCACGAAAACTCGGTATTCTGAACAGGATGCGGCGATTCTTTATGCCTGACCAGTTGTGCCTTTTATACAAGACACAGGTACGGTCTTGCGTGGAGTATTGTTCGCACATCTGGGACGGTTCCGCAAACTACCTTCTCGATGCCTTGGACAGATTGCAGCTTCGCGTTGTACGCATTATCGGCAACGCAGAAGTCGCAAATACTCTTGAATCTCTGCAATTGCATAGAGATATTGCATCATTCAGCGTGTTATACCGCTTATACCATGGCGACTGCTCTGAAGAGCTCTTTGACCTAATCCCACCTTCTTTCTTCCTCCATAGGAGTACACTTGCTGCTCTCCGGAGTCACCGCTTTACTGTCTCAAATATTTCATCGCGCACTAAGAAGTTTGGTGACTCGTTTCTTTGTCGCACCTCCATAACATGGAATAGTTTGCCAGCACACGTTTTTCCTCCTTCTTATGATATGGGGTCCTTCAAACGAGGCGTGAAGAGGCACCTTGTGGGCCGGCAGAGTGAGGGTAACTGATGCTGCGTTGTTCTCACGCTGCACCAGTTGTCGTCGCATCTGGATTCCATATTCACTTAACATCAGGTGAAATGGAGTCATTTGCCGTGCTACGTATGAAAAAATATGCCTCGGTAATAGGTGCCGATTTTTGATGGGGTCGGTAACATGTGCATTTACTTGTAAAATATTCGATAAATCAATGCAATTCTCATACTAAAACTACTAAAGTATAGAAATACCGTAAAATATACTAGGTGAGTACGATGGATCAATAAAATTGAACTCGTAATCTATCTTCAGTAACAGCCATTATATTATGTAAACTGGGAAGCGATTCAGACTTAATTGACGATTGTCAGTAATACCGGATAACATATTCCATTAATCTTTCGACTGAGCACGTTGGTAAGCGCAATTTAAAGCACTATTTGATATATTTTAATTTAACATATAGTTTACCAAAACACACAATAACGAAAAAGCGCTCAACATATTCATTAACATTATTCAGTCTGTTATCTGAATGCAATGATTATTTATTTATTTAAAAATAGCGATATAAAATTACAGCTATAGCTATACAATACATAATATTTTTATTTACGTAACATAACTTTTTTTTATTGATATACAGTCGTACTATATTTCTGCAGTTAGACAGGACGAACCTTTTTTTAGCCATAGAGTAGATTATAACAATATACGAACAATTTGTATGTCTTTCTACTTCTAATTAAAAGTTTTTTTCTGCTGTTCATTGTATACTCGTACTAGTCATTTAATTAGTCTTTTATCAGACGTTTTATTTAACCGATTCTAGCTGTTCCACCGCTGACCACATAAATGGGAAATTGCAAATTGATTCAAACAGTTCAATAATACGAGATCCTTGGAGGGAATTTCTTTGATCAGCAGTGAGCGATTTTGGCTGAAATGTTGACGATGACGATAAACCTGTTAAATCTTTTTATTTCTTTAGCCATATTTTTTTTCTTCTACTTCTTTAACTTAAAAATAAAACTCTTGACAGTGTAGTCTTTTCCATTCAACTCTATTAAGCTAACTCTTTTACTTCTTCATGAAACACGACGTACTACGGGGGGTTAAAGTTACTCGCGTCCGTAGGTTTACCCTTGAGACCCTACACATGACCCCTGGGTGGTGCTAAATGAGTGACACTGTCCGAGTGGTAGAGCCACGCTGCGTTGCAGCACGAAATGGGCCGGCTCGCCCGGCGTAATACCACCCTCTCACAGAATATCGGCGTGAAACAATGGCACTCGTTGCTGTTGTGTTTCGTCCGGTGAGTGAAAGTACCTGAAGCCCATCTCACACCCCTCCCCCTTCCCAATTCCTACTCCCTCTTCCAAATCCAACTTTTTCCTCAAGGCCGGCAACGCATCTGCGATTACTTTGGTTTTGACACCCGTCCATGGGCGGCGGTGATTACTTTCCATTAGGTGACCCGCCTGCTCGTTTGTCTCCTTTTAATATTAAAAAAAACTCTCTAATTTGTTCCATAAAAGCTCTCCTCGATCTTCCCCTTTCTCTCTTTTCTTTTTACAAAGCTTTTTAAATATAGCTTGCATAGATTAATTAGTGATCAGTACTCACGTAACTCAGTGTTAACATAAGAGGCCATTAACCACGCAGCTTCCTCATTAGGTCGGGACGTGTCGACTACTTACTCTTCAGTGATAGATTTTATATTCCACCCATTAACATTCCTGAGAGCCTGGTACCTGTACGGATGCTGGTACTAGTATCGTATTTACATCCGCAAACATTAGCGTAATTAATAGCTCACTTACTAAGTAATTAGCTTATTAACTGTCCCACTGTTGGGCAATGTTGAAAATACTTTGCCTGGCCAGTGCATTGATCCTAGGACTCTGGCAATTAGGTTTTGTCACACAGCTACCGAGGCGTTAGGATTATATTTTACGTAATTGTTTTTTTCCCAAAAAAATGTAAAAAATTAAGTAAGTATTGTTTGTCTTTAAACTATAACCACAAAATTAAACCGAAACAGTTTTTTTTTTATTGTTTTCTCAGTTCTCGAAAAATGTTGAAAAAACATCCACGAGCGCGATTCGGACCTGCACCTTCTGACAAACCGGGTCCGGTTCGCAACAATATTTGCGTAACATTATATAAAAGCATAATTGTTTTAAAATAAGTTTACGCGAATTCTACACGTTGAAATAAAACACTACGGATCTACTCGCTACGTTTTTATACTCGCAATACTTTTCAAAATAGACTACAATATCTAGAGCCCCTAATTCAGCCTGTAAGACTATTATTTCGGCTCCGCTGCCGGTCGGCCTAGCTTATCTCAACTGCGCAGAGAGGCTAGACTCTAGCCTCTCTGCGCAGTTGAGATAAGCTGCATACAATGATTTGAATGCCGTGTTTATATGAATATTATGAGCTGTGTTGTCCAGTGTGTGTTTAAACTATTGTATTAGATTTGGCTCTTTTTTGTGTGTTTTACATACGCTTTTTTATCACAACAAACAAATTTACAGTATATCTACATAGTCAAAATCATAGAATCAAAACAATTTACATGGAGTCGTTGATGATACACTAAAACAATGCTTCAGTCATGTCACGACGTCATTATTATACAACATTAATTTGTCAGTTGGGCGGTGACCGAAGTTTTCAATATAGTCAGCCTATATCAGTTCACCGCTGGATATACGAAAAATGTTGTATATTATTGTAACCCACAAAATCATTGTATATTGCGTTGGATCGATAGATATAACATCAATGGATATTATTCCTGAACCTAAATTTCCGATCGTAACATTATCCCTGCTATATATTACATTGTAAACAAATCAACGTCTCTGGATGTTAATGGAATCATTAACGCGAACATTATATGGTTAAAACGCGACAGGAACACGTTTACGGTTAGTAACTTTTCGCGTTTTAGCCGCTTCGTGTATGGTTCAAATTAAAGGCGATAGCGACTTTAATAGAAGTTTAAATGTATGTATGTATGTAATGTGTAGGTACACACATTTTTTTTAAATTTTTATTTAACAGTGAAGAATAAGAAATAGTTGCGAGGCTTTAAAATTCATGTATGTGTACTAGGTTTGGTTGGTGGTAGGGCTTGTTTGTCCGCCTAGCTACCTCCATCTTATCCAAATAAGTCGCCATAACAACAATGTTTGTAGCATTGTTGTGTTCCGGCAGCTAGAGATAAGATAGCCAGTGCCTCAGTAGTTGAGGAATCCGGGTGAAGTGCGCTTCCACCTTGCCTTATCATCACTTAACATCAGGAGAGATAAAGTACAAGGGCTTACCCGTAAGATATAAAAAAGAAGAATGTAAACGTCTATTCAATTCTACACACTATTAGCTCGTACATTTTTTTTATGGCTTTGCACAAGCATTTAGCCAATGAAAAAGTCTTACAAGTATTACATATATAAACAATATTTCTTTCCTGCTGTATGATGATGATGAATGATAATAGAAATGAGAGGTGAGAAATGATATACCTATAACCCCTCGAGTATCTCAGTAAAGATGTGGGGCTTTACTAAGTCCTCGGGCGGACTTCTTGAGAGAATTTGAAAAGTGACGTTGCACTGTTTTGTTTCTATTGAATGGTTATGAAGTAGAACGCAATTAATACTTGTGGAAATATATTTAATTTATTGTTATACAAATGCAAGTACATTACATCAGCACACCGAATGGAATCGACCATAGACCCGAGAGCGGAAACAGAGTTCTTTCCATAGAGGAAGGATAGCGCTAGTGTGGTGAAAAGGCTATTAATTTAATCGTTTAACACTCCTTCCAAATTAAAGCCTTCCTTAAAAAGAATAAAATTATACAAAGTGAGAACTTTTGTAGTTAACAAATTTTTGTAAACAATTTTTATTATTTTATTTTACTTTATTTCAGAACATTAAATTAACAATTTTGAAACTCCTATGTTATTTCTCATCAAATTAAATTTGTCTTTTGGTAAAGCCTTAGTGAATACATCAGCATACTGATCATTAGTATGTACATAGTTTAAACTGATAACATTAGAATTATATTTTTCTTTGACAAAGTTGTATTTAATGTCTATATGTTTACAACGTTTATGGAAATCACTATGTTTAATAACATGAATAGCACTTTGGTTATCAATATTTATACAAACAGAACTTTGTTTAAATTCTCCAATATCACATAACAATTGCTTTAGCCACACTGCTTCTTTGGTGGCAGCACATGCAGCCATAAATTCAGCTTCAGTTGTAGATAAGGCCACAGTCTGCTGGCGTTGAGTTGACCAAGTTATAGCTGATCCATTTTTGATAAATACATAACCAGTTACTGAACGTCTAGTTTCAATATCATTGGCATAGTCTGCATCACTGTATCCAACTAAATCAGTGGTGTCTGAGTTTGATATATAGCATAGTCCATAGTCTTTGGTTAATTTTAAGTATTTCAGTATTTTCTTTACAGCGTTCCAGTGAGACTGATCATGAGAATGTAAGTATCTACTGACCTGGCTGACAGCAAACATTATATCTGGTCTGCTTACTGTTGCTGCATGAATCAGTGATCCCACCACCTCTCTGTATGGGTAGGGTCGCTTATGTCCTTCAGCAGCCTTTTTCAGCTTCACATTTGGATCCGCGGGAACACATGTGTGGTTTGCTGTCCAGTCCCTCTGGTGGTTTCATAAATATGTTTTCCTTCAGTTCACCATATAGAAAAGTTGTTGTTACGTCAAATTGAATTATTTCCAGATTATGTTGAACTGCCACAGATAGTAGCAAACGAATTGAATCATATCTTACTGTTGGTGAGAATGTTTCATCAAAATCTATCCCTTCTGTTTGCGCATATCCTTTTGCACAAAGTCGAGACTTGTAGCGAATACCTGTTGGTTCATCCTTGATGCGGAATACCCATTTGCATCCAATGATTTTTGCATCCTGAGGTTTTTCAACCAATGTCCATGTTCCATTTTGATGATGAGATTCTAATTCATTCTGTATTGACTTTTTCCACTTTTCAGAGTCAGCTGATGTGATTGCTTCATTATATGTAAATGGCTCAAAGATCATCGAACTCTCATTACAAGATAGATATCCTTTTCCAAAGTTTTCTTGATTATTTTTGTTAAATTTTTCTTTATTTCTGGGTCTCAAAGTAATATTTAATGGCGGTGGTGGCGACGGAGTAACAATATCTGGTGAGTATTCGCTTTCTGAAGTGTCTGGTTCAGTGAGGTATTCAGAGACAGTACTTGTAGTGTTTAATGTGTCATTACAGCGCTCATTTTGACTGATACTTGATTCAGATCCTTCTGCTGAATCATTGAGATCTACTGGAACATAATCTCTCTTGACTGTAGATTCTAGAAAAACAGCATCTCTGCTTTTAATGACAGTTCTAGAAGGAGGAATAATAAATCTGTATCCCTTTGAATTGTCACAGTATCCAGTAAATATAGCTTTCTGTGCTTTAGGGTCCCATTTTCTTCGTTTTTCTTTAGGAAGATGTACTAAAGCTTCACAGCCAAAAATTCGAAGATGATTGACATTTGGTTTCTGTCCTGACCACATCTCTTCTGGAGTTTTGTATGAGAGTGATCGAGTTGGACTTCGATTGTTGAGGTAAGCAACAGTATGTATAGCTTCAGCCCAATACAGTTTAGGTAAGTTGGCATTGATCAACAAACACTTTGCTTTTTCTACGAGAGTTCGGTTCATTCTCTCTGCGACGCCATTCTGCTCCGGTGTATATGGAGTAGTTGTTTGGTGTATGACTCCAGCATCTTTAAGGTAGTCTTTAAAATAGTTGTTAATATATTCAAGTCCATTGTCTGTGCGAAGACACTTTATTTGACATTCCAACTGCTTCTCCACCTGGTTTTTGAATTCTTTGAATTTGTCTAGAGCATCTGACTTTTTATGTAAAAAGTAAACAAATACTTTCTTTGAATAGTCATCGATGAATGTAATGTAATACTTTGCACCTCCCAGTGACACTGTCTCCATTGGACCGCAGATATCAGAGTGCACTAACTCAAGTAATTTTGTAGCTCTTGTACCATTTTCTTTAAAGGGTAAGCGTGTTTGTTTACCTTGTAAACATGTCACACATGTTAGTTGTTTTGTCTTCTTTGATAGCTGGACACCGTCAGAATTTTCTTCAATTTTTCCCAGATCTTGAAAATTTAGGTGTCCCAGGCGCTGGTGCCACAGGTAGGCATCTTGCTTGTCAACGTCAGATATGTATGCATTGCCATAGTACATGTTCAGCCTGTACATATTGTTGATTAAGTTTGCCGTCGCAATTATTTCTCTGTTTCTATTCATTATTTCACAGCCTTTACTATTGAACTTTACTTGTCCACCATTATTTATAATCTGACTGACTGACAACAAATTTGTAGCCAGTTCTGGTACATACAACACATTTTTTAATAAAATCTTCTTACACTGACCTTTGTTGTCACTGACATCTAAACTTAGTTGACCAGAACTTTTCACTACTAAGGATTTGTCATTTGCAACCTTGATTGTCTTTATAACTGGTATCATTTCTTGTTGCAATATATTATGATGTTTGGTCATATGCATAGAAGCACCAGAGTCTATGTACCAGGCATCACGATTACTCATAGAAGCTATGAATGCAGCGGCAAAGCTTGAATTTTCTTTGCTTTGTTGTTTCTTTGGTTTAGACTTGCACTCTGTACTGAGATGGCCGTATCGATTGCAACTGTAACAGCGAGGTCCTTTAGATTGGAATTTGCTGTAGCCTTTTTTCTTATAATTTGCTGAAAAAGCTTTTGTATCACAATGACTTGGTTTCACATCTTGTAAGATTTTTGTTTTGACAGAGTCTGCACTTATCGTCATGCCAGAACTCTCAATTGCCATAATCATGGGTTTATAGTTGTCAGGTAGACCGGAGAGTAGCATTGTGCCTAGCCACTCATCATCTACTTTAAACCCGATGTTGCGGAGTTTATGAGCAGTATTCATGATTTTGCTCACGTATTCTTCTACTGATTGACAACCACTGAGACTAGTCGTGCACAGGTCCCGGAGCAAGCCCACTCTGCGTGTCAGCCCTGAGTCGTCGAAGGCGCTTGCTAGGTTGTGCCACACTTCATAGGCAGTTTTCGCTTCCTGAATATGAACATAATTCGTCGATTCAACAAGTAGTATGATTTTAGACTTAGCTTTTAGGTCCTTCTTCGGATCTACGGAGCCAGAGTCTTCAACACATTCCCAGAGTTCCTCGTGCTCGAGATATGTTTTAACAGCGAACTTCCACGTGGAATAGTTTTCGCGGCCGGTTAACTTTTCTATTAATGATAATGCCATCGTATTATTGCTTGCAGACATGTTTAATATTCACTTTTAACTTTCGAGACCGCGTGGCGTCAGCGGCGTGGTAGGTTATATTTTTGCCGGTTTGCATAAACAACTCTTTTATAATTTCCACACTTTTAGGGCTCCCTGGGCCCATAACCTATTGAATGGTTATGAAGTAGAACGCAATTAATACTTGTGGAAATATATTTAATTTATTGTTATACAAATGCAAGTACATTACATCAGCACACCGAATGGAATCGACCATAGACCCGAGAGCGGAAACAGAGTTCTTTCCATAGAGGAAGGATAGCGCTAATGTGGTGAAAAGGCTATTAATTTAATCGTTTAACAGTTTCATTTGCCAACACTCATGCACACTCACGAACACTTACAGGTTAATAATCCACCATTATTTCACATTAATATTCGACATAACACAAATTTTAGATGACTCTTCACTTTCCCGCCAAGAAGTCCCGTACATAGTTTATTTACTATAGTTTTTAGTCTATGTACGGCTTAACGCAAACCATAAAGCTACGGCTAAGGGTGCGCCGTCCGTAAGTGACAAGTGTCATATATTGTATTTGAAATGTCGTCGTCCATATTTATTTGATTCCGCGCGGTCATACTAATTTTGTATGGGTAATTTAACGTGTAAAAATTTGAAAAATAATAATTTATAAAAACCGCTCGAAAAATCGAAAATGTGAGACGGATGATTTGTAGTTTAGATTAGACCATTGGTGATTGTTTAGACAAAATCAGAGGTACAATAATTTAGATAAACTATAAGATATCAACTAAACACCGCCACTAGTTCTCATGATTTTAGCCCAACTTTAAATGATATTGTAGAAGAACTATAGTGTGTTATGAATTTATGGATCGGACTGATTGTAAACACGTTCTCTTTGATACTAAATTTATATCTTGTTTATTTAATACGATAGTATTTTTAATTATATCAACTTAACCGTGACTGCATTTTTGGCATTTTTTGGTCGGCGCACCCTTAACGCTCGCTGCCAAATGCCTTTGCTTTAGCTATTGTAAGGTCATCATCATCATCACCAGCTCATTTTATGTCCCCACTGCTGGGGCACGAGCCTTTCCCTATGGATCGATAAGGAGAACGGGCCATTAAGCACCACTTGGGCCCAGTGCGTTGGTGGTTGTTAACGACTGCTAATGCAGACGGGACCAACGGCTTTACGTGCCTTCCGAAGCACGGAAGAGCTGGAGATGATACATTTTTGGTCACCCATCCGATTACCGGCCTTTGCGAAAGTTAATTAACCTCAGCACTCGCAGACCGGGCGCGTTAAACACTGTGCCATCGAGCTCCTCCCTAGTCATCTCGAATAGCGTCAATTACCAATAGCAGCAGTTCACAAACCCACACTTATTCAACGCTTGTAACATGTTACGGCATATTCTGTACTAAACAAAACAATTCATTACAATTATCTTGTGACTTACGCCCGGTACAGTTGGACTTGGCCGTGGTCCAACGCCGTCCGCCGTCTCCCGGGACAGTAGAAGCGACTACGTTATGCGACCGATTTATGGCAACACCGCTTGATTCCGTGGACACTGCTCCCGTGAGGAATTTACATGGGAATTGGTACTAGGTAGCACGACTACTATATATTTTTGTTAAAAATTCTTCAGCTTGAATTTGTCTTTGTTTAAATGAAACAGTTTTTACGAATCTACTCGCATTTCACACATAGTTTTTATTTTTATTTTGACGACTGAAAAACCATCCCACCCTAGGGCATTACAGGACAGGGCATTACAGGACAGGGCATTACAGGGTCCGTGGTCACAAGGAGACTGAGGTGTTGGTCGTCTACCCGAAATACCTTTCGTATCTTATTTTATATAAACGGGTGCATTTTGTTTCATTTGAATGTGTTGTGTTTGCGTAAACTTATAAGCCGTCACCCGCCCGCTTCGCTGTGCGAAAATAATGGATCAATGAATGCTAAATAAAACAATTATTAGGTTTATCAACATCATATATAGCCTGTCATTTGTACAATCTCATGTTCTTACTACATACAAATTGTCATCAAGATCGGTCAAGCCGTTCTTAAGTTATAAGATACAGATACACAGATACAGACAGACAGACAGATAGATAGACAGGCAGACAGAAATTTCAAAAATCGTAGAATTGGTGTCAGTGAATCATAAAATGAAATTTATCCCAAAATTTGTCAGAAAAATTGCATGTACAGACAGAGACTACATATTTATATAGTAGTATAGATATAGATTATATTTTTGTTTAATTTTTTGTAATAATTCGCAATTTCACGATTGTTTTATGGGTAATGGCATCATGGAAAGCAATACCATAACTCTTAGCATATTGTGTGCACAGTATGACCCAAGTGTATTGAAACAATAAGGGTAAATGTTAGTACTAAAATTAACACTAGCTTATGAGTACTAGATACCTATGCGTATACCTATTGTAAGTAATTACTACAATATTATGTTTCTGTACTGACGGAAACATTTTGAACATATTAATATTTATTTAAATCAATAATAAACTTAAATAAATTGTTAATTTAAGTTCTCTAGCTGCTACGAAGCCCAGATCATACCTACCATTAAAAATTCACAAATTTCGCAGTCCCCACAAGAATCGGAGCATTGAAAATGAATACTTACAACAATTTACGAAAAAACATTTTATTTTAAATAACACAATTCCAACTTGAATGCACTTTTCGCCTGCATCCGCATCTTTTAACACCATTACCATGACGATCGGGTCAATAATCAAAGAAGCTACATCACTTTTTATTCACAATTATTCACCGATTTTCAAAATTTTTTCGCCATTTTGTAGCTAAACTAATACCCTAGGACTTATTTTTTCATTTTTTCTTAAGTCGGTTTTCTTTAAATATTTACAATTTAGTATACAAACACCCCCCAAAAAACTCATTTTCTTTTACATTTTTCATAATTCCAAAAAAACTTTCCAGCTGTTTTTCGAAATTCAATCGCTCACACGTGTCTCGATAAATTCCTCAACTCTTGATACTATTTCAATCTCGATTCTCCTAAAATCCTCGGAGCTATGGCCAAAAATACGTCTTAGGCGATTTGAATCTGATAACCATTTTCAATGGTAAAAACTTGCTACAAACTTAAGTCGGTAATAATATAATATTATTATTTGTGTAAAATAGAATACGATTTTTTTTCGCGAAATCTTAAGAACACAATACACTTACTAGGTACAGTATTTTTTATTTTAAGGCTGTTCTCCAAAATCCCAGTTGGTAACAGTTGGTTATGTCATGTGGAACAACATTTTTATGGTCATGCAATGGATCGTCGTGCTATATAATTAAGGTTCTCTTTAATTATAGCTACAAGCAGTGTCTTAAGTAAGAGAGTTGATTTTAAAGTATGCTTTCGTTTGTTTCAGGTGATATCGAAGATTGTATAGTGACACCAGCGTACCAAGGCCAGTTCACACCATTGCCAGAAGCTTTATGCGACTGCATTATGGACCTTACGTCACAGGTAATAAGCAACAATATTCAAAATTACATCAATCTTTTTTGGAACAATTGCCCTTTAAACAAACATAATTTTTCATATTTATAGAGATGTGACCGAAAAAAGATAAAAAGGTATCGATACATATACGTTAACAAATAAAGATAACAATATGACGTTTAAACAGGATTACAATTAAAGACTCTTTTAAATAAGTTGTCACGACATGCATTGGCGCCTCGAATCTATACTTACTTATACTTATACTTATATATTATAAAGAGGAAACCTTTGTATTTTTGTATGTATGTATGTTTGTAACGAATAAACTCAAAAACTACTGGACCGATTAAAAAAATTCTTTCACCATTAGAATGCTACATTAGCGCTGAGTAACATAGGCTATATTTTAAAAAATGCGCTACGAAGTCAAGGTCAGCTAGTCAGAAATAAACTAAAAGTAATTATTAAGCAAGCATTAGCTGCATTAATTGTGTATTATTTATGTATCTTCAAATAGTTTCATAGCTATTTGATAGAGCACGAAAGTTTCCAGAACAAGATTCGTTCAAATTGTCAAAATGTTTTAAATCAGATCTCGATTTCAAGAAAGAACAAATAGCGGTTCACAAATATTTCTTTCTAAAAAAAATTACTCTAATTACCCACATTCATCAACTATTACAAAGGAGTCTCTCAAAATACGTTAACATTAAATATCTGAGAACCAGGCCGACACACAATTGATTTCAGGCAACAGTGCAATTGCTTTCACCCAATTCAAACAATACTGGAAATAATTTGATTAATTGAAGATATTTTGTACAATGTGTTCATCATGACTTTTTAACGGTATGTAGGGTAACTGTTCAAAACACAATCGTGCAAACTTGAAATAGTTAATGACTGGAAAAATAACAATATCGGTATTTCGCTGAGTCTTGATCTCACCAATCTATCTATTCTTTATATATAATTACCTACATATAATTAAACTAAAGAGGGTCGAAAGTCTGTACATGGAAGATATTCGAAAAAAAGTTGGCTGGGGATTCTTAGAATCGATAACAGAACACGTTCCAGCAGTTTTTAGAATTTTTGTCTGTTTATCTGTTTGTCTGTTTATTTGACCGCGCATCACGTAAAAATGACTGAGCGGATTTGGATGAAACTTTGCACATAGACAGAACATGACCCGGACTAGGATATAGGATACTTTTTATCCCGGTAACAGGTTCCTGTGGGATAGTGTAGTCTTCGCGAACGAAGTCGCGGGCAACAACTAGTTATCAATAAAAGTACAGACCTCAGCCTATCCACAACTTTCTTCAATATATATTCAACCATATGCCTTGGTCATACAATTTAAAGTCTTTTGAGGAAATTTGACAGTTTGTGGTACGTTGATGTTGCAGGCGAGTGTACTTACTACCTACTTATTAGGCTTTTACGGCTAAATTGTACTAACAGAAATTGTTGTTGACCACTCATGCTAACATAGAAACGCTATTTGAAATTGGAATTCTCAGTTTTTGGCTAAATGAACCATAAAGATAAAGAAAAGAAAAAGTTGAGAAATTGTTTTTTTTGCGTTCGAAATTATGGTATGGACTTCTTGGCGGAAAAGTAAAGAGTCATGTCTGCGGTTTTGTGTTATGTCAAATATTATTGTGATATAATGGTGGATTATTAACCTGTAAGTGTTCGTGAGCGTGCATAAGTGTTGGCAAATGAAACAAAACAGTGCAACGTCACTTTTCAAATTCTCTCAAGAAGTCCGTCCAAAGACTTAGTAAAGCCCCACATCTTTACTGAGATACTCGAAGGGTTATAGGTATATCATTTCTCACTTCTCATTTCTATTATCATTCATTATCATCATCATACAGGAATAAAAACATATTGTTGATTTATATTATGTATTATGTACTTGTAGGAAAAAATACTTTGACACTGGCTAAATGTGCTAATCGCACGAAGCCATCAACTAAAGGAAAAAAAATGGTATTTAAAAAAAAATTAAACTAACGAACGATTCGATCTGATGGAAAGCGGTTACCGCAGTACCACTCATCTCGCTGAAACTCCATTTCGATGTAGGGTTCGCGTAAACTTCAAAAAACAGTTAGATACAGTAGCAGTATAGTATTTTGGAATATCTATCACTATCATTAGATACAGACAGCTACGCATATACAATCAAGTTTATTCTAATAAGCACAAAAATGGAGAGTTAAAAAGACACACAATGTTTAAAAACGTAGTTACATACAGTGTTGGATGGCGCAAAAGCGATAGAATCGTGTCATGATCGCTGGTGGCCGGTCGTAAGCCGATAATACCGGAATGATGACTCTTGGCCATGAAATGTAACAAAACAAAAAAGAGCGCCTGAGAGTGTGCGAACCTGTTCTGGCGAATATCTCCGAGGCGTGCTGCGAAAATAAATTAAGCCTTAATGATGACCGAAATAGAATGCGTTTCCAGTAGATTGCAGGTTTTCGGTGTGATTCCGGTGAAAACTTCAAATATGATTTCGATGACTTCATTGAAATTATATCACCAGCCAAGTAATAGAAGATATTTCTAAAATTAGCTTTATGACCGTGCTGTAAAAGTGTGCGTTGAGATAATTTTATACAACCATTCGTTAAAAGCAATAAAATACGTCTAATTACAATTACGAATAATTTAACCAATTTCATATTCATTCAAAAATCATTCTTCATTATCTTAGGCATGTTTAGCAGCGACTTCGGCTATGCAATAATGCGTTGCATGTTAACTAATTTTAAGCAACGCTGGGTCATTGAATGGGTAACCAACTTAAAATATCTTGAGTTTTTCTATGCTTAGGTGAGCTGAGGGCTTTTAAGATTTTGTGGTTGTTATGGCATCATTATAAACCCACCAATCCGCATTGGGCTACCGATATGGCCAGATCTCTCCATATAGTTTTGTTCATATGGGAAGTCCAGCAGAGGTTGCTGAAGATGATGATGATGTATTGCATCAAAAAATGTAGTAACACAATTTTGTACTAATGTTTAGCACGCCATCTAAATGTGATTTTATATTATTATCGGCAAACAGATATATTATGGATTTTTAAGGTGTAAGTTCGCATAATGCTTTACAAATTAAGCACTGTGTCAAAGTGTAAAAACGTTAACTTACCATTACTGCATACTGTACAAGATTTACACAATAGCAAGTAGGTATTGTTTCCTTTGAAAATGCATCCACGATGTCTGCAACATGTACGTCGGGCTCATGGTCGTCTTGAGAAATTCCTATGGTCATTTTCGTTTTATCGTTGCCTCTCGGAATATTTCTTTCGTGACGTCATCGCAGCATTAATGATCAACAGTAACAAGTAAATTAAATCTATAAACATATAATGACTTGTCCTGACTGATTCATCATCGCGGAGCCGAACCGCTGGAGCTATTTGATGAAATTTGGACTGTAGGTTACTTGAGTGACGTAACCAGCCACTAAGAAAGGATTTTACGGAAATCATACCCTAAGGGGGTCCAATAGGGGGTGAAAGTTTGTATGAAAGTCCGTCAGTTTTGAAGTAAAATACATGAAAATTGGTATTTGGCTTTTTGAAAAGAAATAAAGAATGGCGTGTCTCAGGAATTTTGTTTATTTTCTTTTAAAGGATTAAAAAAGGCAAGACCGTTTTTGTTTTTTGGGGAAATTGTTTTTTTAAAGTATTATCTATAAAAATTTATAATTTAATCGATCTATAGATTTTTCAATAAAAATAAAGAATGACTGTTGAATGTTTATTGCATTTATCAAAAAATCTCCCCTAGAGGGGTGAAATAAGGGTAGAAAATATGTATGGAAATTTGTCATTCCTTAAATTTTGATTTTTGGTTAGAAATTATGAAGTGGTGATCTCTTAGGTAGGGATGACAATTTGTACAGGAGGTTTCAAAACGGACCAAAATTACTTAAACAGAGTGATCTTTATTAGGTTATTTTGTGTTAGACACTTTTTATGCATGGATGGCCTTTTTAATTATAAAAAATGAAAATCTTAATGTCGAAATGTGTGACGTGACATGTTTAGTTGTCCTAACCCTTTTTACTGATACCCTTATGATATTTGCTTTTAATAAGTTTGGCTTTTATTACCCACGTGAGCAAAGCCGCGAACAAAACTAGTAACCTATACACTGTCCTACAGTTGGGCAAAAGCCTACATCATTGAAATCAAATATCGTTACAATTGATGGGTAATGACTAAATCACCACACTAGCCCAATGCGGGTTGGCGATCATAACCCTGAGCTGTGAATTAAAAAAACCCGAAACATACTTTGCTTGACCTGGGAATCGAAGTCCTGAGTTCATTTCCTCTAGATGTCAGAAATTCCTATAGTCATTTTCGTTTTATCGTTGCCTGTCTGAATATTTTTCTCGTGAGCTCATTGCAGCATTAATGATCGCCGTAATGATTCCTAAATCAGCTATACAGATTTTGTTATTAATGATGACCATATTTTGTTTCGGCTTAATATATTCAAAATTAATGTCATTTCAAGGATTTAACATAATCAAGTTGAAATAGATTTGTAAAGTGGAACTACACGAACTATACGAACACACGATTACACGTTTGAACATTGCAACTTTTTACGAATCTACTAATATTTTTTAAAAGGACAGGACACGGATAAGCGCGAATATATATGTACATAATTAAATATGTATACAGACGAAATTGAGGAGAGAAAGATAACGAAAGTATTTCAAGTGGATGTCCTTATTGAGATCGATTAGATCCGTACAAAGTGTAACATTTTTCTGTGTCAAACTTCTTTGTCTTCTTGCATGTTTGTTTGAATGTTAAAAGTCCTACAAATTATCCTACCCTATCTACCCTATATCCCTACTTTTATATACCAGAGTACATACACGAGCCACATAGCCTTTGCTGGTAACTCTTGACATCCGTAAGAACGGCATAGAAACTAACGCAACGTCGACGTAGAAACTGATACGGTATATCGACACAGTTATTGTTGCTAAATTGATTTAAAAACAATCCGCTCTTGTACTGTCAAACTGGTATTGTGTAAGGTACGAACTCGATACCGCAACGGCTGACACAGAATGTCGGGGCAAGTCTTAAATACAGAGTGGGCTGGTATGCTCAGAAAGAAATTTGCATAGTACCTACGCCTTGTAACTAACGAGAAATACCAAATTAGATTAAGCACTTTTGTTGGAATATGTAATGCTGTTCTGATTGTTTCTTGTTTGGCCACACCTTTGGTACGAATTCGATTGGCAGACTTTAGAGTTCTACTGATCTGAAAAGGACCACTTTGGACAGTTAAAATTGTTGTCCTACTGTCTTTCTAATTTTGATCGTAAAATATTTACTTATTGACATGACAATTCATCATTGTCTTGTTTCATTATGTATAAAAAGAAAAATCCTTACTGACCGACTCATCAGTTACCAGCCAAAAGTTTACGAATTTGAAACCTAATTTTTTTTCACAGAAGTAGAAAACTCACCGCCTTTGCATAATATTTTACACCTTTTTATGTTAATTGTTACTTTTCATTTAGTTATTTAATTATTATTTATGTTGAGAACTTAGTATCTAGACAAACCTAGTTAGTAATAATTTTGGCTAATAAATAATTTATCTATCAAAAAAGAGGAATAAAATCTACCATAAAATCACCGGAGTGCCCTCCGGAGTGAGTAGTAACGGCTACACGCCCTGCAACATTGCCCGAAAAGCCTACGTCTAAATTTTAAAAGTGGAAATTCGGGCAAGGTTCAATATTTTTGTGGCCTATTTGCCGCCTAAGCCTATTTATTAGTTCCCTAGTAATTTTAAAACAAATGGCTCGTTAATCAGAGACACTGCCTATAGTGGAACATCCAACCATTATTATCATACTCGTTGTACGTGTATTGCCAAATAGGGTAAACCTGGGCGCACTTTCTTTAGCAATCACGTTAATAAATTAAGGCATTAGTAAGGATTAGGTCTACAACCAAGACTAGATCGTGCCTTTATCAGCACTGGTAAGTAATTCATATAGCCAAAGCCAATAAAGGTAGGTACCCTGCTACATACATTTAGACTAGAAACTGGATGTCTATGTTCAAGTTTCACAATAGAACCTTATTAATAACCACCAGATTCCGAACGTGAAGGTCGTTGAGCTATTTTATCGAATGTCACTGTATGAGATAATGCTGATCAATTATACTAACGGCCTGTGTGAATTTGTTTCGTGCAAAATTGTTTCTTAGTTTACTAAAAATAACGTAAATAATGTCTTGATTGCTTATTATGCGAGGTTCATACACGATTATTAGATCACGTTAACGAAAACGAGTATTCGTACGGCATTGAAGCAGCGTCTCCTGTTGACAAACGAGGTGAGGTGGAATTTCGCTACAAAAATTCTCGATTTCGCTAACGTAGAATCGAGAATAAATCCCGCACTAGACGCTCATTTGAATGAGCTTTGGCCCGGATTGCCCGGATAGGTCGTGGGTTCGAGTTCACACACAGTAAATTTGCAATTTTCCGATCGTTATAAGTAAAACTGTGTAAATGCCAAATTACATTTAAAATTAATGTGAGTCTTTTTTTGTTATCAAATTCTATGATAGAATTGAAAATTACAGTCTGGTATAAAAAATACATCTTTGTTTCGTAAGCTCACTCTGGCTAGTAAAGTAATGGGATTCCTAGGATCAGCCTATCCGAAATCTGATAACTACAGGCATTTTATCCTCAAGGATATTGCCAAGGTAGTCGTCTTCACAGATGATGTGGAGTGAAAGGAGTAGCACAAAAGGTCCCAATAGGTCAAAATGCTCTGAGAGAAGTAAACCTCCACAGACCTCACTAAGATAAGATAATAATTGACATTTACTTGGTAATTTATAGCGATCTATAAAAATAAGGTGTGCCTAAGCCACGAAATCCATTGTAGACAAGATTGTTATCGCAAGCATTATACAGAAAGCAAAGCTCAATATAACATGGCTTCAGAAGGTCTTGAAGGTCGTTCTGGTGAAGACATATCCTGTTCTTTCTTGTTGTAGTCTATTGTCTAAATGGAAATCATTGCAACTGTTATTGTATTAGACATAAACAAATTACATGACATATACAAGCATTAAGAATAATTTGAAACGTAATACCTATGCTGATAAAAGTATTGTTACAATCTAAATACGATAATAAAATTAAGGTAGCTTTTATTTGGTAGGTGCATAAAATTAAGATAAATGACCACATTGTTCCCTGATTGCAGCTTTAAATGTCATAAGCTAACCTAACCAACTCATGTTTAAACCACAGCTCATGGATTCAGGGTCCCGTGTTCGATTAACAGCAGGGTTACATTATAAGGCTGCGCGAAACAATAATCACCCATATTGCTTCCTTTTCCGTGAGGAGTAAAATGGAATTATCTTATTGATAGTATTTTTTTCCTCGCACACTCCTACAACAAGCATCCTAATTGTACTCGATTTGGCTGGTAGAGCTTGCTGTAAGTTGGCTAACACTTTAAAAAGGTTAGTTTTGGCTGGCGGTAGGACTCTTTCCAAAATCTGACTGGTTAGCGATCACCCTTATACCACGCCTTAAAAATAGACTGTGCTGATACTTATTTCTGCCACCGAACAGCATTATTGTATTGCGGTTTGAAGTGTTCTAGATCAGGTGAAATAACAGGGTATAAAAGCATAAGAACTGAAGCTTTAGAGTCGCCAATGAACGCGTAATATCTTTTGGTGTCCCCAGCGGTGGACGCTTCCCTCCAACCAATCCATATGTTCGATACCAACTCAATATCACCAAAGATTTTTTTTTAATTTTAATGTGCTTCTTTCCTTGTTCCAGGGGCAATCAGCAACCCTCGAAAGCATACGAACGTCACTCTTAGCAAAGTTTCCGTCGATGCAGACACCGTCCCAAGAGGTGGTGTACGATACCTTGGCGCAGCTGATGCAGGAGAGGAAGATCTACCAGACCTCGCGGGGGTTTTTCATAGTCACACCTGAGTAAGTACATTTTGCATCATCTGACATTAAACGTCTCTTTGCTAGGCTCAGGAGCTACCGATCTTCCCATATGCTATTCATGTGAAAGCATAAGCAATAGCATATGAGAAGATCGGGTTAAACTGTCACGCTGATCCGATGCTAATCGGTGGGATACTTTATCTTTTTATAGGTAGGTATGGGTAAGGGGTGGGGTATTATGTTTTTGTTTTACATATCAGCTCACCAGCTTAACAGTTTTTTTTATTATATTACATATAACCCTATATAACCGCTCCTGCGGTATAGTGGTACCAGACTGAGTCCCACTGGTCCTTGCTTAGATTCCCATGGGGGGTTTCTACATGTTCTTGTAATCGGTTTGGTTGATGGTAGCACTGGTAGAGTTTGTTTTGACTATACCGGGCTAGCTACTACCATCCTGGTGAAGTCGTTTGTCATCATAAAATAATCACAAAAATTATTGTCATCACACAATTTTGAAAGCATTCTTTTGTTCCGACGGTTAGAGGTAAGGAGGCTTTACTAGTTCTTAAAAATAGTTAATGGTTACCGATGAAGTGCACTTCCAACTTTGGCCTTATTCACTATCGAAGAGACGCAGGCCATCAATTAAAGAGTTCGGTTTAAGGTGACCATTCCAGTTTAACACGTACGCGCAAAAAAGCGTTAAGCACAAGGTGAATCACCCGTTCATAATTAATTAAACGACTGTGTCGCGCTATTGAGCGGAGCGGCTCGTTTCTTATCGCTCAAAATAGCATACTTGACGTGTTCAAATCTCGTTTCAGCTAAATAGAAAACGGCGAGATAAATCCACTGTCGATCGGATCGTTGGAAATGTAAATATCGTAATTATGGCGAGTTATGGCGGTGCGCGAGTCACATCACACGTGGCCATTTGCATTCATCAATTAGGGTTGCCATTGTAGGGAATGGCTACGCAAATAGTAGAATTTTCAAGTCGATCAGTTTTTTAATCTTGTGGCTTTGCTTTGGTTACGGGTATAGATTTTGAAATAAATATACAGATAATGATTAAAATCATTACAATATGTACTTGCAACATGCAGCATGCAACACATAAGAAAACACGACAGTGAACAAATTGGTTTCGGTCCCAACACAGCATTCCAGTCTTCCGTGCCACACAAGGGTTAATATGCTTATGCTAGTACCTATGCATATGCCATATGCTTCAAAAGTGCTCTAAAATATCTTGGAAGACTTCTTTTTGCAGTATACAGAGTTCTTTCACCAACAACAAAGAAATAAACAAAAAAATATATATAAAAAAAGTTCCTGTGATTGATGGTACCAGACCAGTACCAGACGTCTGATTCACTACGCCATTTCAAGATGTCACCCGCAGACATGCCGTGACACATGTATGAGAGTATATAGCTTGATGAGTAACCGCTCCAATTTTGGCGCCACACTTGACACGTATAAAAGGCATGTAAACAGCTTTTCATTTTCGAATTTAAACTATCAAACCTATCAAAGTTAAAGTCAAAGTCAAATCATTTATCCAACATAAGCCTTTGCAGGCATTTATTGACGTCAAAACTATAAAATCCAAATAATAATAAAAAACTTAAAAAAATTGTTTAGACCTAACTACTGAATACCCACTACCACCAGTTCGGATTTTGGGAGAGCCTTCGACCGAGAAGAGCTGGCAAGAAACACAGGAGGCTCATTTCTTTTTCTATATTTTTTCAACCAAATAACAATCACGTAATCTAATATATAAAATTCTCGCGTCACAGTTTTCGTTGCCATACTCCTCCGAAACGGCTTGACCGATTTTGATGAAATTTTTTGTGCTTATCCGGTATCTATGAGAATCGGCCAACATCTATTTTTCATCCCCCTAAATGTTAGGGGTAGTCCACCCCAAATTTTTTTTTTTATTTTTTATGGCAAAACAACGTTTGCCGGGTCATCCGGTATCTATGAGAATCGGCCAACATCTATTTTTCATCCCCCTAAATGTTAGGGGTAGTCCACCCCTAAATTTTTTTTTATTTTTTATGGCAAAACAACGTTTGCCGGGTCATCCGGTATCTATGAGAATCGGCCAACATCTATTTTTCATCCCCCTAAATGTTAGGGGTAGTCCACCCCTAATTTTTTTTTTTATTTTTTATGGCAAAACGACGTTTGCCGGGTCAGCTAGTATAATATACAAATTTTGTACAATGTTGTTCAATGTTAGTTCCTTGGTCTTTAGGTTTTGTGAAACAAATCTTGATGTTGAAATCTTTTTGTCTTTGTTTAACAGCTTGTTACCTACAGCAACACTGTTTTATCGTAGTCGGACAAATGGTAATAATTCAATAAATAAATAGTACTGACCCTATAATTTTGTCGTAGGTAACAAAAAGGCCGAATACTCAAAGGGCATTTGTGAATGCAACTTAATATTTGAGCTTGTCTTTACAATTTTTGGGTTCTCACTCACAACTCGTACATCCACACAATATTGAGAAGATTTCGTGTATTTTGCTTTATAATGGTTCAATCAAATTTAAAACTTAAACATAAATTTAATAATATGTAATATACACTACAACAGCCATAGTTACCTGATATTATTAACGCTGAATTATTTATCCAGTATGGAGTGGATAAAAATTATTAGAATTTGAAAAAAGACAAAGTGTTGAAAAAATTCCACGAGCGGGATTTGAACCCGCTCCCCATCGTGGCCACGATAGCATAGTTGGTAGTGCACCTGACCCGGCATGTCATTCAAATTGTAATTTGTTCGCAACATTTGCGTAAAGTTATATGTATGTAAACTAACTGACCCGGCAAACGTTGTTCTGCTATATAATTTTTCTGGATAGGGACACCCCAATCACCCAGGGATATGAAATATACTTTACGACCTATTCTCATACCTACCAAACACATGAAATTTCATAAAAATCGATCGAGCCCTTTCGGAGTATACTGGCAACTAACATTGTGACACCAGAATTTTATATATAGGTCTTCTTTTAAATCACCATCCAAACTTTCTAAGATGACTCCCGTGATACAATCGAACAACATTTACTATTGGATCAACTTCCTAACTCTTAAAAAAAATCAGCTGTTCCATACAAAACATCAATATTCATTCGACCAAAATGTATGGAACAGCAGATTTTTTTTTCGAGAGTTGGTCCAATAGAAAGAGTTGTTCGTTTGTATCACGGAAGTCATCTCAGGTTTGGATGGTGATAAAAAAGTCGACTTGTATATAGAAGATAATCACAGTTGAAGATAATCCAATTAGTGTTACCGAATTGTGCATTCAAAATTTTGTTAATACTCAGGTAAACACTTGTCACACAGAGCTTATGGAATTCCTATCTTGCCGGCCAACGAACTGTCACATCCGGTTGAGATACTCATTAAGTCTATTTACCTTTAATTTGGACTTTATTCGATTGTGGCGTCCATCTTTCTATTGCACGAGCAAAAAAGAAAAACTATTTACATTAACAAAAAACTTGGTCGTCCGTCCGCAAGTTTCTTTAGTTGAAGCGTCATGAAATTAAATTGGAATATCCATATGACAATTTAATGGTGTTTTTGTCATTTTGGTTTTTGTACCACTTCTTAATAGTCGTGTTTACAAGATTAAATTGACTTATAATCTGAGATTGTCGTGTTCGGAGCAATTTGGTTATGAAAGATATGAACATTATAGAATTCATTGGCTTCCTAGAACTTCCTACTTTCGTAGTTTGTTCCGCATTCGTTTTCTTGGTTTATTAGTTTAGGCTTTATTGGTCTACAACGAGGAAACAAAATTCAAAATTCAATTCAAAATTCAAAATCATTTATTCGCTTTAGGCTACAAATAGCTCTTATAAACGTCTTTATGCCATCGGTTCGTAAGTCTAGCCGGGAGACCTTGTACTGAGAACAACCGTCAAGAAAGCAAGTGTCAATCGCTTAGCATTTATATAATTTGATGGTAAGCGATGATAAGATGGAAGCGTAACTTTTACCCAGATTCCTCAACGAATAAGGAACTCGTCGTCGTCGGAACAGAACAGTTAGCAGCAGATTTATGATGGTGTTAGCCAGTCTGCCTCAGCACAAGTCATACTCCAACCAAACCGAGGACAATATGCTGGGAATCAGATCTATCGACCTCTGGGTCTGTGACGATAGTCATCGCTAGACCACAGAGGCGGTTAACAGTTTTACCATAAGTCTAAAATGTCTAAAAAGTTCCAACGATTTAATTTATACACTCTTATTAATTTCGAATCATTTTTATTTTTCAGGGTAGCTGACCTTTTAAAAGTGACTTACTTACTTTTTCTTCAAATCTTTCTACAGCACCTGGAGTTTACTAAACTGTCAAATTGATTGAATGTTGACTTGGTTAACAACCTCATTTTTTTTTAAATACAGTCCTTTACAACTCGGACAGACCGACAGGAAGTATATAAATATAGGGTTTTTATCACGCATTTGGGTGGCTACTAGTTATGTTAAAAGGTTTGAGCTTCCTGAGTCTAAAACACATTGAAGGCTCGAGTCTCAAAGCTAGAGCCCCAACGACGACTCGAGTCCTGACTCTGCATATATGCCTTCTATTGGGCTCGAGGTCAAAGCTCGAGCCTTCAATGAGCTTTAGACTCGGGAGGCTCCAGCCTTTTAACAACATTAGTGGCTACACTGTTATTTGTTTTTGTCGCCAAACAGCAGCATCTTTTACAGCCATGTTTTAATTTCAAGGTGAGGTCCATTATTACTGAGATTAAGAACCTCTGTGACAGCCACACACTCCTATGTTGCAAGGATTAGTAGGCAGCTTTGGCTTTCTATCACTCGGGCCACAAACTCCGATCAGGTCAGATGAAAACCAATAAATACTGGATATCTCATCCCCAGACGCCGCCGCTCCCGATCCCGCTCGTCGTCCCGCCATCCCGGGCTCGACGAGGACTGCTCCCCGCGTACCATTCTCATGTCGGACCAGGAAGCGTTGCACCAGCTCTACGGGGAGATCACCACCGTCCGGGATGGCGCCATCACCCACCAGTGCGTGCAGACCAACTTGGCCGACGTCATTTGCGGTGGTGAGTACCTACCATTTAATCATGATATTGAAGGAGACTGGTGACCCTGAGGTCTAGCGTTTTTCTCTACTTACGTTTTTGATTCACATTGACCAAGAGTTTGTTCTCGGCATGTGTGCATGGACTTAGTTTCTTCTCCACATGCCCAACTCAAGCTGCTTGAGGATTAATATGACATTTGAAAAAACCTGTGCTTCTTTTTCTTTCATTAAAGTTGTAGCAGTAAACGCTTTTAAAGGACTCCTCAAAAAATATGATAACAGTTTCAAAACTTCAAAGTTTTCACATGCACGCAGAAAACCAAAATTATTTGGGCATGTGGAAAATAAACTAAGTCCATGCAACATTAATTGTGACTCACAGGTTGTAACCAGGAAAAGACCTTTCTGTTCCAAGCTAGTCTTAGCATTGCTGATCCCTGCCTGCCTGCCTGATGTCTGCCTGCTCAGTTCTGCAACTGGGTCGCTGGCTTCCTACATGAGCGGAGAATCCGTGTCCTGTCTGATAGATGCGCTTCGCGGTTCATGTCAGTGAACGCTGGTGTCCCTCAAGGTTCCGTTCTGTCCCCCACGCTGTTCCTTCTGCATATCAATGATATGCTTCCACTTGGAAATATTCATTGCTATGCAGATGATAGCACAGTGCATGGGGGATATAACGGTCACCCAGCGGCCGGGCGGGTCGAAACCGAAGTTAACCGGGTGAATCTTGTCATTGAGCTCAATCGGGTATTGGACCTCATATCTAAATGGGGCTCCAATAATCTTGTTGAGTTCAATGCCAAGAAAACACAGGTGTGTGCGTTCACGGCAAAAAAGTCACCATTCCTTCCCCTTCCAACTCTTCAGGGTACATCTCTAAGCCTGCAGAGCAGTATCAACATGCTCGGTATGACGATTCGCTGCGATCTAAACCAAAGAGACTACATCGAAGCCGTGATCAAAACAGCCTCACGAAAACTCGGTATTCTGAACAGGGTGCGGCGATTTTTTACGCCTGACCAGTTGTGCCTTTTGTACAAGACACAGGTACGGTCTTGCGTGGAGTATTGCTCGCACATCTGGGACGGTTCCGCAAAGTACCTTCTCGATGCTTTGGACAGATTGCAGCGTCGCGCTGTACGCATTATCGGCAACGCAGAAGTCACAAATACTCTCGAAACTCTGCAATTGCGTAGAGATATTGCGTCACTCAGCGTGTTTTACCGTTTATACCATGGCGAGTGCTCTGAAGAACTCTTTGACCTCATCCCTCCTTCTCCCTTCCTCCATAGGAGTACGCGTGCTGCTCTCCGGAGTCACCGCTTCACTGTCTCAAATATTCCATCACGCACTAAGAAATTTGGTGACTCATTTTTTTGTCGCACTTCCAAAACATGGAATAGTTTGCCTGCACACGTTTTCCCTCCTTCCTATGATATGGGGTCCTTCAAACGAGGCGTGAAGAGGCACCTTGTGGGCCGGCAGAGTGAGGGTAACTGATGCTGCGTTATTTTCACGCTGCACCAGTTGTCATCGCATCTGGATTCCATATTCACTTAACATCAGGTGAAATGGAGTCATTTGCCGTGCTATGTATAAAAAAAAAAATCCCTTGATCAGCAATGCTAAGACTAGCTTGAGTATCACCACACTCTCCTCTTCAAGACCTCGTTAATCTTAAGGCTATCGTCTTCATGGATGCCGATGAGTAGGCAGTGTTGGCACAAAAGGTCCTAAGATGTCAAAGTGCACTAAGAATGGGAAACCTTCGCATGACCCACTTAGATATAAGATTCTCAGTATCACTTTCCTTCTTGATAGAAGTAGGCTACAATTTTATTGATTTAACTTCTACTGCAGGCTAGTTGGTTAAATTAGTCTGCAACATTTTTGTATGAACCATTTGGCATGTAACCCAGAAATCGTATTTCTTAGTAAGCACCTAAAAAAGGTCTTGATAAAGTAGGTTACAAGCATATCGTACGTTTCACCAGAATAAAAAAACCGCCGAGCGTGAAACTCAAAGAGGGGTGGAATGAAAAGGCTCTATTCACTAGGGCATAGCATTGAAAGTGCTGGGACGGCGGGGATGGGGTGGTCTGCAATGGCCTGATTCCACGTCGCATCGCCACGGAAGTATTAGTATGGATTTGGTGCAAAATTTTGTGTTGGCACGACGACGACCCATAATCTTTCGGTATTGAGGTCAATGCAATTTCGCGATTCACTGATCCATCAATGAATGTAGTTTATTTTTTGTCCGTACCAAGCGGTTTGCTAACTCTTTTCTTCTGCGAACCGCCAAAGAGTGGAATGCGCTACCTGGTCACGTGTTCCCTGTTCACTACGACCTGGGTCTCTTCAAAGCAAGAGTGAATAGGCATTTCCTGTCTAAGCATGTATCACCTTAGGCCACATCCCGCTCACCAAAAGGCAGGTTGGTGGCCAAATGACTAGACAGTTTGCTTTAAAAAAAAAAAAAATAATGAAAAGACATAGTACACTACTATATGGTAATAGCTTAATACGATCTCGACTTCTATTTGAGAGATTGGTGGGAGACCGCCAAAGCAAGAGGTTTATGGGAGATTTGGGGGAAGACCTTTGCCCACCGAAATAGTAAGTAAACGAGGAAATAGTTTAATAAATTAATTAAAAAGGAACAATTTAAATTAACTTTGATAACAGATTATTTTAAGACTACTATATGACTTGACGGTTGTAATAAAATTTTAAAGAATAGAGTAAAACTGTCTTAATCGGTAGTGTGTAATGTTAGCTGAGCAAGCTTTTATTGATCTTTGAACTAAGTAAGTATAAACAGTATGTTACAACTCAAGTCGTTTTCTTACCATTAAAGAATTTGTATTTAGTAAAGGCTGTGACAGAATATCTGCAGCTAATGTCATAAACCACTTCGTCTTATAAAATACATATATTTTGTATTTTGTTTGTGTGAATTATCTTTAATGACAAATAAATTATTTTATAATTATTTTTATGTAGCGCTTATTTTAAAAGACAGAATGCCGTTTTAAACAGAACTTCACTACATAATAATACCTTATTACCATATAACTATATAAACTATCGAGGTCACTTGCAATAGAGTAATTATTAAGGATCCCGTCCTTACCATGTTTATTATTTGTGAGTATCCGATATTTCGGCTTTTCGGAATTACTGAAGTTAATGCGGGTGAGTTTTTTATGAGCAGACAAAACGATCTACCCTCTTCCTTAGTCGTTTTTTGCGCTCGATGCCCGTACCACTGGTTTCTAAGTTACTATTCACTCGAAATTGCTCACGACACACTACTCACAGTATCGGAACGCGAAACGGCTTTATTGTTGTTTTTGCGGTTTTTAACAAGACTAATTCCAGACATGCGACCGTTTGAACCCAAATATCGGATACTCACAAATAATTCGATTCGAGCGATTCGCCTTTAAGAACCAATGTCCACTCCTTACAATACAATTAATATCTGTTATATGTTTTTGTTATCATTTTCCACGCGCCAATCATCTATTGCTTTTTGCTTCGGCAACAATTATTTCATTTCAAATCGTAATATCAATATCGGACATTCAAAGTTCGTTGAACCGTTAACTGTACGAAATCTTAGCTCAGCCCAATTGTTTCTGAAATTTAAACCTTATTTTTACGGCATAGGCTGCTGCTTCGTTTTTTCTTACGTACAGATAAGCGCTTGGCCTTCACCGCATCTGATGTTAAGGCGACACACTGAAAAAATGCACCAATTTTCGGCGAATAGTTAAGACTATAATATGACTACTATATTACTATAATGATATTGATACTCACGAATCTGAAATGTTGATTTAGGTAAATTCACTTCTTTATCTTGGATTTGCTTGCTCAAATACACGATTGTATAATTTTGACTCGACATAATTATTTTCGAAAACACCACAAAAAAGCACTGTTGTTCAAATTACAACATATTTATTTAATTGATATGCTTGGAAACCAGTTAAATATACTGATAACATCAATATTCGTAATTCAGTAGCTACATATTTTAATAACTAAAACCAATAATTAAAAAAAAAAGATTTTTTGTTTTTTTTTTTAAATTTGCGGTCTCTATTGTCGCAGGCGCTACGTATTTTCGACCTTACGACAGCGCCAGTAAGGATCAGCCTTTTTGAATGTTCACAAAGCGAGGTGTCGTCTTAAGTGTTGAAAAGCCGAAGGAAATGCACTTCACCCGGAATCCTCAATTACTGAGGCACTGGCTATCCTGGGATAGGACCTGCCGGAACACAACAATGCGACATATTTAGATAAGATGGTTGTAGCTAGCCAGGCAGACCAACAAGCCCTCATCGTCAACTCATTTTATGTCCCCACTGCTGGGGCACGAGCCTTCCCTATGGATGAATAGGGAGAACGAGCCATAAATCACCACGCGGGCCCAGTGCGGATTGGTGGTTGTTAACGACTGCTAATGCAGCCGGGACCAACTGCTTTACGTGCCTTCCGAAGCACGGAGAAGCTCGAGATGATTAATTTTTTTGGTCATCCATCCGATGACCGGCCTTTGCGAAAGTTGCTTAACCTCAGCACTCGCAGACCGGCCGCGTTAACCACTGCGCCATCGAGCTCTTCATTCGGAACACAACAATGCGACATATTTAGATAAGATGGTTGTCAACCAAAAATCAAACCAAGTACACAAATCGAACCCGGGACCTTAGGGTCTGAGACCGGTGGTCAACCGCTAGACCCGGTTAAAAGTAGGCTTTGAGTAGGCTCAGTACAAATCAGTTGCCCTAAAAGTCTACAAATAAAACACTATCGTTTCTTTAGATGCGGTTACATCTTCTTCATTGATAATACGAAAATCAAATCTGTCCACTTCAAAATAGAGTTGAAGATTTATTGCTTAGTTCGTCAAAGTGACATTGGACTATAAAATTTTTGGTGTGAAAGAGGAATCGAAAAGGTTGCGTCGGTCACACGAAAGTTCGTGACTTCGCCAATTTACTTTAGGAGTCGTCTTAACGGTATAAGAAATTGTGAAATATAAACACGTCTGTCTGTCCATCCGGTACGGTACGGCACCGCTCCAAATTTTATCACAATACACGAATTCTATTATTCGTCGTCACAAATAAAAACTTGGCCGATTTGCTATGATCGTTCGATTTTGTATGACCGTTGAAAGACCGTTTAGAGATGCTGGGAACAAGGGTACTGGGTAGGCGGCCGCAGTTATAATTTGAAAAAATTTAGCGCTCCTAACTGCACGGTTCTGTACGAGTTCTTTGATCTGCTACACAAATTCTATGACGATTATTGCGTGTTTGGCTTCGGATCTGCTGTTTTAAAAGAATATGCAGTTTCTGATAGTGTTTTATTAGTGACTATTCAACACATTGACAATTTCAATCACATAAATTCTAATGTATATTTTTTTTTAGGTTTTCTTTTAAAGTTCAGACGGGTGGTCACTCACATCAGAAAAACTATTAACGTTTCATAATGTTTAAGTTTTCATTGAGTATTCGATATTTTGGTATAATTTTTCGGTATAATTATATAAGGTCACTTTTTATCAACTGCAAATATTTTGACAAAACATCTAATTATATCAGAGAAATAAGGCCCTAGCATTTAAAAAAAATTCAGACTGGTTATTTTTTTTACTTTTCTTGACACAAAAATTGTAATATTTTTAAGAAAGGCCTCTCTGTCGGTTTTTTTTAATGAAAATAGGGGCACGTGTAAGCGGTGAAGGCATTGCGGCCTCTATGTTTCGGCTCCTTTGAATTGCAACTACCGAAAGTGCTTTATATTTCTTCTTAATCGAAATATCTTTTGTCGTTTTTTTTTAAAGCTAGCTTATAAAAATTTAAGGTTTTTTCATAAAAGTAATTTATATATCGCACTACCTATACAATACTGTTATAACTCAAAATATCCTGATATTTGAAATTGAACTGTACTGTTATTCAATACGATAAAATCTCCAATATCAGTGTATTTTGACTTGCAACAGTATTGTATCGATAGTGCGATATGTTGTTGAATTTATCCTCAAAATTTTGCATTTGATAAGATGTGACCTTATATCGTTTCGGTTTTTGGTATTGATCAACATGTCATGGCACGCATGTGCCAAGTTAATAAGATGCTAAGAAGTACTAAAAGGGTAATAATAATATCCTAAAAAAACATCAAATATTATAAACCAAGGTCTTATAGCCATACCACAGTTTTTAGATAGTTACTATAAGTATAGTAACTTAAAGTAACCTAAAGTATAGTTAATTCTATTGATCTATACTAATATTATAAAGAGGCAACCTTTTATTTCTGTATGTATGTTTGCAACAAGTAAACTCAAAAACGACTGGACGGATTTAAAAAATTCTTTCACCATTAGAATGCTACATTACCGCTGAGTAACGTAGGTTATATTTAAAAAAAAATCCACCCGTGCGAAGCAGGGACGGGTCGCTAGTCTACAATAAAGAGGGCACAGTGAAGATTGGATATAAAACTAGTATGTAAGTAAAGAGAACAGTGGAAAGTCCGTATAGGCACAGGAAACTGCCTCGGTCAGTTTAAAGTTCTACTGCGGCTTCGGATCATTCGATTATACACCTTACTATGACTGTTATACGACTAGTTTAATCCGCACCACTATATTTGTACGCTCTCGGATGGCTTCAGAAACAAAAAAATATGATATTGACTCTAGAAAATCTCTATAAGGCGTCGTCGATCTGGTATCTTATGAGACATTGGGAACGTTTGTGCTTTAGGTTAATTAACTTGTTAACGGTACCGTGTGCATGCCCGGCATGCCCATGCATGCTGCCGGCATACCCGGCTAATAGATCTCCTTTAATGCAACACAATTATAAATTTTTTATCAAAGCATTATTTATCAAATCAAATCAAATCAAATACATATTAATACGTGAAGCAAAAACTTTGTACCCTTTTTTACGAAAATTGCACGGACGGAGGAGTATGAAATTTCGCACACTTATAGTTTATATAGAAAAGGATATCAAAATGTTAATTTTTTTTTAATTATGCATAAATAATACATTAAATCAATAAAACAAACTTAAACACACGCATAAATACTCTTTTCAAAAATTTAAATAATAGAAGAGGAGCGGCCGAAATCTGTCAATGCCAATCCAAACTCACATTCTATCTTTTTTAATTTTTCATTGCTTAGGATACAATCCGTGCAGCCTTAATAAAATTACGGTCGACTTTCGATCACTGGGCGACCACTAGTTTATATAAAAAGGCATACACAAGAGTTAAACAGTTCTCGAGTGGTGCTCGCGCACCGGAATACGCAGTGTGGACAAGCCTCGAACAAGGTGGACCGACGATCTGGTGAAGGTCGCGGGTAGCGGCTGGATGCGAGCAGTACAAAACCGGTCGTTGTGGAAATCCTTGGTAGAGGCCTTGGCCCAGCAGTGGACGTCTTTTGGCTGAGGTGATAATGATAATAATGATTTATAATAGGGTATATTTAAACTAAACTAATAACAATAAGAAAAACAAAGATGTGAGCAGAAATTCATCTTAAAAGCGTCCTATACAGCATTTAACATGCTAAGCTACTACATACATGCTAAATTACTATCTAACTAAGCTTTATACAAAATAAAATGTATTTAATTAAAATAATATTAATATATTCTATATATCAGATAGTTGGATTATAAACGTTAAACTATTGCTGTAAATGCTTGACCACCTCTGAGGTTCTGAGTTAGTCAGCGTTCATGGTCCGATAGAAATTCAGAGGTCGATTTATCGATTTGGGAATCGATCACTGTATCGACCAGTTTTACGTGCATGCATTGTTGATTTTCAATTATAAGTAAGAGGTGATTAAAAGAAAAATAAAAATTAAGACGTTTTTATTAGTTTTCTATTTGTTATGGAAAGTTTAGGTATAAGTGCACTTGCAGTCTGTCCTGTTTTTATGCGTTTAATTATAACATAAAATCAGAAATGCGTTTTCCTTCCCTATCAACAAAAAAAAGTAATTTTTGCAATCAATTATTGGAGGTAAAAAATAAAAAATACGCTTTACAAAAACACAAATGTTGAAAAAATTTCCACGAGCAGGATTTGAACCTGCACCCTTCTGACATACCGGGTCAGGTGCTCTCCCAATAATTGAGCTATCGTGGTTCTAACCAGCCCGCCGAAATAATTCAACACTATTTACTTTTACTTTAAAAGCCAAAGGCGCCCATTCAATGTCAACAACTACCGTCATTAACATCCGATCATAATATTTTTACAAATATTAAAGATCAGTTAAGAAATAAGCTATTTATAAAATGTTTTTGTTTATATAAATACGCTTTCTATATGGTTACACTGAGTGCTATTTGTAAATGGCGCTAAATCCAGTAACAAATATTACAAATTTAATTATAGGTAGATAAACACTATTAGGTACTTAATGTTTTAATTACTCTGGAAATTAAGATTTGATTACATATGAGGTAGTAAACAAGCAACCGTATATCTTAATTATTGCTAAACATTGACCCGGAGCATAGGTCAAACTGTGAATGTGAAAGCAATACCATATTAGTGTAATCGAGTTTTAAATTACATTTTAAACTTTAACATGTCAAAACATTGTAAGTGAAAATTTATTTTAAACTGTTTAAAAATACATATTTTCATTTAAATTATAATATAGGGTAAGGCCAGCGGCACCAGTCTTCCTTTAATCAATAAAAACCGGCCAAGTGAGAGTCGGACTCGCGCACGAAGGGTTCCGTACCATTATTTATAAAAATATTTCAAGTTTCTTCCTGTTATCGTTATTAAGACCGAGAAAAAAATTGGAAAAAATCACGTTTGTTGTATGGGAGCCCCCCTTAAATATTTATATTAATTTTATTTTAATTATTTATTTTGAAAGTGAATAATGTAACTCAATATTCTGCGAATATTTCAAGCGTCTACCTGTTGCCGTTATCAATATCGAGCAAAAACCAGCAAAAAAGAAACACGTTTGTTGTATGGCCCCCCCTTAAATATTTATTTTATTCTGTTTTTTAGTATTTGTGGTTATAGCGGCAACAGAAATACATCATCAACAGAGATACAGCCTGGTGACAGACGGACAGACAGACAGACAGACGGACGGACGGCGGAGTCTTAGTAATAGGGTCCCGTTTTACCGTTTGGGTACGGAACCCTAAAAACAGAGGTCAGCAACAATTGAATACAGACCACCTGTTTCCTAGCTTTAATCCCGTAAAATTCTGTCTTAAGGTTAGGTATTCCTGCAAAAGTAGCCTAGTAGTAAAATCGGACCTGCGAGCAGCCGTACTCGCGCATTTGGTAGTTGTTTAAACATAGTAAATAAGACAAACATTTTATCAAGTCAAACTCTGAGAATTTATCTGCGAAATATTTAATGTCTTTAGTTGAGTACAAAAATTAAATGTAAAATATCAGTAGTTTAGTAATAATATTGAAAAAACATTACACAAAGGGGTAACTTTAAGATTTTTTTTTATCGAGTGAAGTTCATTGGATCTTGTAACTGAATGCAACTTTGACTAGATTAGATCCTTAAGTAATACATACTTTTTTTCCAGAATTTAAACCTTTATTCTCTATGTCTCAGATGGTTTGAAAAAACTCAAAAGCGCGGCCTACCTAGCCTTATATTCGTGTCTCATTTCGCATTTAATCATAAATTCCGCTCTAATGAAGTCATATTGAAGCTGTGTACGCGCAAAAACTTCAATCAACTGAGAATCAATCGATAAGTGTACACCGCGTTTGGTTAATGGTCTATCATTACTGTCAAATTAGACGAAGCGATCTGGAAAGTGCCATCGGAAGCATTTTCCTACCATCCAACAGCGCAAATGTTTACTTTCCTCGCTCGAGAAAATCAGTAGGGCGGTGTGCAACCTGCGATTAGTCGCTGCGACTTTCTTTGGCAAATTGAAAGTTTTCTGCCTACTCTTTGAACAAACGGGATAGTGGAATTTACCTCAATAGATCTTAGGAAAGTTTTGAGACACTTTTTCTTTTTCCAAGACCAAGCAAGCAGCTTTCCTGAAAATCTAAGTGACGCTGCCGATGAAAACTTTTAAGCTTATATAAGTATTTTTTCTTTATCATGACCCAAATTCACTTAACATTAGGTGAAATGGAGTAATTTGCCGTGTTACGTATGAAAAAATTAAAAAAATTATCGTTTTCCAAAACTTACGCTTTATTTTACATGTTATTTGATTTCATCCCGACGTTTAATGTGTTTCCATAAAAAAAAATTATTTCTTTTTGTTGATGGCTTCGTGCGATTAGCACATTTAGCCAGTGTCAAAGTAATTTTTCTAACAAGTAATACATAAATAAACAATATTTCTTTTCTGTATGATGATGATGAATGATAATAGAAATGAGAAATGATATACCACCCAACCCCTTGAGTATCTCAGTAAAGATGTGGGGCTTTACTAAGTCCTCGGGCGGACTTCTTGAGAGAATTTGAAAAGTGACGTTGCACTGTTTTGTTTCATTTGCCAACACTCATGCACACTCATGAACACTTAACGGTTAATAATCCACTATTATTTTACATTAATATTCGACATAACACAAATTTTAGAAAATAAAACAAAACCGCAGGTATGACTCTTCACTTTCCCGCCAAGAAGTCCTTCCATAAATTATTTAACTTCAACGACCAATATGATTATGCCAAAAAAAATTGAGACGTTTATTTTCCCGCATAATATATCAATAGAAATACAGAGTGAAAAAACATACGTGGTGCTTTCCATATTAAAAGTTATGAGTTTCAAAACCAGCTCAAAATAAACAACCGGCTTGTGCAACTAATGGACTGCATGGAGGAACTACAATTTATTTTTCTTTGAAAAATTGCAGATGTCCCCTGTTGGTATGTGATAGTGATCGCCAGGAAATTATGGAGAGACAGTCGATCAGGTTTTCCTAACAGATCACATACATCAATACGATACGTTCATCAATATTCGTAATGCTTAAACATGCATGTAAATTAAACGATTAAATATGTGGAGCCCGGCAAATCATTTGAGAGACATGCTTTCTATGCAATAGATTTACAGGCATATTGTAGGAAAGTTATAGGTCAATTGGATTGTACAACATTTACCTTATAAACATATTACCATAAACGTCAAAATTCGTGGTTAAAAAACTTGGTTCAAAACCCAAAGTGACGACTAAGCTAAGTCTTTTGACATACCTAAACCTATTGTAACACAACAAATGGATTCATTAACTATCTGACTCCTCAGATAGCTTATACACTTATTTTTCATATTAATATTATTATCTTTATATGAAAAACTTATTTCATAAAATAAACAAGAGTATAGCAGTTGTATTTTTAAAGGTTGACGTAAAATACATGATTGAATCTACATAATTCAAAACACTAATTAAACTAAATTATTTAAATGTACTTCATCAGATCATTAATACTAATACATTGAGTCTAGGCCACTTCAATAAATTAACAAACGCTTGTATTAAATTTTAGAAACGATACAACATAACAGGTGCTATTATTTAAAACTAACATCAAAGTGTAGAGAAAGCAATCACTTTCAATGGATGCCATTAAATCAAAACTTTCAATAAAATAATCTTGTAAGTACAAGTACTCCATAATTATGTCAAGCTTCCTTTTATAGTTCAACATTTATTCCTTAGTAAGATCGATTTTAATTCCACATTCCTAGCGTCCAGCTGTATTGAAAATATGTACAACACACCAGTAGTCAAGTGGGGCGCACCCTACATCTATATATGGCGGTCTAGTATGTCCTCGATTCCCTTTCCGCTTACTTTTTGATACGTGCTCATTAACATCAAAATCTTGTTCATAAGCAACCTTTATACAACCTTGAGCTGAGAATCTATATATTAATACGTGAAGCAAAAACTTTGTACCCCTTTTTACGAAAATTGCGCGGACGGAGGTGTATGAAATTTCGCACACTTATAGTTTATACAGAGAAGGATTGCAGAATGTTAATTTTTTTTTTTTAAATTATGAATAAAAATACATTAAATCAATAAAACAAACATTACACACACTACTATGTATTTGACATAAACGCATATATACTCTTTTCGAAAATTTCAAAAATGGAAGAGGAGCGACCGAAATCTGTCAATGCCAATCCAAACTCACATTCTATCTTTTTTAATTTTTCGTTGCTTAGGATACAAACCGTGCAGCTTTAATCAAATTACGGTCGAATTTCGACCACTGGGCGACCACTAGTAAATTATAAATACTCCACATGTCATCAACCATCATTGTAGCTAAGGTGAAAAATACTTTATCATCATCAGCTTACAAATATTCCACTGTTAGATCTATAAACACCCGGTCAGAGCCCTCCAAACCACATCGTTGTCGATGTAACTTACGAGTTATCTTCCATGTGGGAAGGACTGAATGAAATGAGTTCAGTAGTGAATCAGAGGCAGACGGATGGATAGCTCAACAAACCGCGCAATGAGAGGTGTCTTGTGAAGACGCCCTTAGCATTCACTTTTTGTGAGCATTGGTGAACATGATATGCTATATCTTTTTTTGCTCGTATCGTAGCGACTGGCGTGCCTATATCAATGTTATCATTGACGCATGAAGAGATCGTGTTTTGTCACTTTCTTGACTTGACAGGTTCCGTCAAATCGTTGTCGAGTGATACAATAGAGTTAGTCTTCCAATAATTATCATTATCATTTAGCCCATGAACGTCCCACTGCATAAACATATACATATAGTGCATGAGGAGCTTGGGCTATAATACCCCACGATGGCCTACAACGAATTGGTAGCTATTAAAGACTGCCTTCTTTCAACAACAGTGACCAACATCTTAACATGCCTTTGAAAATCGGATGATCTCGAAATAATTTAATCACCATGTGATGAATCACGAGTGATGTCACCCACCCGATGATTTGGCATTGCAAAAATTGTTTATATAACAACTAGCTGCCCGTCCCTGCTTTACAAGGGTGGACTTTTTTTTAAATATAGCCTATGTTACTCAGCGCTAATGCAGCTTCCAATGGTGAAAGAATTTTTTAAATCGGTCCAGTAGTTTTTGAGTTTATTCGTTGCAAACATACATACATACATACATACAAAAATACAAAGGTTTCCTCTTTATAATATTGGTATAGAAAAGCAGCCAACGATTGCCCCTCGTATCGATTATAAATAGAAAAATATAAGGAGAAACTGAACTTAATTGGTGGCTTGTTATTGTTTACGTAAGAGGTTGTGCCTAGATGGAGATTATAGCTTTATGACTAAATTATTCCTTGTGAAAAGCTCAAGCTATATGAAGAATTTATAAAAAACAACATTACCGAACATAATTGATCCATCATGCCGCAAGTAACCGCATGCTATAATTATGTCCATCACCTAAGAGGTTATAGAAAGGCCATGTGTTTATAGAGGTGTTGGAGAGAGCTGATTAGCAGCTTTGAAGCTAAACCATAACTTATACTTTAAATAAAAATTGCGTGAACAGTATCTTCATTCATTCTCAATGGATCAGTATGGGAACGTCTAAAATAAAATGAGACAGGCATTTTTTTCTATTCTCCCTATCCATCCATAGGGGTGGCTCGTGCCCCAGCAGTGGGAACATAAAATGAGCTGCTGCTGATGATGATGATGATGATGATTTTTTTCTAAGGAACTATGTTGTTAATTTTTTATAAGTAAAATTGCATTTCAATTTCTTTTGAATCTCAATCACAACCGGGAATGGAGCCCTGTCAAATCTGCTAAAATATTTGCAAGTTGTTGCCAAGTTTTTATTGTAAGGAATACATTTTGCTATGTAACCTCTTTTCCACAATAATAAAAAACTACAGTTCAAATAATTTGTAAAATTTTGTGAGACATATTGAAATGTGTTGAAGTTTTTGAACGTTTTAATATTACTATAGTGGTCGCCCAGTCGTCGAAATTCGACCGTAATTATATTAACGCTGCACGGATTGTATCCTAAGCAATGAAAAATTAAAAAAGATAGAACGTGAGTTTGGATTGACAGATTTCGGCCGTTAATGTATTTTAATGCATAATTTAAAAAAAAATACATTCTGCTATCCTTCTCTGGCAATTCAGCTGCATGGATTACAATCCGTGCAAGGATACATCCTAAGCAATGAAAAATTTAAAAAAGATAGATTGGCATTGACAGATTTCGATCGCTCCCCTTCCATTTTTGAAATTTTTCAAAAATGTATGAAACAATGTTTATTTAATTTAATGTATTTTTATGCATAATTAATAATTAATATGCAAAATAAAAATTAGCATTCTGCACTCCTTCTCTATATAAACTAAAATGTGTGCGAAATTTCATACTCCTCTTTCCGCGCAATTTCCGTAAAAAGTTTTTGCTTCACGTATTAATACATAGATTTTACTTAACCTTAACACAAAATATTTAATTTATAATAATTAATTAATAATTAATTAACCCGAATTTTATATTTCAGACCTCCTCCTTATTTATTTGTCTTGCTCACACTGTATAATGTTATTGTAGAGGACGAAAACGGCAAAAAGAAAACCGGTTGCACATAAATAAACCCTGTCACAATCGCAGTGCAAGTATCGAAACTGAATAAAAACGTTCTACTTTGTCCTTAATCTATGTAACATTATTAACTAATTCAGATTTATTGAAAAGGCGAGTGCCGCCGATATATCTGGATCGTAAGTGATATTGAAATGCAAGCTCATTTCTAATGATAGGCTCACGTAGCGAAGCCCGCCTCTGCGCCTGCGCACGCGCCGTTGTGGGTAACCCATAGACTTAAAAAAGACTAGACAATTTGCATTGTAAAATGTCTATATTTGTTTTCTAAAGTTTACTTACTTTTTAAATTACATTTTTTAATTTGTTTAATTTACATAATTATTTCTTCTCGAAAAAAGGCTTGAAATTTCAGGATGAGTAATATACAAATTAAACCCTGTGTTAGTCTTGACCTAATAAAATTGTAAGGTGAAAAGTACTGGGATTTAAAGATAATAGTAATATACAACTGAATGCTAGTAGTACACCCAGCTACAGTGAGACGGCATCTTTGACGGCATTATGTTTGATTCGAACAATATATGGAATGCTATATACTAAAACGTTAAATTCAGAAGGCCAATTTGCCCATGCGCACTAGCTGTATGTCTGGCTAAGTGAGTTTCAATAACTTCAATTTTATCGTAACGTAAGTCTATACCCACATTAGACCACCGCGTTGGGTTATGGCCCAAACTCCCCACAAAATTGTGGCAAGGCGTGAAGCACAGTGGGACGTTTATAGTCTGATAATAACAATAACAAAGTCTATTACAAAGTAAAACTCAATTTTCTTCTTGCGTGTTCTTGGTCTATGGACAGATCTTAATCGTCCAGATCGCTCTGAGAATTTCCGCACTCAATTACCTTCTAATGTAACAATTGCTTTAGTAAACGCAATTGATGACCGAAAAACTACAATCGAAGATTATTAAAAAAGAGATTTTTAATATAATTTAATTTCTTCAGATTGAAGAAAAAGGTATTCAAGGTAAAAAAATGATTAATGTTGAGCGATGAAGATGGCGCGCCATGTATTATTTTGATCTCTCAAAAAAAGCCGATGGATCTCATAATGAACTTCATGCCATTTTACACAATCGCCTATTTATTATGTGACAGTACAGATATTTTTTTATTTATAATTGTATTTAACCATAAAAAAAAAGACAAAGTATTGAAAAATTTCCACGAGCAGGATTCGACTGCATTTGCCACTGGGCCACGATAGCCATAGTTGGTAGTGCACCTGATCCAGCATATCATGGGGGTGCGGATTCGAATCAGGCTCGTGGAATTTTTTCAACACTTTGTCTCTTTCAGATTGTTAATTTGATTAATACTAGTCCTGTTAACCCCAGCCGAAAAGTTTTTCTTGTGTTAGGTATGGGTTCATATCAATAGTCTAACCAAGGACTGAACCATCCTTATCTATACTAATATTATAAAGAGGAAAGCTTTGTATTTTTGTATGTAGGTATGTATGTTTGCAACGAGTAAACTCAAAAACTACTATACCGATTTAAAAAATTCTTTCACCATTAGAATGCTACATTAGCGCTGAGTAACATAGGTTAAGTATATTTAAAAAAAAATAAAAAAAAAAAAGAAAAAGAAATGCGGTACGAAGTCCGCCGGGTCAGCCAGTCTATATTAATTTTACAAAGAGGAAAGCTTTGTATTTTTGTATGTATGTATGTTTGCAACGAATAAACTCAAAAACTACTGGACAGATTTAAAAAATTCTTTCACCATTAGAATGCTAGGTACATTAGCGCTAGTTACATAGGCTATATTTAAAAACAAAAATACGGTACGAAATCCGCCGGGTCAACTAGTAGTAAATAAAGCTAGCACTACGCACTCAGATGCAATAGGTTTAACGACTCGCCGTAACGCGATCCAGCCCATAAACTATACACTGAATGCGGTGGACCGCAGATGTTTTCCTGGTGTACGGACATTGTACGTGTTTACATATAGGCATTTAACTTAATATAACATCGGATAATGAGAAAGCTGGGGTATGTCGTTTCATGCAATCAGATACTTTCCTCGCACTAGATATAGTTTGGAGTGCATTTTTCTACCTACCCGCAGTGTTGTCTCAATTAAGGTTGTTTTTTTCTGTAATGTTAGATTTAGGATCATAAATCATTTTTTGCTAAAAATATGGTAGAAAGTGTTCTTTTAGTACATATTTATAAGTTCTACATATTTTACTGTCACACAGCATGCAATATTACCGCAATAATAAAATCATATCACCATTACTTAGGTAGAAGCAGGCCTGAAATATAATAATAATAATACAATATAATAATGAACAAAAAAAGACAGATACAAACAATTGACGAAGAGATTTAAGTACAAAATAGGTGACCTTATTGCTAACAAGCAGTCTCTTCCAGGCAACCTTGGGTGTAAAAAAAATAATGAGATAAAGAAAATAAAATGGTTGCAAGTAAAAAGAAACTTGTTTATATATAATAATAATATCAAATAAAGTACATACAAGAGAAAAATTAATATTATAAACAGAGTTTAAACAATATAAATAAACATAAGGTGAATTTAGAAAGCTACACCGACTCCAACGCACTTCTGATGCGCACAGGCAAAGAATTCTTTAACGTAAAGAGTAGGAAAGGAAATCAATATAATGAAGAGAAGTCACAAGAGCCAGGTTATACCGCAGAACGCAAGGTATGGCTTGAAGAAGTGGAACGGAAGGAGAAACAGTATTGAAGATATGAATATTGTGTTGAGGCCTGATGGCCATAAAAACTCAGGAAATCCACAGGTAAAAGTTTAATGATACATTTTAAACTATAGAGAAAAACCGAAATAAAATTCCATTACAATGACATAACATTCAAAGTATTCTTTTTCAGAACCGTTCATATAAATTTGACAAATAGTTTTTAAAACTACCAAGGAGGCTATAACATAAAAATATAACGTTGAGTAAATTGCAACGACAACGTTACAGTGTGTCTAGTAAGTTTTACCCCTTGTATTAGTACCATAATAACAAAATATTAATTTGTAATGAAAGGCAAGTTTTTATGAACATATAGATATAGGTAATTCACTTAAGACTTAAAAAATATATATATAATTGATTTGGTAGATAAATAATTTGGTTACACGGCCGCGGTGCTTAAAGTTCTCCAGTCAAATCGGCCGTAAAATCATCAGTATCGTTTTAAGTGCTGTCCTATCATAAATGCGCTTTACGCACGTCAGTTGATTTTACGATGTCCGCAATGAAATAGAGAATGGGAATTTGAACAGTATTTACTTCACGCTATTAATAAAAAAAAATTAATAAGGAAAATGGAAACAAAAATGAAGATTAGTAAGTAGCTCTTACAACAAATAAAATTGGTTGATATAAGTATTTTTTCTTAAACTAGAACACTATAAAATATCATTATATGATACGTAGGACTCAGTCGTCTTTCACAGATTTATTTGTTGATTAAGAAGATATTTAAAAGTACGTTTAAATGAAAAGAAGATATTTAATTATGTACGTTTAAATGAAAAGACTGTTTGCGATGCTTTTACTGGTGACGGAATATTGTTCCAGCATGGGAGATGTTCTTATAGTGTAAAATTTTGTTATAAATGTACTTATAGGTATATCTCACCGGTGACAACGTGCCCCAAGTAATCCAGACCAGACTTACATAACGGTTACCTTGCTCAGTGTTACATCACTAAACAAATGAATGTGGCAACACAGAAAACATCACTCGCAATCCAGATTTACACTTATCCATTTACGAACCAATCAAAGAAAACATGTCGCGTACTCCATATTCCTGATACCTTTCAGATTCCGACAACGGACGTTACAAGACCTAGATTGTACTGAACTAGGCTAATTCTATTCAACTTTTGGCGTATGATTACATAACAGTTTCATCGCGTGACTGCCTTATGTGCTTATACAAAGTAAGTACACTGTTATTTTAGTAAAGGCGTTTACGCCAAATAAGCTCTTATTAAGCTGACTTCTTTAATACAAGTATAATCTATCTATACTATTAATAAAGAGGTAAAGTTTGTTACTTTGTTTGTTTGTTTGAGGAGGGTAATCTTTGAAGCTACTGGTCCAATTCCCAAAATTCTTTCATTGATAAAATACTACATTCTTTGCGCGTAACATAGGCTATATTTTATTTAAAAACAGTATCTTTTTAAAATTTTATATTTGCACGAACGAAGTCGCGAGTAAACTGCTAGTAGTCTATACTAATATTATAAAGAGGATACCTTTGTATTTTTGTATGTATGTATGTTTGCAACGAATAAACTCAAATAGTACTGGACCGATTTAAAAAATTCTTTCAGCATTAGATGCTACATTAGCGCTAAGTAACATAGGTTATATAAAAAAAAATTCCACCCATGCGAGGCAGGGATGGGCCGCTATAATATATATTTTTATTGCACACAAACAGAGTGACACCTTGTGTCGGAGGTCAAGACTCACTTGATTTAGGTCGCTGTGTTATCGGAGTAAGTAAATAAGTAAGTACAAATAAAGTGACACAAAGATAGAGTACAAAATAGGTTTCCAAATTGTTAACAAGCCATCACTCCAAGAAATCTTTCTTCATTAATTGTATACCTATCTTTTTTAATCTGAAAATCTTGTGGTAGTCTTCAAGTCTTATGTGCTAATTACCCACATTTTTGTAGCTGATGATTCACCGAATAAATATAAATAAATAAATCAAATTCAAGATAATATTTTATCAAACCATAGTTAATGATTAGTTAATGATTAATGAGCATGAGCTTCGTATCGATATTCATAATATCGGGCTATGGAACTTTCTTTGTTTTTTATATTCCTGAGATTTAAATAATTAAACTAACTTAAATAAGATTAATCAATCTAATTAAACTTTTTTTTTTAATATATCTTTAAGCATGAAGCGTATTGATGTCAGTACTCTAGCCCTATAGCTTAAACATTATTGCACTATCCAATGACATATTTGAAAATTCTTCAAGCAATTGCGTAAAGGATACTCCTATTAAATAAAATGAGGTCACTAACAAGTTGAATCGTATCGTTGATTTAATTTATTTTATGGACCGTGTCAATCTAAAACTGTAAAGAGAGATAGCTGCACAAAAGCATCAAATACGAGATAGTGTCCCAAATGTGTACCAAAATAGGAAAGTAGATAAAAATCGAAAGTGCGCAAGATTATTTTATAATTTATAGCGATGACTGAGTGTTTCTCGTTAAACTCGAGCATAGCGCATCTTCCGATAATAGCTTCTCAAGCCAATATGGATCCAAATGTAATGGAGAAAGGTTTATAATCTGCTACCCTGGTTAGTGATAGAATAATAGTTACTCGTGTTAAATCGACCGCGAGAGAGTAGATGATGAATGACATCAATGAAAAGCGATACCGGAGGTGATTTTTGCCTGTATCCCTGAGAAAACTACGATTATCATAATGCGCCTGTGAGACAATTTCGCTTATATTTACCTATTCGTAATATAATTCCTGGTTGATGTTACAAACATCTTGGTGTTGGAGTTTTAAAAAAGACGTGACGCTGGATTACTTGTCTCGATTTTATATAAAACCAGTCAAGCCTCTTAAACAGAATTACCAAATAAAGATAATGATGAGAATTGGTCACCGCCGCCCATGCCATGTACATCTGCAGCATCTAGGGCACTTCCTATGCGTTGATAACTAAGATAAGCCGATGATGATGATGATGATGATGAATAAATTCCCTATTTAATAGTCTACTATTTAATTCTTCTTTATTTTTAAAATGTCAATGTTAATGTATTTAAAACAGTTGGTAGTTTTCCGTTCACTGTATCATGAGGTTTTTCAAGAGGTCAGTTAATATGGCTTTTATACGAGTACAACCTAGCTTTACATGACTAAAAGTTTATACTGACACCCCCTACCAACAACGTCAGGTTACAAAAAGGTGTCAGACAATAATGCGCAAGGAAACTAACTCGCACAAGGGACCATCAACATCAGACCATAACGCCAGATCAGGACGCGCCGAAGCGCATTCGTCTTCCGGAACTCTTAAGACTAGTGTCTCAAGCGAGTTGCCTCGCGGCCACTACCTAATATCCAGATAGGTTACCGGAGCTGTAAGCTCACTCACTTCTCGTTGCACTAAGAGTACAACTCTACTTGAGTCGTCAACTTGTTAACGTCGTTGGCTTTTATACGAGTAGTCGGTAACGCATAGGAAGTGCCCTGGATGTTGCAGATGCCCATGGGCGGCGATGACCACTTCCCATCAGATGGCTCGCCTGCTCGCTTTTCTATGTATATTGAAAAAAAAAGTTACACAAACCCAAAAAGGTTGGTAGTATTGCGTTGCAGTTCGCTAAAACCTCCAACGAATTTGCATCATTCAGCCCACTTGTACAATTCATCGTCAATCAAAGAACGTCATCTTTAAAAAAGTCTTCGGTTGAAACTACTAATCACGGTGTTGGCTGCACAATTTTACACTACGAGTTTAAGGCTGTAAGCAGAATGATAGGAGTAGCGGAGAGGAGGGCGCAGCGGAGTTTAAATGCTTTTTTATTATTATTTAAAATAAACTTTTATTTTGGATGTTTTAACGTCAAAATCAAAGCCATTAGTTTTACGGTATAGAGTGAGACCTTGTATAGAGAAAAAGCTGCAAAAAATAACAAGAGCTTTCTCTATTTCCGGCTGAGTGTTACAAATAATGTTTTATTAGAAGTTTAGAAAACTAAACTTTGGTAACACAATAATTCCTTGCACATTATTGTTGCATACATAATTATAATATTCTTCCACTTTATAATAGCCTTTTAGCACTGTACCATTCCATGACGTCAATTAGCCTTTACCATTAGAGTACCTACTTTGCCATTCAATCACGAAAACAAATATGAGAATTTATAGGCGTTTAAGCAGTGGAAGCGCTGCTATGACAAACGATGTTTTTTTCTTTTGAGAGAGCTTGCTGATTGTCTCAGACGGCATTTTCAGCGTCATCGGACTTTTTCAAGCCGTGTAAAACGAAGCACCGTCAGAGATTTTCCAGAAGGAATAGCATCACGCACTAGTGTGTTTCCTACTAGATTCTCCGAGGGGTTTAGATCGGATCCGAACGAGTAAATAGCTGATAACTCTCCCACTGCTGATGCTGGGCAAAGGCCTCCATCATTGGAATCAAATCATCGCTACAATTGATGGGTAATAGCTTAATTACCACGCTTGCCAAATGCGGGTTGATGATCACAAACCCGAGCTATGCATCGAGAGTAGCAAAGCACTTGGCCACCGAGGCGTTAATCGGAACAAAAGAGGTGCAATTATGTTGTACGTGATCAAATGGTGAAAAAAATCGCACTCAGCATCCGGGCTGTCGGTCGCCGCTCCGCTCCCTGCCGCCGCCTCTGCCTCTGTCCTCGGCCTAAACTCTGATTTTTCGGCGTTGGGCCGTGAAATTGGTTGAGCGTCCTTGGAGTGATTCGTTATGAAACTCCGAATCGCCTGAGACAATAGTGAATAGTGTACGTTAATCAGTGACGACTGTTTTGCGGAGTCAACGGTGACTTGTGCTTTTTGGTAGTCTCAATCAACGTTTTGGGTGTAACATCCGATAGAAACAAATTCTTAAGAATGAAAAAAACGGTAACTAACGAGAAAGCTGACTGATAAATGGCTAAGGTCTGCACTTAAATCAATTCATCGCTACAATCAATGGGTATAGACTTAATCATCACGCTTATTAAATGCGGGTTGGTGATCATAAATCCGAGCTATGCATCGAAAAATCTGACACACTTTATGACCCAGGACCTTAGGATCCAGCCAGCTCTTTTCCAGTCGACCACCCGAGATGGCACACAAATGAAGTCAATAAACTTAGTTTTTTCTAACCTGTTAATAAGACGCAGTCTTCCTTGAACACGTTAATAACTTACCGGAAATTAAGCCGACAACTATGTGCGATAATTCATATTTTTTATTAGAAAACCACAAATTGACACTTCTGACCAGGAACACTTCACCAAGGCTGGTTCGAAATTAACAATCATTTTTATAGATGACTTCATCGGAGGTCGACTACAAACTGTCGATCAATGTCAGCTGCGGTGATGATTATCATTAGCAGGTTATGGAATAAAAATTTGCTTGGGACGCTAATGTTAGTTTAAACTTTGAAGATCACAAAGTGGATGGATTCGGAATAAATATGCCTAGCACATTTTGAATAAGCAATAACTTCATCATCATCATCATCATCATCATCTCAGCTAAAAGACGTCCACTGCTGAAGAAAGGCCTTCCCCAAGGATCACCACAACGACCGGTTTGGTGCTGCTCGTATCCAGCGGCTTCCCACGACCTTCACCAGATCGTCGGTCCATCTTGTTGGAAGTCTGCCCACACTGCGCTTTCCGGTACGCGGTCGCAACTCAAGGACTGTTCCGCCCCAGCGGCCATCAGTCCTGTGCCCTGCCCACTGCCACTTGAGCTTAGCAACTCTTCGGGCTATGTCGGTTACCTTTGTTCTTCTGCGGATCTCCTCATTTCTGATTCGATCACGCAGAGAAACCCCGAGCATAGCCCTCTCCATTGCTCTTTGAGTGACCTGGAGCCTTCTGATGAGGCCTATAGTGAGCGACCACGTCTCAGTCCCGTATGTCATCACTGGCAACACACACTGGTCAACAAGCAATAACTTAACAATGAAAATTAATCGCGTTTAGTAAGTAAAATGAAACGCGAGTAGTTTCGTAAATTTTTTTTTCATAATTATATCACTTTAAAAACCCATATTAATGATGACTGAAATAAGAGAGAGAGAGAGAGAGAGAGAGATAGACATTCATTGACCACACAAGTACATAAAAAATAAAATAAAAATAAAAAACATAAAACAAACAATAGGTCAATCAGGACCCCGCCTCAGCTTGTCTTGTTCAAATGAGCATGACCTGCAAGCCCATAAACGTATTACAACTGGGCTCAGGTGATGCATTCAGTCACGATGTACGCATGGTCACCCATCCAGTAACCGAACATTGCGAAAATTGGTGAACTTGTAAGATCGCAAACCAAACTTTTTTGGTAGGTACATCCACGGCGCGCCGCGGCGCCATCAAGCTATATGCAGCAATATGCAACAACAGTTTTATTTTTAACCCATATATCTTAGCCGGTCCTCTTGTTTATTTCGATATAATCCAATTTGAGTGGAACACGGTGATCAAAGTCCAGGAAGAGAGTTTCGACTTCCTGCACCGAATGTACCTTGCACAACGCATCTATAAAGAGAATGTTGGTTTTTATGAGGGGTTTTATTTGTAATAGCTAGAAGTTTCATTGTCAGCTCATATATTTCTTCTTTATATTAAACCGCCTTTGGGCAACCGGTCTCAGGTTTGGTTGGTGCTGGATGCTGGATTTACCACCATGTTAACTAAATATCGCACTACCAAATCCAATACTGTTGTAACTTAAAATATACGGATATTTGAGATTAAACCGTACTGTGATTAGATTACAGTAAAATCTCAAATATAGACATTTTAAGTTAGAACCGTATTGGTAGTGCGATATGTTGACATAACATTAATGTTTGTAGCATTGTTGTGTTCCGTCCGTCAGCGCCCAGGGCCCCGCAATCGATTGGGCCCCGTTGTTCCTGCCAAATCACTAACCGCTAATCGATATTACCGATAAATATATTTGTTTTGCGAAACAAGAACTTTATAAAACTCTAGATTTATTTGGTATTTTTATTTATTTGCAGCCAGATAGAGTTGCCAGTGTTAGGCCCCTGGTTTATTTGAGTTAAAAAGCAAAAAAAGTCATTAAGTTAGTGTCATAAAGTCATAAAGTCATTAAGTTAGTCATTAACTTAATGACTTTTTTTGCTTTTTAACTCAAATAAACCAGGGGCCTAACACTGGCAACTCTATCTGGCTGCAAATAAATAAAAATACCAAATAAATCTAGAGTTTTATAAAATCTAGCGTAGTTTAAGGACCCCATTATCCGTAAGTGCCCAGGGCATCCAATAGGTTAAAGACGGCTCTACTTATACTTCTATGCCCTGTAGTGTTACTGAAGTTACTCACAACTAGTTCAAACCGGAACATAACAATGCAAAAATGGAGATAAAAGAGCCTCCTGACCTGAGTCTTTATTGCTTGCTATTCCTGATTGAACGTTCTCCCAAAAACTGAACTGTTGGTACGTTATACAATATTACTCGAAGATTAGTATTTCATTATGAGAAATAATAAATTGATCCACAAAAAATATTAGGCTAGCACCTAAAATGGTAAGTTAGCATCTATTTAGATGCTATTTAGTAGTTTAGGTGCTAACTTTGTATTTTTAGGTGCTAACTTAGTATTTTTGTGGGTTAGGTTAGGTTACTTTGGTGATTGATTAAATACAACCCTTTTATTATTTGTTTTAATATTTTTGACGTTAATAAATTAGTGCTTGTTAGGGCTTATATTAAATAAACGATTTGATTGACAAAACAATGCTGCTTGATTGTAGAAATTTGTCGCAAGATGGTCGCCATCTAGACGCAATATCCAGAATCTTTGACTTAGATTTTGAAAATGTTCAGTATATTAAGATCAAAATGTCGTACTGAACATGACTTCCTGAATGTCATTTCTGCGTTGCACCTCAACTCCTTAAATAATATTGATCGTGTAAATCTCTTTTGAACCGTATCACGACTTTCATAGGGAGCATATTATAAAGAGGAAATTGGACTTCTGACAAAACATGTTGACACTAATTGATATGAATTATTGTGAGGAAGCTTATATTTTTTAAAAGGGAAATATGGCGCCTTGTCTTCTTATAATGACCATCGCTACCATTTAGCTATAAAAAATGACGTAAGCCAGCGGGCTTGCAGTGTAAATCACAAACTACTAGGAAAATTCAACGAGTATTTTGGGGCCTTGGTAGATCAGCGGTCAGAGCATCGGACCGGTTATCCAAAGGTCTTGGGTTCGATTCCCACTCGAGCTTCCGAAGCTAGTTGATTTTTCTAGTAAAATTAAAAAAAAAATTCTTATAAACAATGTTTTTTTTAATACCTATATGTAACCAATATTTTTTTAGTAATACGATTATAATTATTTTTATCTCATAATTATTTTACTATTTTTATTGTATGACTTGCCATTGTGTTAGATATACTCTGTAAGCAGGCATGTTAAATTAAATATAAGCAATTTAATAGCGTACCTACCTATATACCAGTGACGAAGGATATGGATCCTTCGTAAAAATTAAGCCGATGGGAATTAGTATGTATGGACATACCGATTCCCATCGGCTTCGCTATTAGAAATCCCACTCCAGAAATCCACCATGCAGATATTTTAATTATGTCACTAATTATTGTCACCAATTAGTTAAATATACGTTTATGCCAGGCAGTTGCATAGTGAACAAAATGATTTATTTCCATGTTTATTATTGTCTGATTTGTAAATTCTTGGCCGGCCTACCTTCGCCGTATTTCGACCCCTCGCCACTGCTATATTCTGTCCCATTGCTGAGCAAAGGCCTCCATCCTTGAAACCAAGTCATCGCTACAATTGCCAAATGCAGCTTGGTGATCACATACCCTGGCTATGCACCGAAAATCCAAAACACCATTTGCCCGAGAAGTGGAAATTGCGAGTTGTACTCTTCGTACAAGAAGTGAGCGTGCTTGACAGCTCCGTCACCTATTTCTAGATAGGAGAAAAAGGGAGTGGACTATACGTGTCTACGGGGCAACGTTCTTGAGACACTAGTCTTATGAGTTCCGGATGGAGAATGCGCTTCGGCGCGTCCTGATTTGGCGTTTTGACCTGACGCTGATGGTCCTTTATGCGAGTTGGTTTACTTGCGCAAGGTCGTCTGGCGCCTCTCGTATCTATTACCATTTCATTGTCTACCAACCGTACCAGTATTAAATTAAAAGTAGTGTTTAGAAATAGTAGCCCGATTGGGAATTGAAACGAGTACCCCAGCATATCGAACCGAGTGATTTGCCACTCTGGCAAAGAGGTGAGGCGAGGAAATTGAATATATGCAAATACATAAATAAAACCCTGTAACCTGCTCTGAGAGAGAGAAAGAACCTGTGTTGTAAAGCAGGAACCAAAATCTAGACTCGCCATTCGTGATCGACACCCGTTTATCGGCGAAACAATCAAATAGCTAATAGCCGATAAATTTGCGGCATCCAAATCAAAATCTAATTATCATAATCCAGTTTTCATGCTCACACCCATGGCCAATGGCTAATAGCGACCAAGGAATTCTGTGAAATTAATATGCGGCCATGTTATTAATAAAGCTGAATCTATTAACATAGCTTCAACACCATTTGGATTTCGCAAATGAAGTCTCCTAATACGAAACGTTGTCGCAAATCATATTAAATACAAATAAAATATGATGGTAAGTGACAATAACGAAGATGGAAGTGCATTTAACCCGGCTTCCTAAGCTACTGAAAAACTGGCAATATTATCTCTACCTGACGGAAACAATTAGGTAAGATGGTGTTAACTAGCCAGGTGGACTTAGAAAAAGCCTTATCACCAATCAAACTGAGTATGTACCTACTTACAATCATTAAATACCCCCCATATAGATATGTAATACTAGCTTAAAGCTTAAAAAACTGATAAAAGGTACGTTCATATTAGTCAGTCCGTGGATTAAACTTTAAAAATGTCACTTTCCACTCCTATTTCGCCTCCCTAGGGGAGGTTTTTCGAAAAATACTAAAAGACGTAATTTTTTATTTTTGTTGAAAAATCTAAATATCTATTAATATGTTTTTATAGTTTTTAATTTGAAAATACCGATTTCCCACAAAAAAACTTTCTGCCCTTTTTTACTCCTTTATAGGAAAATAAACAAAATTCCTGAGACACGTCATTCTTTATTTCTTATCATAAACCTAAATACCAATTTGCATGTCTTTTACTTCAAAACTGACGGACTTTGATACAAACTTTCATCCCCTATTTGACCTCCTTTGGGTGTGATTTTCGTAAAATCCGTTCTTACTGGCTGGTTACGTCACTTAATTAGCTTACAGTTCAATTTTTATCTATGTAGCTTCAGCGGTATAGGCTCGGCGAATAATCGCCTACAGGTCCTGACTGATTCATCAGAATCAGTCAGGACAAGTCATTATATGTATGTAGATAACCGGTGATCTAACTTTTTTTGGTAGTGTAGTTCCTCCGTGGTTCGGAAGGTACTAAAGCCGTTGGTCACGGGTTGTTGTCATAAGATAATAGTTGTAAAATCCCATCACTTCATTGCTCCAGCTTAGTGAGTTCTCTAATTATGCTCCTGCTAATGTAGAATGGCCTGGGGCCTAAACGTAACCTCTCAAAGCAGTATTACTGCAATGTTATTCCAGTTGTGTGAACGAGACGCGTGTATATGTTACCGCTAATGTGCGCAAATCAGTTAGAGTGCAGACTAACTTGTCAATGTGCAGATTATCTGATGAAGCTCGTTAAAGTGGAAAAAAATTTTTTAGTTCTTATAGATAATCTGCAGACTAACGGCCAAGCATACGGTTAAGTTAGTAAAACAGGTTAACTGCATTTCAGACCAAATATATTATATTGTCACCAAATAGATAATACCAATATTTTATGCCTCGAGTTTCAATTTGGTAATTTTTGCTTTCCGTTGTCTAATAAAAAAAATAACCCCGAAATCCAAGACAATCGCTACGCTGCGCTTCGCGAATGTCTTCAATTTCTAACCTATCACGTGACCTACAGGAGTAGGGCAGCTAGTATCCTCAATCATTTTCTTATACATCTTCTTATACTTAAAGAAATAGCTCGTAAGTGGTGCATTATTTTAGATATTTTGACCATTTGGTATTTAAATTGTTGGTACTTATTAAACTTTGGTGTTTTTGAAACATAAGGTAATTAGTACTATCGGTATTTTAATCTTAGATATTTTGTGGTAGGTTTTAGTTGCTCAGGCATCTTAAATCTTCCGCGATTTAACGATGTGGCATCAGTTAATATGCAGATTAACTAGGTAAACTGGAGATATCTGCTACTTTAAGTAAAATTTCACACTTTAACGGATCGTACCCGGTAATTTGCAGATTACCTACCTAGTTATTGTGCATATTAACATATTTCGTACTCTAACGGTGACATATATACGCCGCTACACGCGTCTCGCTTTTACAACTGCAATAATACTGCTATAAGAGCTCGTGGTTACCCCCCTGAAATGCCAAACCACTCTAGTTACAAAGCAGGCCGGTAACGATCCAATCAACGCCATTCATAATTAATGCTCTATCTTTTAATGATCACTATTTTGGGAGCACCGGATGGGAGCAAAGTGCTGGGATATGGGTCAGCCGCGGGAATGCGAATGCACTCGTCGGACGGCTTTTAAGTTATCAATCATGTTCAAACACGTTACACATGTTTAGTTTGGGCAGGTACAGCCAGTACAGCATCGCATTCATCGATGCAACTAAATTGGTCAGGTGGGTTACTCTTGAAACACAAATGCAATAATCAATTTCCAATCCCAAATCTAAAAAATTCAAATGGCACTCTTAAAAGCGATAATAGCGCTACATTGGAATTAAATTGCGTGGAAATTGAGTGAACAAATTATTATCGAGATGAGGAGTTCCTAAATTGCGAAACTTATCCCAATATCGATACATATTAATCGCATTGGAATTGTATTGAGATTGAGTTTGCGTCAAGAGTAGCCTACCTGAAATGTCTTGGTATTTTAAAAAACAAACGTTGCAATGTTACCTTTTTATATGGTTTATACTTTATATACTTATTGATACAAATACTGTTTTGTATTGCTGTTTTACTTTTTCTGCTCTGATACAGAATTTATTCAAGTCTATTTATTTTTTTAAAAACGAATTATTTAAAATAAAAATAATAGACAACAGTCTAGAAAAATGCTTCTTTTATTACTAGTACCCAAAGTCTGTTACAAGTTGATGACATCGAAGACCCGAAGTACTATTTTAAAAAATGTGAAGTGAATACCATATAACTGTCCCACTGCTGGGCAACGGCCTCCATCATTGAAATCAAGTCATCACTACAATTGATGGGTATTGGCCTTCGATCAGTTGATCGAAGGTATTGGCTTAACCACAAACCCGGGCAACGCATCGAAAAATCCGAAACATACTGCCCGACCAGGGAATTAAACCTCGGATCTTCGGATACGTTGCGATGCGTTCTATTTAAAGAGGAAAAAAAAGTTCTTTACAACCAAAACGACCTACTACAAAACGGATTAAGGAAACCCTCCAAGCTATCCTAAATACTATCCATCAGCTAGTAGGCTAAGTAGTTCCTATTTTTTCCTACCGACCACTAGAGCCCAGTTCGATGCTCGCGTGACAATTTGTAAGTGCAAATACGGATCTAATGGGTTCTTCAATAGCTACGACGTATATGGCAGCTATCCTGCATGAAACCGACACGGGAATGTTAGCGACGTACTATGTGAACAAGAAATAGCTCAAAAAGCGCTTGGGTTAAGCGCAAGTTGCAGTATATAATGGGATCCGTATAAATAAAAGTGTCTTGCTACAAATTTAAAAACAGGTAAGAAGCATTGACTGGCTTTTGTAAAACTAAACCATCATAGCACATGATATCATCTTATGGTTCAGCTATGATAATGCTGTGGTACCTAGTGCTAAGAAAAACATCTTTACTGAGTTCAACTTAAAAGTGACTATCGTCATTTTCGTTTTATACACTTTCATACGTATTCTATATTTTATTTCTTATTCTTATATATATAAGTATGATATCAAAGATATCAAAGAGCAATTGACAGGGCTATGCTCGGGGTTTCTGTGCGTGATCGAATCAGAAATGAGGAGATCCGCAGAAGAACAAAGGTAACCGACATAGCCCGAAGAGTTGCTAAGCTCAAGTGGCAGTGGGCAGGGCACATTGCTGGCAAAACTGATGGCCGCTGGGGCGAAATAGTCCTTGAGTGGCGACCGCGTACCGGAAAGCGCAGTGTGGGCAGGTCTCCAACATGCAGGTCGTTGTGGAGATCCTTGGGGGAGGCCTTTGTCCAGCAGTGGACGTCTTTTGGCTGAGATGATGATGATGATGATGATAATTATAATTTGAGGCAATTCAGTGCAACGTGTAACTAAGAAATAATATAATAGATAACTACCATAATTAAATTTGAATTACATTTCTTCACTGTTTTACTGTCAGTGTGTTCTTTTATGATTTTCCTTATATCATGGGCATTTTCCAATATTTTGACGCTGTAAGGGAGACAAGAAATGCCCTTGCTGAATTTCTTGCTGGTTCTTCTCATTACAAGGTCTCCTGCCCAGAGTAGAATTACGAACCGATGGCATAGTGACATTCATAAGAGCAGCCTAAACTGAACAAATGATTTTGAATTTTGCTTACTTTCTTGCAGACTTTTTTGGACAGTGAACTCATTAATTTCGTGCAAAATCTATTCATTCTTATGCTCTCCGTGCTTCATAAGGCACAATAAGCCGTTGTTCCTGGTCGTTGTGTTAAGATAGCAATCGTTTAAAGCATCAACCCGCATTGTGCCACCGCACACCACGGTGATTAATGACCTGATCAGTCCAAGTGGGAAGACTAAGCCCAGCATTGGGACGCTTATAGGTTGATAATTACCTTCCTATATAATCTTCGTATTTTTTTTCCAGAAGAAATTCCTTTTCGGGGTCTATGATTATTCATAAACGGTGCATCCCGTAAATTTTAAAACATCAATCCTTCAAAGCCTAATTTCTACATCATGAAGGAAACTTTGTGCAACATTTCAACTTTCTAGGTCCAAGTGTTTGTTCTAGGCGTTAATGAGTCAGTCAGTGAGCCAGTCAGGACTTTTCTTTCTATACTCACTCGTATGTATTGATTAAAGAGAACTCCAATCTAAGTGAACCTTTTAGAATTCCTTCTCAATTTCTTGCGCATCGCCATATAGTCCTACGGTGTAAGTCGGAATTCTAATTACAGATGCCTAGGAATAGAATTACGAAGAGGTTTAATGGACTTAATTATTGTATGAATATATTTTCAATACAAATACGTGCATCTATAATAGTCGTCTTTACATTTCACTTTTCAATGATTAGATTCCCAAATCTGATAGTTGTCAGTTTTGTTTTAAAATTTTTGGGTGTTACCTGAAACGTATTTGGTATCTTTCAAATCAAATAACTTTGCATGTTACCAGTTTTTAACTTTAACTCTGAGTCTTAACATTTGTATGAAAGTTGTTTTGAATTAGGGTTTAGGAAAAAGAAAAGATAATGTGCTATTCTTGGATGTGAAGTAACATGGATATTAAATGTTCAAATAATTTTTAACGCAAATTTTGTTGCGAACAAATTACAAAAACATAAATGTTGAAAAAATTTCCACGAGCAGGATTTGAACCTGCACCCTTCTGACATTCCGGGTCAGGTGCTCTTCCAATTGAGCTATCGTGGTTCTAACCAGCCCGCCGAAATTATTCAACACTTTTTACTTTGAAAGCCAAAGGCGCCCATTCAATGTCAACAACTACCGTCACTAAAATCCGATCATAATATTTTTACAAATATTAAAGATCAGTTAAGAAGTAGGCAAGCTATTTATAAAATGTTCAAATAATTTTTAACGCAAATTTTGTTGCGAACAAATTACAAAAACATAAATGTTGTGAGCACCTGACCCGGAATGTCAGAAGGGTGCAGGTTCAAACTCTGCTCGTGGAAATTTTTCAACATTTATGTTTTTGTAACATGGATATTGTCTAAAATTATTTATGTCAAAAACCTATAGCTTTACATAAGTTCTTAATAGTTAAGTAAGTTTATTGGTAAGTAAGTTTCCTTGCTCAGGAGTCTACCTGAGCAAAGAAAGGAAAGGGAACGATTGAGGAATGCGTCCCATCGCAAGAACTTGAATACATTGTACCGACTATCTCTAACAAGGTCTGCTTGAGGAGCACTAACCGTAAACATTTACTTATACGTCGATAGAATAATCATAACAAAATAAGACTAAGCACTGACCTGAAGAGCGCGCCGCATCATGTTTGCTACCAGACTTATCTCTACAACCCATCAAGAAATCACCAGGTTGTTCTTAGCGAGCACACCGAATTGCAAACTGTACCTTATTCCAAACAATTATGTTCCACTTTCCACCGATAATTGATTTCGGTAACCGCAATAAATGCTGGTTATATCCAGAAAATATGTACACTCGCTGGCATGCAAATGTGGCTACATTCTTGTACAAAGTGGCTAGGCTGACCGATCGTGACTCGCTTTCTTTGGCAGGCCTTATATTTTAATCAAGATAGCCAATGCACTTAGCAGATGCGTGTTAGATGCTCCATGCATTAAAGTTAACGCGAAAAAAGACAAAAAAGACGATTTAATGCGCGAGCGCATGCAGTTTTTTGCACATGTCCTACATGTCGGTGTTTGTTTTGTGCACATTTATTCAGTCGATACTTAATATAAAATAGAAAGTGAATCCTGCAACAAGAAAGTCTTAAACTTTTTCTAATGTGCATTTTAGTTGAGTAAGTACCTACTTTTACTCGTATAAACTTTTTTTTTATTTCTGTTTAGACAGGACAGATTGAATCGCAATTCACCCGGAATCCTTGACCTCTGAGGATATAGGATTCTACAAATGTTACTTTTTTAGTTTATTTCGAAGTAACGGTATTTATTGCTTCACAAATAAAACTCGTTGCAGTATGTAAAACGTTGTGGAAATATGTAAAATCCAACGCATGCCAACCAAAAAACCAAAGAGGTTTTCGCAGTTTCAGCGATCATAAACGTAGAATATTCTATCTAAGTATGCTGTTATAGCCACCTTTCACTGTTAACCTTTGCGATGTCAGCTTCGTTCCTCACACTGCGGTAAACCACTTAACCTACCGCGTCCATAACAACAAAAAACTCATAAAACCTTACCGCCCGTTAAAAAGCAAATCTACTTGTGTCCAATACGTTTAATTCGCCGCAAAGGCAAGCCGCCGCCGTTTCAGTCATCTGTTATGATTTCCGATTCTGAGAATTGCGCAAACGCATTCCACATATCGCAAAGGTGCGCTAAAATTATGCGCACCTACACAGTGGGTACCGGTTTATTTCTGTGATGCGGTGTAACGGTCCAGGACACGCGGTATTTTAATAGCCGGGAATTCAGCTGGTGTACACAGTCACTGGCTAAATATTTAGTCAGCGTTCCTGAGTGTGCGCTTCCCCGAGTTCCTTGTGCGATGTGTTGTCACTACTCGTACTTGACACTACGCTCATCCATTACCTACGGACGTCGGACGGAACATGAAATAGCGGGAAGTTTTAGGGCATGTCAAGCTTTAAGCTTACTAACTCGTACATTGAGCAATTAGTCTTGTGAAGTCTTCTTAAGCTCTGAGGTTAGAGTTTTGATATAACGAGTAACAAAACAACTGTCTGGTTTTTTCATTATAAACAATATACCAACTATACAATGCATGAAATACAAATTTATTTCGCGTCTCGATGATATTTCTAAGTCCTGTAACGGTGCCCCAATGTTTACAAAGGAAATGAAGGCTGGCTGTCAAGTTCACAGCTGATTTATGCGAACGCCATCTTCTTTGTGCGCCAGTTGCGCGTGCGCACGTGTTGCCATGAATTATGGACTGCGCTTCAAGCACTCCCGCCACGATTGTCATTCCAGTTTAGCGTTAAATTATTTAACACTTCAAGTTGACACAAAAAGACACTGCAATAGCACAAATTAAGTATACGGCCGCGCGGCGCGCCCGGACAGATGGTCCGCTCGGAACTAAGCGCCATTTTGCTCACGCACACATTGACGTTGCGTTTACAGACCGTCTCAGGCAGTCTCAGCCTGGCTTTCAGTCCGGCTGTCGCGCGATTGTTATTTGACTACCATTTGTAATACCTGTAAAAAAACCTGTGACATATTTTTTTTATAAGTATTATATTATGTTTAATATAATCATCAACATATACCATTTCTTTACCTTACCTTACCCTACTTTACCTAACCTAACCTCACCAGACCTTCCCTTCCCTTCCCAAGTAAGTTTCCCAAAATAAATGCATATAAAAAAAGACCTGTTCGAAGCCAGGCCAAATGCTGTTCGAGCAGTGGTCCAGCGAAGGGTGGTGTGTGTGTCCATCGACACTATAAGAAGAAGGATTCCGTACCTACCTCAAAATGCAAAAGGAACACTTTTAGGATCAATTTGTTTATTTAACGAACACCTGTGGATATTTAGTGAACCTTGTAATTTTAACCGAACTTGGCGCCTTTTTACATTTTTGTTTTGGTCGAACTTGGTGCACTTTTTTATTTTTCTGTTTTTGGCGGGATCACTAGGTAGGTAGGTATAACACCATAGCACAATGCACGTAAAATGGCGGCGAGCCACCATAGTTTGAACTTTTATCGTCGTGTGTGACCTCGAGTAGAGTCGATATGTTTTATGAACTTATGAACATGCTTTTAGATAAATAATGTTCTGCTACCCATTTAGGCATGTAGGTATAATAAGATACATGTGTAAACATGAAGCACCTAACCTACTTATTTCAAAATTCGGAGTTAGTACAGTAGCAACCCTAGGTAGTCTAGCCAGTTTAGGTAGTTATTTTCGAGAACGGCCAGAGCGGGCTTTCTGAACCCTCTCTATTTTGTGGCAATAGTGCGTATAAATAGTTTTTGCGTCCGTTTATACGTATTGAAACTTTATCCCATGTCCTAAAAATTACCTAAAGGTCAAGGAAAACGAGGAACAGTGCTCGGCCTTTTTTATTCACTAAAATAGAGCACTAAGGACTGCATTGCGTAATTCACACGACATACTAATAGAACCGTGTCTAAGTGTAAGCGATCTCTTTTGGCAGACAATAGTACGCCTAGGACCACAGAACAACAACAAAAGTATTGTTAGGTGCCGGGGACTGTCCATGTCTGTGCTGACCATTAACACATGAGTACCTAACAATCACAGATTTTCTTTCGACATTAGTCGTCAATTAGTAGTTAAACTCTATCTATCTCTGGCAGGAGTCGACAAACCACGGCTCGCGAACCACATGAGGGTTTTTAAAATGTATTTGCGGCTCTTTTAATTTTGCAAAAATATCTTATTTTTATTCTACATTGAAGAAACTCAACCCGCGTGCTGTCTAAAGCCAAGGAAGACTTATTAAAAAAAAGTGTGCTTAATCAGAATGAAAAGTTGTGGCTCTTCATTAATTATTGTTGTCTTTTTTGTCTTGTTCTTTGAGCTGAAAAGTTTGCCGAACCCTGCTTTGGCATTTCATGGACATGGCCAAATGAAATAAGTTTTCCTTCTCAATATTCAGCCAAAGTTGGAATCAATGCGTCAACGAGTAATGAACACGTCATATCTCTCATTTCAAATACAGAAGCTCATTTACCAAGATCATTGTAACATGCAAACATCGTTAAAGGAAATGCATTCGCAGCAGCCGGCCGCGACACAGATGCATTAAATCGTAATATTAATAGCCGAAAACAAGTGAATCACACTGCATTACCACATGAGTAAAGATGTGGCATTACCTCGCATTGCAGATAACTTAATGGATGTAGTAGGTGTTTGCCAAATTTAGAAACACGATGTTGAATCGGGTGTGCGTGAATTTTGATTCTTACAGTAGGTTTTCTTATAGAATTAAGAGGTAGCTAAGGATAAATGATGTTATACCGTCGCTCGTCGGTACCTATATTAGTTATACAGCGTGGGAAGGAGTATACCGACAAATTATAACCAAAGATTCTAATGCCTATTTGGACAAAAAAAAGTAATATAAACATGGGCCAGTAAAGCCTAATTTTCGAGATATTAATTTTTTAAGTAATTCACAAGTTCAAAAAATCTCAAGGGTAACATGCCCTAACTATTTGACGTAATCACACACACCTTCACACAAGTACATAGTAATAATTAATAATCAATGTCTCACACTGACGTTGACTTCATTCGTCGTTTATCGTATTTTGTCGGAGTCTTTCGTGAAGTTTGACGTTTTCTATTTCACTCTTTGAACTTAGGTTTTGTTTACTCGTAATACCACCAGGAATCCTTGGTTTCAATTTGTCGGTATACTCCTTCCCACGCTGTATAGTGTAGGCTGACCACAATTTGTTTTTAAATCTAACCTCGACCAATTTCAGGCCCAGCTTGCTTCTTAAGCGTCGAATACTGTGAAAGATACGTCTGAGATATACTCTGGCTCTAGGGCTTTCCCTAGCCAGAGAGTCTCAAAGTCCTTTAATAGGACTCAGATCGGCCTGGGTTGAATCGGACTCGAAACTTCATATTCTTCAATCGTAGATATAGCAGAAAATTTTATCAGAAGAGTGATATGATGTGGGTATAGGGTGGCTCTCAAGGTCTCAATAGGTCGAAGTGCTAAGGTTACGTTCTGTATACGCACTTAAATTTGAACGAGTGTCAATTGTTAATCAAGCTTAATATCCTTTTCCAGGCAACCCGAACGACAAGATCCTCTACGGCCGGCCGAACAAGCGACGCAGCGCCTCCTTCCCCGCCCCGCGCTCGCTGGACCGCCGCCACTCCCTCAGGATCTTCGGCTCGTCAAGCAAGTATCTCCAGCGGTGCGCTTCCACCAGAAGCCTGCACCACAAGAACGCCAACACCACCGACAGCTCGTCTTCCACCGATTACCCGCCAAGCGTCGAATCCGCATCGCCTAGTAAGTGAAATTTTACCGCATACTTTAATCGCGAAGCCGTCTTCCCATCAAGCTTCATCACCACCTTATTTTATGTCCCCAATGCTGAGGCACGAGCCTTCCCTATGGGTGGACAGGGAGAACGGGCCATAAACCACCACGCGGGCCCAGTGTGTGTTGGTGGTTGTTAGCGACTGCTAATGCAGCCGGGACCAACGGCTTTCCGTGCTTTCCGAAGCTCGGAGAAGCTCAAGATGAAATATTTTCGGTCATACATCCGATGAATGGCTTTTGCGAAAGTGGCTTAACCTCCGCACTCGCAGACCAGGTGCGTTAACCAGTACGCCATCGAGCTCATAGGTAGACATACATAGGTATGGGTCCATATTGGCTCACCTAAAGTTTTTTACCCGAAATTGTTATTCCTACTGATTTGTAATCCAAATGATCTTAAAATAATAAAATAATAAAATTCTTAAAATGTTTGTTCCTAAAGTTTTATTCATACAATTTGTAAGTACATACTACCAGACGATGTTCATAACACTCATGCTTCCGAAAATTGTAATTAATAATATCACTAATGTAAATATATTAAAACTCCTATTGTTGTTTTTCATAACGATTTTATCCCTAAACATAATTTCCATTGTAAAGTGATGTATATTAATGTGAGAAACGCCCTAAAGTCGCTTCTGGCACTCGCCGGCCGCTGCCGCGCTACGCTCGCTTCGGTCGCTCGGCTCATGCGCTGTGTTTATGTCAACCTAACCCGCTCGTCGCTTCGCTCCTCGCTAACCTAAGCGAATTTATTTTAAAGTCGCTTCAAATAAAAAAGCTACTTTGAATAATAATATAAAAGACGGTTATGTTGAAAAAATATAGGAAAACAAATAATAGTTTAATAGATGTTTATCGGTACTGACATTATGAAGTTGAATGATTCGGAATTATGAACATTTGTAACAGAGTAGTTAGGAATTGTGATTGTTAGGATGAAAAATGTAAGGAAGAACATTTTCGGAGTTCCAATTATCGGAGTTGAAAATTTAGGTGAACTTTGGCGCACCCCAAAAGTTTTCTTGTATCCAGTGATTTGTTCTAATGGCGCATGTCCGCGTGCTTCCAGAGAAAGTGTCCCTGCTGTCCCGCTTATTCAGACGAAGCGGCCGCAGCAAGCAGACGCGCGCGATGAGCACCTTCTCTGCCCAGTTCCCGCCCACCGAATGGTTCAACTCGAAGGCGGTGCACCTACACTGTGTCGCCACGCAGACAAACTCCAAGGTACTTATTTGTTTTACTTATTTATACTATAGCAACTGAGTCGGCAAACGAGCTTAGAACCTGCTAGATGAAAGGGGACCACCATAAACGCTTGCAGCTCCACAAATGCGCGCGCGTTGCTGAACGTCTCGTGTAAACCGCCTATGTGGTCTAGTAGTTAAGACCACTGGTCTCAGACCCAGAGATCCTGGGTTCGGTTCCCAGAAAAGGGTACATGTTTGTGTACTCCGTATGGTTGGTGGTAGGGCTTGTTTGTCCGCCTGGCTAGCTACTTCCATCTTATCTAATATGTCTAATATATCGCCACAACATCAATGTTGGTAGCATTGTTGTGTTCCGGCAGCTAGAGATAAGCTAAGATAGCCAGTGCCTCAACATTTGAGGATCCCTGATGAAGTGTACTTTCACCATTGGCCTTACCTTACTAAGGTACCCGTAAGTTATAAAACAAACCTCAAGCTTTAGTTCTCGAGCCTGTAATTACATTAGTTTTCTCTCACTCTTCAAACCGGAAAACAGCAATGCAAAACAATTCTGCTTGGCTGCTGGCTTTAACAATAGTTATGTGAGTGGTTGCCATTAATGCGGCCGTTTTCCTCGTAGTATCCTATCACCAGGCGATTTGTGTACACATGACATTAAATTTTAATTTATGAACTAGGTGGTGGCAGTTAAATATCCCTGCTACTGTGTACCTAGTGCGATCGAGTCAAAGTTACGTACATTTGGATAAGATCGAAGCAGCGCCATCTAGTGACAACTTTTTAATCAAACCAAATAAATTATCCGGGTCTTTATAATGACCGTTTGTTAAAACCTAATTTTCTGTGTCTTATAAGGACTTATATGGTTAAACCTTCAATTGTCTATTCCAGGAATCATTGCAGAGTCAGACATCTTTCGTCTCCTCATATTACGACGGTTCAGAGATAAGTAATCGGTCATCGACATTGCCGCGGAGGCACAAGAGGCATCTCTCCACAGAATCTGGCCTAGCTGGCTCCATGCACTACGACCACTCGCCAGTCCGGCACTCTAGCCCCAGTTCTGGAAGCCTACCAAGATCCACGCTAAGCAGAAGTTCCACAAACAAAACTATTTTAGATCACTTTGGATCACCGCAACGAAGCAGCGACCCTAAATTAAGAGACAGTTCCAGCAACAGCCTGAGAAGGGTTGACTACTCCAACTCAGACCATATAATGTCAACCAGCGGTCCTTCCAGTTTAGAAAGTACGACTACACATCGAACGCCTAGGAAAGACCTCAGAAATGGGTATTCCGACCAAAACTCAACCATGAAAAGAAACTACAATAGTGGCAGTAGTGGTCACTCCAGTTTAGAGTCCCACATATCAGATCGTACATTAAAACCTTCGCCTAGTCACGCCAATGCGCATGGACCGCCTGGCCTGAGCCGAGCGCAGTCATTGGTCAAGGTACATAGCTTGCAAAGTTCCCCTAAAAGCTTACACAAATACAGATCAAAGCCTCCACTGGTAGGCGGTGAAACTGTAAAAAACGGTAAAAATACGTCACCTAGAAGTTCGCCAAAAAACTGCCCAAGCACACCCAAAAAAATCGCAACCCCGCTGCATAAAACACTAGGATCTAAAGTAGAAAACCCATCCACTACTATGTTGGCAAGTTCCAATTCTAATAATTCGATAACCCTTAAAGTTACCACAAACACTATAACGCAAAACGGTGGTGGTACTAACACCAAAGTTTACGTTCAAAATTCACCTGTAAGATCAGTTATCACTTTTGAAAACGGTAAAGTTACAGAAACTAGCAACGGCAGCAACATTTACATAATCAATGATGACAGGCAGGTGGTGTCGGTATCTCAAAACGGTGTTTCTAATCAGGCGGCAAAAAACCCAACTGAAACATCCTTTGACGTATGCGTTGACAAAAATAAGTACCAAGAACCCGAACCAGTGAAAGTACAGGAGAATAAATTCAACAAAAACTCTATCAATGATACGGGCATGAATAATAATCGCAAACTATCCCTTCAGATAGGTGCCACGAACAATAACAGCTTCGTTTACAAAAATCAACTTAATAATACCAACGAAGTTACTTCCAATCCAGCTTCCCCAGCTATTCACAACAATATTCATAATATGGAAACTACGACAAACAGTAATCCATCAACACCAACCAAAAGCTACGACAATATTATTGGGTCTTTAGGTAGTTTAAGGTACCAAAAGAACTCCTTGTCTTCTACAAACACTGGGATGCAGCCTAACATCAATTCTAATAGTGAACTAAAGAGTGTCGATCTACTAAAGAAAGCAGCGGCGTTGCAAATGTTAAATGGGCTTCCGAATGTGAACAACCGAATGAGCTCAGACTCCATAGCGAACCTGCTAACGAAAGCGATCGATCAAAAACCAGTGGTATTGGGATCAGAACCAAACTTGGCACTGAAAAATCAAGAGCAGATGATAAAAGACATCAATACGTCTGCTGAAAAAATTAACTGTTTAGATAACAAACAGAAAAGATACAGTCTCAGTCAAGAAAGTAAGAAAGAGAATCAGGACTTCTACAATTTTCCGAGCTTGAGCGATTTGAGCTTTAATTTTACTAGTTTAGCTGCTCAGAAGATATTGAAAGGGGTTAGTATAAATAGCGTGGACACTCTGGTTGAGTTGAACATGGCCGCAAACAATACGGAGAAGCAGAACAATCGGGACGTTGCAGCGGTCTGCACGGACTTCGGTCTTGTATAGTACTTAAAAATAAAAATATTTTTGTTAAAAATGTACAATATTAGCATTAACACTGTATAATTTAAGATAGTTGTGTAACTTATTCTTAATAACTGTTCAAGTATAACATTTATAGATACACTAAATATTTAGTTCAAACTTTGTAATCGTTTAAGGTTTTGTACTCCCAACTTATTATCTCTTAAAACCACTGTATCCTTCTAATTACTTATTATTTTGTTTGTCTTAACTAACTTATCATCAAAAGTATCAAAGTAGACATTATGTAACAGTGCTTAATCGTATACGATGTAATCTTATATCAAGTAGGTGCCTATTGAATTTCTTAGTTTGAGCATGACTTTGATAATTGATTATATAGAGACAATAAGATTTGGAAACAACATCCGTGAAAAAGTGGCCTAAAACAAAAATTTTAAATTACATGGAACTTTAGTGCCTAAACGTTCGTATTAAGTAAGATACTTATAAAAGTAGAGATCCTGTAATCTTCCATTTCTATCACACCTACAATTAATGATTGAATTCTGCGTTTTACACTGAGTTGCACCACTTATTGTGCCATCGCAATTCCATTTAATGAAGTCGAGTACAAAATAGTATACCTTAACTCCGTAAAACATATTCCATCCAGCCATTGGAATTTATAGGGATGTCTTTGTAAAATGTAGGTACGTCATGTTTAAGTGCCATAAATAAACCATAGTATTACGCTTGATATGAATAAACTGTATGCCGGGGGGTATTCCACCAAGCCTGATCTTTACAGTCCCAGTGAAAAGAATAAAATCATTATCAATTTTATTAGGTAGGTACTAGTTGACCCGACAAACGTTGTCTTATCTAAGTGCAAATAAATATGTACCACGAACGCCATTTATCCAAAATGGCGATTCTCATACAAAATTACCAATTTTTTATTTTTGGATTTCTCAACCGTTTTTTTGAATTTTTTCCCATTTTTTTTTCTTTTAAACTATTATGGTATTAAAGGGAACAACACAAATATAAAATTATTCAAATCAGTCAATCCGTTTTTAAGTTTTAGCGCGACTAACGAATAGCAATTGATTTTTATTTATATCAGATGATTTTTTTTCTGATTATAATTTTTATTTACCTACTTAATTTGATAATGTTTCGTTATTGGTATTTTGAAATACGCCAGTAAATTGTTAACCGGTACACTGTCCCGCAGACCATACACGGCAATTGACAATTTATTTAGCCATTGCTACATTTAACCTCTGAACGGAGGCCCTGGCTTCAATTCCCAGGTAGGGCAATTTTTTTAATTTCTTCAATGCAAAGCTGATTAATAAGCCGTACTCGTCAATTGTAACGATAACTTTATATACATTTTATTTGAGTTTAGTATAGTATTTTTTTGGACAGTGAACCTGTTGACCCTAACTTCAGCCTGATGGAATACCGTCCTATCACAGAATTGGTTTTGGAAAATTGGTATCAATTAATATAAATACTGTACACAAGTACAGAAAAGGGTAATATTTATTCATTAGGGAACGTAATTGGAAGTCATCAATGCATATTAGTGTTTAAGGGTTTAGTAACGCCATTTGTAAAAATGTTTTAACAATATAAGTTGATGCTTTAAACCTCTGTTTCATTTATCCTAAAATGTCTTGTTTTAATTGACATAAAGCCTAATAAATAATTATAAAATATAGTGAAAAAAATTAAATGCCTCTCTGACCCAGCCAGGATTCGAACCTGGGTCTTCCGTAATGCAACGGTCTTCACTATATTTTATAATTATTCAATTCAGCTTAAGTGCAACAAATAGCACTTAAAAATAAAAAATAAGATAAAGCCTATTCACATCCACTGCATGTGCTGCGATTCCATTCAAGGAATACTTAACCTCTATATACATACGTGTAAGCGGAAAATGTTCTATGGAAAAAAAATTACATGTTATTTTAGATCAATACGATTATATACCCATCACCATATACGTATATATAATCTAAACACGTTATTATGGAATCAAAACAGTACCTATAGGTACTGAATGGTCAACGACAGTGGACTCTGGGACGATTCTTTAAAAATCTCATACACATTAAAATAACCATCGAAGATGTGTTTAATAAAAGACCTACACAAGTGTGATAATGGGAGAGTTACTTTACTATTCGATCGAGTTAAAGTTTAACTTTCTGCAACCATTACGACCGACTGATCGAAACAGCGCCATCTAGTGACGAACTCGTGAAACCGACTTGTCACAAGTTTCACAAGGTAGCGCTGCGTTAGGTCAGTCCATGGCAAATAATTGTAGTTTAGTTTAGTATAACGATTATTCATAAACGATAATATTTGTCAATAATACTACATAAAAGTAAACAGGGCGGTCTTATTAAGAGTGATTTCTTCCAGACAACTTTTGGATGGACAAAAAAGATTTAAGTTTAAAGAGGGCGTGTCGTCGTCATCGTTGCACCATGAATAATAAAATATTATACTTACCTACAATGATTTCCACATCTTATCTAAAATCATTACTTACCAATAAAGATGCTTATTTCCGCTATTTTTTGTTTATCATTATCATTATCATCATTGTCATCACTATGGTTCACATAATTATCAGTTTGATGACCTCAACATGTTTCGCCAAGTTCACCTTACTCTTACTAGTATACAACGTTCCAATAAAATAAAAATTCCAATATTCAAATCCCAAACTATCAAAACTCATACATATGTGTATACCTATGTAATTGTGTAGTACAATAGGTTGCAACATGCTGTCATCCAAAGTTAAGATCTACAAGACAAGTTTAGAAATTTTAAATACCCTTAGAAGCACATTATTTACGGTACACAACATGGTTTATCATAGGACATGATATCTGAGTCTCATCAAAATGTCAAGTCTCAAGCTTTTCCGTGCTTCGTAAGGCACGTAAAGCATGTCCTGACTATGACTACATCAGCAGTTGTTAACAATTGCCAATCTATACTGAGCTTTCATGGTGAATGGTCTGTTCTGCCTGTGGTGTCTCCATCCTTAGGAAAGACTCATGGCCTAGCAGTGGGCCATAAACTGAGCTGGTGATGATGATGACGGTGATGAGGTACTAAAAAGCCATAATACATATTACTGCAAGTAATAGATATGTTGAGTGTTTCATTTCAATGTAACAGCATCAAAGCCGAATAGTGTTTATTAAAATATTGAACTCAATGCATAGGCCACTTAAGACTGAGCAACAGAAGGGTACTTCTCTAGGCAGGCAACATTCTGAAAAAATGCTCTTTACTACTGAGCAGAGAAGTCTGATACTGAAAGATATCGATGAAACCTTAAGAAAATAAATAAGAGAAAAATATTTTTTAACAACCACAAGCATATAAAAAAATGGAAATTGGTAGCGCACCAACTATGATGAAGCCTACATAAAAATTTGCTTTTTAAAGTAAAAATTCTAATCTAAATTAGAAAAGTGTAAATGAAACTGAAATAACAAGTAAGAAAATCTATTTATTCACCTAAAACTGGAAGTTACTATCAAGGTATTTATAAAACATGTCTCACAAAGTATCATTAGCACCAACCAAAGATAATCATGCATACAAAGTCAGATTTCTCTTCAAGTAGGAGTTATGCAGAAATCATATAAAATACATATAAACTTTATTAAATCTAATTAAGTAACAAAATTTAAGTAAAGCCTAGCAGACGCTAAAGTTATCTGCTAGGAACAGGTAATGGTACTGTGTTCCATTGTGTCTGCCACAGATGGTTCAATCTCTGTTTGGCTTTTAATTGAATTTAACCAATCATCTGTTGGATCTATTTTCTTTTGTTCGGGGTCAGAACTATCACTCTTCTCATCCTCTGTCACATTTTCCATTAAAGCAGCTTCATTCTCTTTAGAATTTTTACTAACATCGCAGGTTTTTGTTGGAGTTGTGTTTAAGTTAACTTCACGAAACTTTCTTGTGATATCCTGTGTTTTTAAGTCAACATGACAAACGCAATCCCCTGTCCTAGTAATCTGTCTCATAGCAGCCTCTTCTATAGCCTCGAGCTCTTTATTATCATCATCTTTCGTCAGTTCGTCAATGGTCTTATAGGAGTACATGTGATCATCATTAGGGCTAACATAATCTTCTAGTATAAAAGTATTACTATCAAAATTTAGCATTTCGAAATCTATAACACCGTAGTTACTTACATTATCTAATAGTATGGACTCATTATCATAACGAATTTGTATGTTCTGAACACAATTCTTTTTTAAGTCTTTGTCGTCTTGGCATTGTTTACGTAAAGCATCCAGCTGCCTTAAAGTTTTTAATTCTCTCGCTTTGAGGCTTGCGTATACGTGCGCAAACGACTGTCTTACCGTCAATTTTATCTGCAAAATAAACAAAATTATTATTTTGCTACTCTAAGTTGCAAAAAGAACGTTTCATTGAGAAGTATTAACATTTTCAATATTTTTCTCGAAATCATCAGCATCACTCGCCATGTTTACGTTTTAGATTTGTCAATTTTGACATCAGCCAGCAGCACTGTCAGTGACCAGCCACAGCTAGTATTAGCGTACTCCACGGTGTTGTTTTCTACCAAGAAGATAACGAGATCTACTAAACTCTTAGACCATCTGAGACTAATCTATATTTATAATTTTGATAATACCTAAAAGAAACATGATTTAACTAAAAACAAAACAAATAATAAAATATACTAGCTACCTATAAAGGTATACTTCAGTGATTTGAAATTCTTATCTGATCTTATCTTTAAATAAATTACTATCATAAGTGTAGCCAAAAAGAGAAGTAGGTGGTAGTAAGCTCCAGACTACGCTATTCTATTCCGCTATATAGCATAGCAAAACTTCACCATCATTATCATCATCATCATCGGCCTAGCTTAGTCCCCTGCTGGACATAGGCCTCCCCTAAAGAGCGCCATAGCGTCCTCAGCTTGACGCCTGCAGTCTTTCGCAGGTCATCATCATCCCACCTGGGGGTCGACCGCCTAACACTCTCGCTTTCGATCGCTTTGAAGGCGAGGCGAGGAAGAGGCGTCATCTTGTCATTTCGAAAGCAATATGAAAGCAATATCGAAAGCTATAGGCTACAGCTTTAGATATTATTTGATATTATATTTCGATATTATATTAGAAAGCGAGGCGAGGGCTTCGCCTACAAAGCGATCGAAAGCGAGAGTGTTACGCGGTTGGGGGGCTGGCCGGGGGTCGACCTACACTACGTTTACCGAGTCGTGGTCTCCACTCAAGAACGAACTTCACCATACAAACCAATAATATATATTATAGCTAAGTGTGAACGTGTTCTAAATAAATGTATAGTGAGAGATATAATTGTTGTGCTATGAACTATATGCTATATGCTATTATATTATAGCGTAGTCTGAAGCCTCCTTTATTCACAGTGCGCAATATTGCTTTAGCTTAGAAAGACTCCCTTCACGCTAAAGCCAGATTCAAATGAAGATATTTTCGCCGAATTCTGTGACATTGTCGCATCGCAACTTAAAGTTTATGCTTTTTATCTACCGCCTCCGGGGGCCGACTAACGCACGTTCGGACCTGCAAGTATCAGAGGGGTGCCGGCGCGCCGGCGCCGCTCGCCTACTTGAGTTGTGTTATGCTAAAAATCACGTGTTTCATTTCAATGTGTAGTGTTCGCGTAAACTTTAGAAAACAATCTATGAAACAATAATCAAAATGTAGATACATTATTGTTTTAACTTTACTTATACGTAGAAGCATGAAGCTGTAGATATACATAGCTTCATGCGTAGAAGGGTAGCGCGAATATACAGATTATCTACTAAAAAGTTGCTACATTGCGACAATCAACAGACCATAAGGTGATTTATTCTTTTTCTATCTTCCAATGCCAACTCAACGATGAAAAACTGGTTTAATGCTCTAAGTGAAAAACGGTCGGTCGGTCGCAAAACCCACAATGCGACGATTTGCAAATTATTATGAATAAAGAATGACATACAAAATAATTGACTGTATCAGTCAGTTGATTAGGAACTTTAAAAGCTTACATAATAATATTTGAGACAAGGTTTCAAAGGGGAATGATAACGTAAAAGTAAAGGATGAGATGTACAAAATGAACGTATAAGCTGCTGACTACGAAGTCGCAATAGAGCCGTTTCGTATTTATAGGTAATGTTTAAACAGATTTTTTTAAATAATGATTGTGCTAGGAATAGTGAGTAGGTTTACGACATTACAGTCTTAGATTAATAAAGCCATTACAGTAGTCAAACGGTTATTTTTAATTTAAGTTATTGTCTACAAAGATCACATTTGATAAATTAATCAAGATACTACAATTTATAAAAATACAAAATAATTACTTAATACAAAAATAAAAAATGGTTAATTAACTATCAATTGATTGGGGAATGAATAGCAAAATTTTACTTTTCTGTTTAAACCTCTTTGATTTATTTATAATTCTAGAGTAATTGTCAAAATTAATTGCTTTTGTGTGTATTTTTCTGGTATTTTCCGCAGTCTGCTTACATAATATTATCTCAGAATAATAACGCTCTACGTTAAATAAAAATAACATGTCCTGTCCTGATTTTTATATGCTTTCTTTATAAAACGAGGATGAATCGTTTCGTGTCATCTTCGCAAGAAAAATTTGTAAGTGTTTTTGAAGTCATTTATTTGCATTTCACTGACAGTTTCTTTTCTACTATGAATGATAAATGTGACATAATGAGAGCTGGCAACATCGAACTAATAATTTTATTGATTTTTCGTTTGACAAGTCAGGAAAACATCGTCTCGAATTATTTTCACTCGTAAATGGATTAAAAACAATCAACTCGCTGTTCAGAACATACTTTGTCACAGTTGTTGCTAAGTGATAAAAATGAGTGAGCTGCGACACCGTCGTGGGGAGGGTGACGGCAACGAAAAAGTTGAGACAGCGGGGGAATCTGACCATGTAGCTATACTAATCGTCTTCGGAGAAAAATCCTGTGATCGCAAAACTAAAACTTATCAGGCAAAAAGTGTTAATAGGGCTGGGGTAAATCTCAACCAATCGAAATAATATCATAAAACAAAACATCAAGTGATAGCCAATTTTTTGTTGCCAATTTGTGTTTGATGTTAACATCAAACTGGTACAAATAGAAATTTGTAATATCTTAAATATCAACTAATAGGTAAATAATAACGGTAATGTTCATATAATAATTCTGCAGTGGTGAAAAAGTGGGATTTAAAAAGAAAACATTTTTAGTAAGTAGGTAATATAGTTTTAAATATCAAATTGGTTAATTAAACTTTTAATTGGTGTAACACTAAAATATAATTTATTATGTTATGTACTAGAAAATATCAACACAAGAATTTGAGAGAATAAAACTGTGTTTACTCAGACTTTTAAAACTAAACTGTTAATATTGCACTAGTACTTCTATGAAATTATATGCGATTAGTATAAAGCGGAGTAAAGTAAGTAAGCAACTATCACTTAAATGTAAAAAACAGAAAAATTCCCCAAGATAAAAATATTTAAAGTAAATTTTGGATTGCGTTTTATAGGATAGTATTATAGGATTATTCTCCGAGGCATTAATCATATTTTGTTTAATTCTTTTAAAAAAACCACTTTCTGTTGTGTTATGCTCTTTAATATTGTCTTGTCAGGTGGATTCTGAGGAAGAGAAAACGCTAGAAGACAAGTATGTGGATGAAATGGCAAAGTCCTTGCCCCAGGGCACGGACAAGACTCCGGAGCTCTTGGATTCAGCTCTTTCGGGCCTTTCATCCAGGTATGTTTTTATTACCTAATAGTATGACAAATACAAAGTGTTGGAATGTAAAAATTTTTGTACCCACAACTTATTGAAAAAAGGTTCTGAGAGCTTCTTTAAGTTTAATATAAAGTCTAGGTTTTTCTAAGTTCTTCATACAGTTTATGCAGTTTAAAAAATCTAAAATGTTAATAATATTTTATGTTTTTTAAAGTTTGCCTAATTTCAAAATAATGCTTAATTTTAATTTAAGAACACATTTAACTTGTTAGTTGTAATGAGTTATTCTGGAATGTAATACAATAAGTGACATTTTAAAAACCACTTTTAAAATAAAGAAATTTAAGAACTTTAGTCTTGTTTCTGCTATTTTAAACAGATCATTGTGTCTCGGAATACATAATACCAAAAAAAAGAAGAAAGTCCCTTGCCAAACGTCTTCCTCATTACTCTCATTCTCAATACTAAAACGATGGTACCTAGTGAAATACATAAACTTATGTGTACTTACTTACTTAAAGTTTTGTGAAAAAGAAAATAAAAATTTAAATTTATTATTGTAACCTTAACTGAATAAAACATTTTTAACTTTGATTTATTTTTAAAAAGATTTCTGTAATATAAATAAAAATTATTGACACGGCACGTATTGCCAGGAGGTTCCTCATTCTGCAGCCCTAACCACCGATAGCTTGGGTCTATCCCCGCTGCTGGTGGCAACCAAGGTTAAGTTTTTTATAATATTTTATGTTGTAAATATGTTTTTATATATTTTATTTTATTTTTTTATTTTTATTTTAAGGTAAACCAACAGCAATACACATAACAATTAAAATAAATTTTACAAGGGTAGTGTCTTAAATATGTTTGCCAATTATAGGTATACACAACATTCGTTGTAGAGTTGTCTTTCAATAGATTTACTTAAATCAAAATATACAGAACATATTATGCCAATTACAATCGGACTAACTTATTGCATTATTTTACGAGACTTGTGTATGTAAAAATAATAATAATAATAATAATAATAGTTTCAACAACTTTAATCAGACCTCGTACCTTTCATAATAGTTTAAAAACACTAAACATTTATTCACGCACATACATCGTCATGCAGAAGGTGGCAATTCTTAATACATGCAGGATTGTCCGAAAGTTTTTGTCTTCTGAATCCAATAGATAAATTAAGTTCACACTTACTAATAAACATTCAGCTTTCACACTCACTTTCGCAAACACGACAATACTAAACACTTAACTTCCTATACTTGGCAAAAGCCCATAGAGGAAGATAATATGTTACCTCTTTCTCAAATGGAAAGAGAGAAGAAAATCTATCAATGTAATAATAATAATATATAGTGGTAGTCTATTAAATATATATTTTTTTAAACAGATGGAGAAACTGGGTGATTCGAGGCATCTTTACTTGGCTAATGATTGGAGCCTTCTGCCTCTTGATCTATGGTGGACCTCTTGCTCTAATGATAACGGTAAAAAAAACTTTGATTGCTTATTTATTCTTAAAAAATATTAGTATTTGGACTATAGTCATAGCCAGGCCTACTCATGTACAAGACTCTGCACATCATCCTATCCAAAACTATCACACTTCAATAAATGGTCAACCATATGTCTTTGGTATAAAGTTCAAAGTATAGAGGAAAGATAGTTTGTGGTAGTCATTAGACTACCAACATGACTTTTCACTGTCCCGCCAATATAGCTGTAGAAGTGGGAATGTTCGTCTGCCTGGTTGATGTGGCCAGGCTTCCATTTCGTGCACAGCGAGCGGGTCCAAGTAGCGGTCTCGAGGGGCCCGAGGCGAAAGGACTTGCGGGGCACGTGAGTTGCCCATAGTTGGTTGTCATGCTCGGTGGTTTTCACTGAGCAGAGCTCCAACATCTCCGGCACTAGTCTGGATAACTAGTAGAGGTGCCCGCTAGATGCAATACCTCCGGTTGAGCCAACCGCGTAGGATGTTGAAATCGGCAAGGTGCCTGGATGGGTACTGAGAAGTGAGTGGGCTTACAACTCCGCCACCAAAGAGGATAATTGGTAGTCAACTTAGAGTTGACGACCCGAGCAGTGGAATCTGCGAGTTGTGCTCTAGTGCAACGAGAAGTGAGCGAGCTTACAGCTCCGGTAACCTATCTGGATAATAGGTAGTGGACTATACGTGTCCACGGGGCGACTAGCTTGAGACACTAGTCTTAAAAGTACCGGATGAAGAATGCGCCTCGGTGCGTCCTGATCTGGCGTTATGACCTGACGTAGATGGTCCCTTGTGCTTGCACAAGGATGTCTGACACCTACTTTGTGACCTAATGGTTGGTAGGGGGTGTCAGTATAAACTTTAAAGTAGTGTTGAGTGGGTTGTCCCGCCAATATCCGTCCCTATCTACTGACCCTGATAGGTAGGGTATGGCAGCTGGAACTACGGGTCCGGCTGTCTTTTCAAGGGTACCACGGGAGTTCCGGATCCTAAGCCCCCTGTCGGTTATGCCTTCGCGGGCGTCTCCGACAGGTTCCGGACATGGGTTGGACTCGTGGTGGCATGTGGTTAGCTGTAGAAGTGGGAATGTTCGTCTGCCTGGTTGATGTGGCCAGGCTTCCATTTCGTGCACAGCGAGCGGGTCCAAGTAGCGGTCTCGAGGGGCCCGATGCGAAAGGACTTGCGGGGCACGTGAGTTGCCCATAGTTGGTTGTCATGCTCGGTGGTTTTCACTGAGCAGAGCTCCAACATCTCCGGCACTAGTCTGGATAACTAGTAGAGGTGCCCGCTAGATGCAATACCTCCGGTTGAGCCAACCGCGTAGGATGTTGAAATTGGCAAGGTGCCTGGATGGGTACTGAGAAGTGAGTGGGCTTACAACTCCGCCACCAAAGAGGATAATTGGTAGTCAACTTAGAGTTGACGACCCGAGCAGTGGAATCTGCGAGTTGTGCTCTTAGTGCAACGAGAAGTGAGCGAGCTTACAGCTCCGGTAACCTATCTGGATAATAGGTAGTGGACTATACGTGTCCACGGGGCGACTAGCTTGAGACACTAGTCTTAAAAGTACCGGATGAAGAATGCGCTTCGGTGCGTCCTGATCTGGCGTTATGACCTGACGTAGATGGTCCCTTGTGCTTGCACAAGGATGTCTGACACCTACTTTGTAACCTAACGGTTGGTAGGGGGTGTCAGTATAAACTATAAAGTAGTGTTAAGTTGGGTTGTCCCGCCAAGAAGTCCAAACCTGTTTGTTTTCAGCTGCATTTCAAATCTCTTTTTTTATTAGCCTCTTTTGTACATTAGTACAGGCAGGCATGTGTACTACAAGCCACTATTAATTTAATAAAGTTTATCACCTTGTCGAACTTATGTTAAATTAACAATTAACATTTTTATTTAACAGTTAAATTAACAAACATCACTACATAGTATAAAACAAAGTCGCTGTCTCTGTCCCTATGTCCGTTAATAAATAATAATTAAAATTCTATTGTGTCTGTATTCACGGTAGATGACAGGTTAATGCCATACGAATTATCATTTTTGTTAGCGTGATCCAATGGTAAATAACGCTTGCACAGACACCCAGTAGGCGGTTTTTTGGCTGGATGGCGAGAAACTTAAAGGGTACCTCAGGCCGTGTCATCGAAACACCGTCTGAGGGTTTCTAGAAGAAATAACACGCAAGCGCGTCCCGAGATTCTCCGAGGGGTTTGGATCGGATCGGCGGAAGTAAACGGTGTTTTAATGCATCACAAATTCATCACAGTTCAGTCCAAAGTTAACCAGTTAATCTGCGAGTGCTGAGGTTAAGCAACTTTTGCAAAGACCGGTCATCGGATGGGTGACCAAAAATGTACATATCATCTCGAGCTTGTTTCGGAAAGCACGTAAAGCCGTCGGTCCCGGCAGCATTAGCAGCCGTTAACAACCACCGCACCGCACTGGGCTCGCGTTGTGGTTTATGGCCCGTTCTCCCTATCCATCCATAGGGAGGCACACGCCCCAGCAGTGGGGACATAAAATGAGCTGATGATGACGATGGCTCTTCAGTCCTGACGTTATTTCTTTCTACAGGTGCTATGCGTCCAAGTGAAGTGTTTCGAGGAGATCATCAACATCGGGTACGCGGTGTACCGGGTGCATGGGCTGCCCTGGTTCCGCTCTCTGTCGTGGTACTTTCTGCTTACGTCCAACTACTTCTTCTATGGAGAGAATCTTATCGACTATTTTGGCGTCGTGATTAATAGGACGGTGAGTTTTTATATCATTTGCATTTGTTGTTTGGCAGCAAAAAGTTGATTGTTATTATTATTAAGTAATGGTGACTTTGTACGCTTGAGTGAATACTCAAGGACACACTCTTTAAACCGCCTCTGTGGTCTAGTGGTTGAGACCACCGGTTTAGACCCAGAGATCCTGGGTTCGATTCCCAGCGTACGTACGTTTGTGTACTCGGTTTGGTTGCTACCACCATCTTAACTAAATGTGTCGCCATAACATCAATGTTTGTAGCATTGTTGTGTTCCAGTAGCTAGAGATAAGATAGCCAGTGCCTCGTTAGTTGAGGTGATCCCGGGTGAAGTGCGCTTCCACCTTCGGCTTTATCATCACTTAAGAGCGTTTACGCCTCACACTAGCGCCGCCAATGAAAAAAAAAAATCTAGTAATTAGAGATCGAAAATCAAATTATGCTCAACAAACTATTTGAATGAAGTAATTTAGATTTTTACGTCACCTAATGAACATCTGACATGTTATGGTTTAGTTAAATACGGCGTTATAGTTGGTGGCCGTTTTTATCTAAATAAATTACTGTCGAATTTCGACCACTGGGCGACCACTAGTTTTATTTAAAATGCACACGCGGATGAAGTCGCGAGTACTAATTTAGTTTCTCATGTACCTTATTGCGTTTGCATTACGGTGCAAAATAGTTAAGTACTAGCTTACACCTGTCGTTAACCATTTAAATGCATTGACGTATTTATGACGTGTTGGCCGGTTATATAACGATACCTTTGTGGTAACTGATACTGTCCTATGATATAATCTGAGCGGCGTTCGTCCTCTATAGAAATAATATTATCACAAGCGTAATATGGACTACCTTGATGAAAGTGTGCAGTTGTATGAAAATGAAATGTTTGATTTTTTATATCTTACGCACAGTGCCTTCAGCTCACCAGGGGGCCGACCGCCTAACTCTCTCGCTTTCGATCGCTTTGAAGGCGAGGCGAGGAGGAGACGTCATCTTGTCATTTCGAAAATTATATGTAAGTAATGTCGAAAGCTATAGGATATAGCTTTCGATATTATTCGATATTATATTAGAAGATGACGCGAGGGCCTCGCTTTCAAAGCGATCGAAAGCAAGAGAGTTAGGCGGTCGGCCGTTCGGGGATCATGTTAACGAAAACGAGAATTTGTATGGCAAAACTTTTACTTTTCTCGTATGTCGCCAGGAGGCGCTGCTTCAATGCCATACTAATTTTCGTTTTCGTTTTCGTAAACGAATGAATACGGATAGTAAGCAACACTCATACTAGACACCTGGGTGCCTAGTGTGAGTTACCATATGTGGCAGTGCGACATACGAGAAGAGTTACAATTTTGCCATACTAATTCTCGTTTTCGTTAACGTCATCGAATGGCGAATGAAACTCGCACTTGGCACCCTGATGTTAAGGGATAATTAGGCCAATGCAGAAGGCAAGCTTCAATCAAACGTGCTGAAGCAACGCACATATAGACAACCTCCCGCGGACATGACATCTCGCGACAGCTGCTTCGAGCTGTTCCGAGTTGGGTCTGTGTGTATTGCTCGAGCGCGGTATTTTATTTTTATTTTTTTAAAGTTTTGTAACAAAATATTACACGGCGGACTTAATGCCTGAGGCATTTTCAACCAGTCAACCATAGGGTGGTGCAGAAAGGACATGTGCAAATTTTGAGAGATAACAAAAGTGGAAAACAGTACAACAAAAAGATTCAAACAGTACACTAGCACTTTACTTGCTACTTCGTCCGCGTGGTTTGCTTTTTAAAAATAAATAGAGCCTATGTTACCCGCAAGGAATGTAGTATTCTATCAGTAAAAGAATTTTTGGAATTGGACCAGTAGATCCAGAGATTACTCTCCGCAAACAAACAAGCAAACAAAGTCACAAACTTTATCTCTTTATTAATACATAGTATAGATACATAAATATTCTATAAATTACAAATACATAAAATACTTAAAAAATATATATATATATACTTACATTATTAAATAATTTATAAATAATTTAAAAATCGGTCGTTACTGAGATGATTCTGTCAAGATTTAATTGAGAAAGCGGACTTTCTTTTCCGCAAGCATGCGGGCGGTATAAATTTTAAGCTTATCTTCTCGGTCTCCTTATTTTGTGGTGAAGCGGTCATTTTGCTGAAGGAGGCCGCGGATAGGACGTGCGCGCAAGGAGGATGTCCATGCGGATCTCATCCATCGCATTCGAGTCGGTCGGAAAACAACTCCATTTCCGCTTAACATTAGGTCGAGTGGAGTCATTTGCCGAGCTAGGTATAAAAAAGGAAGCGGCAGTTTAAGTATTTCCCAATGAAGAATTTGTACTGCGCCAAGTACATTTTATAAGTTGGTCGGGGGGGGGGGGTGTGACGACAATTGGCTCTAACAAAATATTGCATTTTAAAGCTTAACCCGCAATATTTTTGAAATTGCTATCCAACGACACCCCACATCATGGGGTAGACAAGAAAAAAAAATTACATCTCCACTCCACGTGTAGGGGAGGCAAAAAAAAAATTTTTCTACATTTTACAGCTTTCTAGTACTAAGAGTATGAGCTAGGCTGGGGACGGACAGACGTGGCGAAACTATAAGGGTTCCTTGTTGACTACGGAACCCTAAAAAGTCAGCCATTATATTAACTAAAGTTTGGCGCCATAACAACAATGTTAGTATTACTGAAGTTAACACAGTAAGAGATAAGAAAGCCATTTATTACAATAGTATGTACCCCCCTCAACTTCCGAGTAATCTCTAGTACAAATAAACAGTTGTAAAACTTGTAAATTACACACCACCGTCAGTTCCTAGAAAATAAACATATCTAAATGTCTCACTAGAGCCGGTATCCCCAATGCTTTACCAAGAAGTCGACACTTAAATTAATAACTTTATTTTATTTATTTTATTTATTTATTTAGGTTTGCCAACATTTGTGTACAACAATACATAAGCTCACTTAAATACTATATATATATATATATATTTATATATAAAACTAAAAAAAACTAATTGTCACAAATTCTTACAGGCAAACACAGCATGCACTAAAACAATTATATTTGCCAAAAGAAACTAATAATAATAAAGTAAATTATTCTATTGCTATGATTCCTATAGGCACTTAAATTTGGTACAAAGAATGATTCTTTTTTGGTTGTATGGAAATAATAAATTAAATTTTTACTTAAACCAAAAATAAAGTAAACCAAAAAAAAAAAACATAAGCGAAGCGGGACAAGAAAGACAATAGGACAAAAAAGCAATCTAAGATTGCGCTTCACTGTTAAGCTTGGCCAAAATTATCCTACGGACCTTGGTGGGTGAGTCGTAGTGAATATCAATATCGTTACTATACTCATTTACCAGCTTACAGAACCTTGCAATTGGTGAGTTTGAACCGTAAACGGTTTTACGAAACGGAGCCCTAAGGGGTGCGATTACGCTTCGAGGATATCTTACCGGGACACGCATTTTTATTTTATCCAGTAGTTGAGGACAATCTATTTTGTGATTAAAGATTTTGGAGACGAAAGATATGTCACTTGAAAGTCTACGATTCAACAACGAGTCTATTTTAAAGTGCGTCAAACGGCTGTTATACGAAGTTAGTTTCTTTTTAGAGATACCACAAGAATACATCAGGTGCCAGACAAACCTTTTCTGAATGCGCTCCATGCGTAAGCTATGTGTAGCATAATGCGGCCTCCAGACGATACTGCAGTACTCCAATATACTTCGCACTAGGCTATTGAAAAGTAAAATTTTTGTTTTACTACTACGCAGGTCCTTAATATTTCTTAGGACAAAACCAAGCATTCTCGAGGCCCGATTCACGATATTGTCTATGTGCTGAATAAACGTCAATTTACTGTCAAACGTAACACCTAAATCTCGAACAACCACCTTTTTTTCAATACAAGTATCATCTATAGTATATTTGTGATCAATGAATTTCTGTTTCCTACCAAATCTAATGTAAAAACATTTATTCGTGTTTAATGCCATGCAATTGACGTCGCACCATTCAGCGATTTTATTGAGATCGCTTTGAAGTAAAACTGAGTCCTCTAAAGTTTTGATCTCTCTACCAAACTTTAAGTCATCAGCATACATATATGGTTTTGATGATGTAAGACAATTCGGTATATCATTCACAAAAATATTAAATAAAATTGGCCCTAAATGAGATCCTTGTGGCACGCCTGAATTGATACACTCCAAATCCGATTGAAACCCATTGACTACTGTGAAGAATTTACGATTACGCAAGTAGGATCCTATCCACCTCAACAAAGCATAACTGAGGCCATATGCCGACAACTTTTGTAATAATATCTGATGAGGAACTCGATCAAAAGCTTTGCTAAAGTCGGTGTAAATAACATCTACTTGTTTGCCATTGTCAAGAGATTCAAACAACATTTCAGAAAAATCTACCAAGTTAGTGCTTGTGGATCTGTGTTCAACAAAACCATGCTGACATGTACTAAAGAATTGTTTAGCGTGATTTTGTATACTTGGACAGACCAATGATTCTAGGACCTTACCAAGGCAAGATATAATGGATATTGGTCTATAATTATGGACCAGATTTTCACTGCCTGATTTAAATACAGGAACGATCTTAGCTGTCTTCCATAATGAGGGAAAAATACCTGTATTCAAAGACTTGTTGTAGATAGCTAAGAGCGGTTCCGCCAAACATTCCGCACATCTCAATATAAAAATGGGTGGGATTCCATCAGGACCTGCTCCTTTATTGCCATCTATGCATTTTAACTTCTTTAAAACGGACTCAAGATTTAGCGGGGGAAGTGATAGCAGCACACCATAGTTCTCCATGCACTTAAGGTAATTCGAGTGAGCATAATGTTGTGCTTGTGAAGCGTTACCATCGCTATTGTCAGCATAAACAGCCGCAAAGTGAGATGCGAAGAAGCCGCAAATTATTTTTGGGTCTGAAGAAGATTTAGTACCGTCTGTCATTTGAATAGGATAAGAGCCAGTTCCACCTCGCTTAGCCTTTATGTACGACCAAAAAAGTTTCGGGTTTTGGTTAATTTGCTTTTCTACTCTTGTAATATAACTTTTGTAACAGTCAGTAGCTAAACACGAGCATCGCGCACTTAGCAGTTTGAGCTCCAGTTCATCCATAGGATTTTTATATTTCCTAAAGCGGCACCTGACTTTATATTTCTCTTTTAAAGTTCTAATTAACCTACGATCAAACCATGGCGGATAACTCGCAGTTTTAGGTTTCTTTTTCGGCACATAAGCTTCAATAACAGCTCGAATTCTATCGTAGAAAAGCTGCAACATACCATTAACATCATCAACTCCACCAAATATATCAGCCCAGTCACACTTAGAGAGTTCTTCGCTTATTTTCCCGTAATCAGCTTTCCAAAAATTAAGGCTAGGGATATCATTTTTATATGGCAGTTTTTTTTCATTAATTAGGGAAATACTGATGTTTAATGGTGGATGTAAGGGATCGATTTTACTAAGGGGATCAAGTGATAAATTTACGATGCAAGATGGCAAATCAGACAAAAACAAATCAAGTATACGGCCCGAGACATTAACGATACTATTATGTTGTTTTAAACCATTCAATAATATGAAATCAATTAAAAGCTGACACATCCCAGATATATTATAGCCACCATCACCCAACAAGGTCCAATCGATACTTCCTAAGTTAAAATCACCCAAGATACAATGACTAGTAGTATGCTCAACTATCCTGCTACAGTTATCTACAAAGCACTCCAGCATTGAGCGCTTTACAGGTGGTGGTAAATATACGGCACAAATTGCAATTTCATTAATTGTTTGTGAGACTGGTTGTTCTATAACAACCCAAAGATCTTCTAAATCTGTTTCCCATTTGCACATTCTTTTAGCATGAAAACGTTTAGATACGGCAATCAAAACTCCACCACCGTCTTGCTTAGAGCTAAGTATATTTAATGACCTATCCTTTCTAAATACAACATATCTGTCATCAAAGAGCTCAGAACTAGCTATGGAACTATTTAGCCACGTCTCAGTTAGAACAACAACATCATAGTCATTACCAGTGGTCGGAGTAGGTATATTGAATTAAGGTCACTGACATCAAACGTATATGTTAATATGGATACTCCTCCGAGTTTCCGGATTATTATGATAAAAATACCGAAACATCGAAATTATTACATGAAACTAGTTAAAAATGTATCAATACTCTCAACGCTATGCTGCTAGTGGCGTAGATGACCAGAATTTAATAGTAAAAAATGACTGGTGTGTAAAAACCTTGTTGTAGTAAAAGTGTTGGAGTAAAAGCCTAAGCATGTATAAAATGATATAATAATAATATTCATTTCAACACACGACATCCGGCAAACAGGGTCTTTTGTCCTCTTATCTCTATGCTCAACGCATCTGACCAATTAGAATCAAGTATCCAGGATGACTCATTGACTGTTTGTTCGAAAACAATGCGCTCGCACCGACATCCAGACCAAGTGGCTCACTCACTTATTTCGGTTCGTGGAGTGCGCTTATTTTATGTGTTGTGAATATCTTGACTTGACCCTGGCTTGTTTACTGTCTTCTGAAATCTACTTAAAACGACGAATTTGGCTTATAACTACGGACATCGATTTATTACTCTTGGATTGGGCCCATTTGAAGTTGTTTTTGTACGGGTAAGTTTTAATTATTTTCACTATTTAAGAAGGTTTTAGAACTTGGAAACAGTTAAAAAAATCACTTTATAGCAATCATCACAGCGCATGAGAGTCCGGTACGCACACCGCAGGGCTATCACCGCTTCAGTTAAAAAAACACTTTATATGAAACAGAATTTCATTATCGACTTTACAGTTGTGTATGTATATATTGTAAATTTAAATCATTGTTTTAGGTGAGATATAAATAAATATGGCAAAGGTCAAGGCTGAAACAGTGCAAAAGTGGTTATTGCACTATCCTGAGCTACTTTACGATAACGCTAGTGGCACTATATACTGTACAAAGTGTGAAAGTCATTTGAAAGCTGTGAATAGAGGCAACATTACCAAACACATTGAAGGCGCTGTACATCAAGGAAAATTTAAGAGACCGCAAGAGGAATTTTACTTCGACCTCATTAAGTTCCTGATTCTATGCAATATTCCTTGGTCGCAAATGAAAAATCCAGCGTTCAAAGAGTTTTTTCAGAAATATATGTGCAGTACTTGTTGTTGCGTTTGTACCAATCGTAAAGTGGTTGACGAATCACAGTTACGAAAAGTTTATTTGGAGAAGTTTTATAGGAATAAAATCAATTCGATTTATGAAACTAATAAAAATGAGAAACTATGGATATCGCTGGATGAGACAACAGACATTTTTGGTCGATACATAGTCAATTTCCTAATAAAACCATTGCATCCTAGTAATAGTGCAGGCCGGCCTTATTTGATTGCTTGTAAAATGCTAACAGCAGTAAATGGACAAACAATAACACAATTTGTACTGCAATGTCTAGAAAATTTATGGCAAAACACTTTTGAAGCGAAAGTTGACAATATTTTAATGCTTTGCACTGACAGTGTAGCGTACATGCTATCTGCAGGGCGAAATTTAAAACATTACTTACCTGAAATGAAGCATGTGACATGTTTGGCGCACGCTCTTCATCGTGTAAGTGAGCAGATAAGGTCAGAATACAACGATGTTGATATTCTTATATCAAATGTTAAAAAAGTATTTTTAAAGGCTCCTAGTAGGGTAAACATTTTAAAAGAAAAATATCCTGACTTACCGTTGCCTCCGCAACCAGTCATTACCAGATGGGGTACTTGGTTACAGGCAGCATCTTACTACGCTCAACATTTAGATAAAATAAAAGAAGTTTTATCCTGCTTGAGCAGTTCTGATGCTATAGCCATACGAAACGCAAAAAACATTTTGGAAAAACAAAATTTAGAAAATGATTTAAAATATATTGAAGAAAATTACTCTATTATACTACTAGCCCTAAAAGAGTTACAAAAACAAAATTTATCTCTAGCTGATTCACTTTTAGTATTTGATCAAGTAAGGGCTACGCTTAACGAGTGCAATAATGAGAATATAAAAAATAAAATAGAATCAGTTATGGAACGAAATCCAGATTTAGATACAATTAGAGAATACAGCGAGAGTATTGAAAAAAGCGTAGCAAATAATCAGAAACTTTATTTCAAATTCGCTCCATTGACATCTACAGATGTTGAACGATCATTTTCCACTTACAAATGGATCTTAGATGTTAAAAGAAATAGCTTAAAATTAGAAAATATTGAAAAAATTATAGTTATTTATTTTAATTGTATAGAGACAGAAAATCAAAATGTAGAACTTGTAACCGATGAGGATTAAAAATAATTATTTTTAATAAAACTGTAATAATGATTATTTGTATTAACAATAAACAATTTTGTTTGCTTACATATGGTTTTTTATTTTATTACTCTATTTACCAAATTTTTGGAAACTCCGGTACATTCCGGAAGAAATGCATGTCCATGTTATGATATCATGACGCAAGTATCTAAAATCAATATACCTACTCCGACCACTGGTCATTACACAAGATATTACAGTACAAATTTTGTGTTTTTGTTCTCAAACCTCTAGTATTTTGATAATAAATATTAAGTGAATTTTTCTCCTTTAACGATTTATTGACCACATGCAATCACTAATCATAAAAAATCAAAAATAAACTTAAATAATTACGGCAGGTTTTTCAAGATATCCATATTTCGTACAATAATGTAGTCTGTGTCCTCACTCTTCCTAAGAAAGATTTTACCATTTCTTATCCAAACGAATCTGTAGTCTTTTTTCTTAGCAGTGAGACGAGCTGCAGCATGCAGAGCTTTGTTTGTTGGAGAGAGATGCTCGGACACATATACAGGAGTAGAATTACCAGACAATCCCAAGTGGGTACTGTTTAGTTTATTCTTTGGGTTTGCCTTATTATAACTGATGATCGATGCTAGAAGTTGATCCCGTAATCTTATTGATACCAGTTGTACTATAATAGACCGAGGTCGTGTGCTGGAACGGTCCACTTTTGCTGTACGAGTATAATTCAGAACCACACTGCTATTCAACTCACAACCAACGGTTTTGCCCAACTCCGTAACAATTTGCATGAGATTTTCATTTTTATTCTCCGGCACACATTGAATTTCGATATTGCTCTGACGCGAATGTTGCTCTATTTGTACCAAGCGGAAACTAAGGTCTTCGACATTGTGTTTCAATTGTAAATTCTCCTTTTCCAAATCCATTACTTTTTGTTGAGAAGCTTCATTCGTTTTTTTCATGTCATCATACTGGTTACTTAAAAAGTTCATAGACTCTTTTATCTGTGATAATTCGGTTTTTATGGGTTTTAGGGTTTCATTAAAAACATTAATCATACTTTCGCTCATTTTAATAAAATTTTCATCCATTTTTTTGGTCATGGTCTCGAGAATGGCCTGGAAATCATCACGGGTAAGTTGAGCCTTAGAGGTATCTAATGGTGGTGAATTAAGAGCTTGTCTTTTATTACCCCTGTTTGTCGATACATTCCGAATTGGCGTACTATCGTTTTTTTTGCACTTGGGCGCGTTACACACACATTCAGGACAACTCCAAGCAGCACACTTATCATCCGAAAGTGTTGATTCATTTAATGAAATACATTCGAAATGAAATTTTTTTTTACATTTATTGCACATAATAAACTTCTCATTATTATCTTTCACATCGGGAACACAACACCCCCAGATATTCTTTGACATTTTTTTTTTCGTACTCTCAGTGGCGATAGGCAGCGCACTGCGGCAGTGGCGTGTCTGTATTATACGTAGCAGTGTATGGCGAGCGCAGCAATGACGTATGCCGCTGCAACCCTCAGACAAATAACAATCTTAGTAGCGGTGGGGTAACGGGTGATATTACTTGCATTCACTCACCGTTGCTGTGTCACGTTCTTCGGCAGTGATCCGAGTATTAAAATTTTTCTTCGGTTACTATATGACAAATTACGTAAATTAACGTAAAGTTGATATAGTCTATCTATCTATACACTGCACATTAAACGACGTTTTTCAAAAAATTCACCATGATTAAAACAATTTAATGTGGTAAACCAATAATTTTCTTCGAGAGTATTAATTAATGTGTCACTGTTTACGTTCAAACGGCCGGACAAAAAAGTAAGCGGTGACTAATTTCGCCCGCCCGCATCCAACGCTCGTAGCCGAACGGATAAGACGCCGCGTCGCTCAGCGCCCACTCCAATGGTCCGTGGTTCAAATCCCGGGCGGCAAAATTCACTTGTAGATAAAAATTCTCTCACCACGACTGGGAGCTCCGAAGATGGTATGCGAAGTCCCAAAGAAATGCAGGGCGAAGCCCCGGGCTCCGCACAATAAAAACAAATAATTAAATAAAAATAACTCAAACAACAGAAACACGTCTGCTCGCAACAGTTACTTTCGGCCGAGGAGGACTTTAATCCTTCATTCGATTCAGTAGTCAATTAAATCAGATAATAATTGTGATATAGATTGTACCTACGTGCGGCTTGCTTATCGCATGCTAATTCGATTATTGATTATCCTTTTTACTATCGAACCTTTCGTGGGTTTGAGTCCCAGCTGAGGTAAGTCGGACGATAGTTTAACTGCCTCCGTAGTCTAGGTATAACCTGTCTCAGACACAGCGAGTTGGGACTCAATTTCCAGAAGGTAAAAGTAAAATTCATAGCCGCCTGGCTAGCTACCACCGTCTATCTTAATAGGACACAAAAGTCTTGATGATTGATGAAAAGTAGTGTGTAACACATTTGAGATAGAAAATAATTTCACCATCAGAAAGAACAGCCCTTAAAACCCCCTTTCGAAATAATAATACACTTTTAAATAATACATATTAAAAAACATATTTAGGCTTAACTTCGTCATTTTGTAGAGTCATGTACAATAGATTATTAGTTGTATCAGTTTGACAGTTTATGCTTTTCAATTTTTTATAGTAAGTTAGGTACTCAAATCTTATCTTGGAATTGATAATCTTGATTTCCGATCACTCGATTTCGATTGCGTTCACAGAGGAGTTCGGTATAGTTAGTTTTTATGTAGAAAGAGTGCCGAATGATACATTTTTTGTATAATATCCGTTACATTACATTGTTTAAACATTGTATCATACATAAGTGAATTACGGTCGATATTTGACCACTCGTTACTATTATTATATTGGGTCTTTTCTATAAAATTGACGTCTTTTTCTCAGCCATTAATAAGTGTATTACTTCTAAAACTCAATACCGGATGTTAATAATTTTATTCACATTTAATAAATACTATGTTACTTAGGCTTCAGTAATAACTATGATTTTTAATTTTGTGTCTTTATGGCCCAATTTTTTTTTTAAATTGACTTTGTTTTTGTTATCGGAATTGACCTTGACCGTGTTCGTTTGTCAAAAACCTTGATTCTTAATTTAATTAACTTAACTTGTCAAGCCCATGTGCACACGGCAGATAATGAGGTCGACTTAATTACTTAATTAAGTCTGATCTTGGATCGATCGCCATTTAACAGGTCATTTAGGAATTTCTTATAAAACTTCCGTTTATTTACAATTAATGACAATGTTTAAACTAATTCACGATTCAGTTGTATTTGTTTCCTCATGACTAACATTCTGATTAAGTTGACCTAGTAGTCGCGTAGTGCCGAAAGATAAATTTATTGATTTATACTAGTCACCCAATCATCTTTTTGTTTAAATTGAGTCTTGTATTCGTACTCTTTAAGTACCATTTTTTAAAACTTGATTGTTATATTGAAATAAAACGCATTTTCCTAATCTATCTCGCATTTAACTTAACATTTTGTTGTATTCTGTCTCCTAAACAAAACTGATATTTGTTATAAGGAAAGTAAAAAATTTGCACGCCAATAAAAGTACAATTTTGTAATTTGTTTGCATAAATGAAAAAAAACTTACCTTTTTTAAAATATGTTATTGTGAGTAGGTATACTATGTACGTACGATAACTACTATACATACTAATTGGGTCGAAAGCTATCATTACATTAATTAATAGGAAAAAAACAATATTGTTATTAGATTATTGTCTAGCCGTCTTAACTTATTCAGCATTACTACTACAGATTGTATTTTTAATAATCTGTCTGTGTGCCTATAAATAAATAAATATAATAATAATAATGAAAACTGAATAATTTTCAAAAATATAACCTTATTTTTATTGTATTTATAAGCTGTATCGGTTTACTTTCTATAAAAATCTTTGTAAAATAAAACAAATCTTGAATCTATTTATGAATAATCAGCATCAAATACTTTTTTAACCTTTTGAACGCCAGAGCGCAAACGCATTGGCGCCCCTTCCACGCCAAGCCACAAATTCAGAGCAAATACCTACAAATAAAATAGGAATGCCAACGATCTTATCGATAATTTGTCAATAACCAATTTAATAATTGCTATTCGTCACATATTTTTGAAATAAAATATTACTCGTTATATCAATCTTTATTTGACACTATTTCGTATCATTTAACAGCAGTTACAAAATTCTAAACAAAGTAAAAGTAGACATTAGAACTGCAAACGAATAAATCAGATAATAATAAGGTACATCACTAATCTCGTTCGTTAAGTCATCCGCTGTCGGGAAGACCCGACTATGGCGTGGTTGGCACGACCTTTGACAACTTTCTCGCGTGTGAGGTAGGGATGTGACATTTCAAGTAAACTAAAAATTATAAACAACAAGGTAAAGAAAAGGTTGTCTATTAGAGTACTAATTATTAAGAGGCCTATTACATCTCGACTGTGATTTTTGCGTAAAATGCCCAGTTTCGTATTTTATAGTAATTTTGCAGTTGTATTTATCGTTTTTATCGAATAATAAATTCATCCTTAGTATTACAAATTTCCGGCCGGCGCATCGCATTTTATAGTAATTTTGCAGTTGTATTTATCGTTTTTATCGAATAATAAATTCATCCTTAGTATTACAAATTTCCGGCCGGCGCATCGCATTTTATAGTAATTTTGCAGTTGTATTTATCGTTTTTATCGAAATAGGATTATAAATTCATTATTAAATGTTTATTCCTCATGAAGTAACAATTAATCTGGTATAAATTTTGCTCAATAATATTATCGTAGATAGGAGAAATTCACATCGATCTTAAAGCGATTTTAGAAGTTTTGTAAAATCTAAAAATGTAAAAATGTAAAATGTAAAATCAATGATATCTAAAAATTCCGAGGCCGCTACGAACTATTCGACTACATAAGAGATAACATTCTATTTTTTTTATTTCATTTGTTTAGAACAGTAGTTCAATCTAGGAGCTCAAATAAGTGCCTTCGCGCATTTTATGAAAATCTTTCTCTACTATTTTGGTTTTCATTAAAAAGGTAAGCAAAATTTACAAAAAGCGAGGCCGCTACGAACTATTATATGCCAATAGCTATTCTGCACTATTCAATAAATTTACCTAACTTACCCTTCACTAGCTGTCGTATCTTGCCGACTGTGGCGTGAGGAGAACACCTTTTTTAAGGATTTCGATTAGCAATATTTAATGATAATTTTTGCTTGTGAAATGTAACTAATGGATATATCTTCGTGCCATTTTACAATATATCATTACTGTACTTTTAAATAATAGGAAAAAGAAACACAAAAAAGTTAATTTAGTATATTTATTTTGTATTTTAAAAATGTCGTTTTCTCGTCGGCTATACACGACGGTGGCGTGTTGGGCACTTTTTCATTTGTCGTCCAGTGCCGACCGTGGCGTTCAAAAGGTTAAATCTATTTTTACCTACTTACATTACATCGCAATTTTCCTCAATCATCGGTTAAGTGCACTGTATTCCCTAAAAGCCAAAATTTCTAATAGACAATCTTTTCTAGTAATTGGATACAACATTACCGGCCTATTAAGCTAATGGCTCGCCAAAATGCAGTTCAAAATTAGCTCGTATTCCGAAGGTTTAAAGTAGAAAGTGTTTTGGCGTTTGTACAAGAAAGATGGTGTAACAAAGGTCTGGGGGTCAGTGAAATAATTATTCGTCATTGTTCTACCTGGGGTATTGTTCAGTACATAAGCACTAGCCTCAAGTATTTGAACGCCTACGTATGTTGAGAAATATTTCACACGTGATAATGAACCTAAGGCTGCCGTACTTACGACTCGTTTTACCTGAAATCCTCAATCGCTGTGTAACTGACTATATCCTATGTTTAATTGTTAAACATTGCTGCTAACATGGTTGTTTTGGCGAAGACTTAGATAATGAGGTGTATGGTAGACTTTATACAAACTGTATTCACTAACCAAACCGAGGGTACTTTGTTAAACATATAAATGTACCCCTTGCTGCGAATCGCATCCAGAACCTTTGGGGCTGATATTGGTGGTCTAACTACTAGAGCATAATAACGGCGCGGTTTAAATTGCCCTACCACTTATCAAACCTAATACAATTTGAACTCCATCCGTTGGGATTGAACAAGGTTTAACACCATGTGCTGAGAAGAAACTCATTCTCACTTTTTTCTTTTTCAGCATCAAATATTGAAAAAGCCTTCTTATCGACAGATATGGAGGAGGATAAAAGTACACTTTTCCTTTTTTATTTTCCGTTCCCTGAAGTATCAGGCGATATTGAAGAAACTGTTAAGATGACCGATGTGGTCTTACACTTTCCATTAAGAGCCTGTTAATTCTTCAACAGGACTACCTCAAGTTCCTGGTGACTTACCACCGGTTCATCTCGTTCAGCCTGTACTGCGTGGGCTTCGTGTGGTTCGTGCTGTCGCTGGTGAAGCGCTACTACATGCGGCAGTTCAGCTTGTTCGCGTGGACGCACGTAGCTCTACTGATAGTCGTCACGCAGAGCTACCTCATCATCCAGAACATCTTTGAAGGTGAGACTAGGATGTACTGCATAGCTTCGTGTAGTTCGTGCTGTCGCTGGTGAAGCGCTACTACATGCGGCAGTTCAGCCTGTTCGCGTGGACGCACGTCGCTCTACTGATAGTCGTCACACAGAGCTACCTTATCATCCAGAACATCTTTGAAGGTGAGACTAGGCTGTACTGCGTAGCTTCGTGTGGTTCGTGCTGTCGCTGGTGAAGCGCTACTACATGCGGCAGATCAGCCTGTTCAGGTGGACTCACGTCGCCCTGCTGATAGTCGTCACGCAGAGCTACCTCATCATCCAGAACATCTTTGAAGGTGAGACTAGGATGTACTGCGTGGCTTCGTGTAGTTCGTGCTGTTGCTGGTGAGGCGCTACTACAGGCGGCAGTTCAGACTGATCGCGTGGACGCACGTCCTGCTACATCGTGATCATGCAGAGCTACGACATCATCTTTGAAGGTGAGACTATAATGTATGGCGATGGTAATTTTTCTTCAAAATTACCTTTTACTGTGACTTTCACCCTTTTAACTTGTTTGTCTAAAGTCAATATAAATCTCTCCAGATGGTAATTAAAGATGACGCTTCTTAGAAATGTATATATACCCGCATATGTGACGTGATTTCAGCGTTTCAGTTCGATCTCTGTTATTATGGGCATTTGGCATGTCGCCGGCATCGAAATCTACCAAACTAGATATCTTAGCTAATTAAGATTGTGTTTATCATCGTACGTTTATTGACCGCTTGTGATTGGCTTGTCTGTGACGTGCCTTTAATAGGCTAGCCGCATAGCGTTTATCGCTTCATTGTCATTATCAGAATCCAATATACATATCCATTATACACAGACGATAAATGGAACGCACGTGATAGTTGCCTAGACAAAGTTCGTTGATACTAAAGTAGTTTTATTAGTTTGGAAATAAGGTTGGTTGCCTATGGCCTTGATAGTGTAACCGGATTTTAAGGGCAACTACAAACTAAGGTTCATTAAGTCATAGTAAACGAAGGTTTTCTAGAAGAGATTGCGTCAAGTAAGCGTGACTCCGATCCATATTAGATTCTATGATGCGTTCGAAATAGTTGAACAGAGTAAATTCGTGCGTGATCCAGAAGAGGGCAAAGCAGATAGGAGAATAGATGTCATCATAGACCTGCTAGACCTGCTAAGCCTGGTTTCATAGACAATAAATAGCACATGAGAAGATCTGGCCATAACCCACCACCGTGGCCCATGGTCGTTTTCAACGACGGCTTAGCGTGCCTTCCAAAGCAAGGAGGGGCTAGTGAGATATTTTAATTTGATCACCTTTCCGGGGATGGTCATGGCGAAAGTTGCTTAACTTGAAGATCGCACCCTAAATACGCTAGCCATTGCGCTGTTAAGCTCTTAAAAGGATAATATAGACGTAGGAATAGGGATATAATTAAGCACAGAATAAAAACCAAACCCCAGATTGATCCATCTGCTAAAACTTTGATGGATCCAATAATGTAGTTTGTTTTCTCGTTCCAAACAGGTGACTCTTGTGTTATCGGCTTGTTTTTGTCTCGGCACGATGTTATTTGTGTATTGACATAGTAAAGTAAATGGCAAGGGTCAAAGGCCCTTAAACGCTTAAATAATTTGTCGTCCATGGCCGCGACTAACGAAATTATTATGCAATTTGATGGCTTAAAAAAGTGCGAGTAAAAATGCTGAGCATTAGTGAATCGCTATCATTATATCAGTATATGTACATACTCATTTTATCTCTATATAAAGTACCTAACATAGGTCCATAGCATACCAGTTGTTTGTATTTTTATATGTTTACGCTTCAAACTTTTTTTTTAAATTGCAGAACATAGTGCTTCGCAATAAACTTAAAATCCTGTCTTACATTTAGTGAACTCTAACCACAGCTGCACTGCAAGACTTGTCACTAGCTCTTTGTATGTCTATAGAATTTTCATGAATTAATTAGTATTACGACCGCATAAAAAACTAATAAAAATCTGGAATGCGATTTTTGTATACTTCTTACCAATAAACTTCAAATTGAAAAAGAAAATATATATAAGGTCACTTTTTATCAACTGCAAATATTTTGACAATCATCAATTATAAATAAGACCCTTGCATTTAAAAAAAAATTCAGGCTAGTTTTTTTTTTAACTTTTCCTGACACAAAATTTGTAATATTTTTAAGACCGGCCTCTCTGTCGGCTCTTTTGAATGAAACTTGGGGCACGTGTAAGCAGTTTATATTATGTTGTTGAATTTATCCTCAAAATATTTGCAGTTGATAAAATAGGGTAGTGGCACGCACCAGTGTTAGACTTAAATCAGTAATCGACAATTTGCCTTCTTAAATTTTTAAAACAGGGTCAGCAGCTGATTTTAATCTTTAGCAAAAATTAAATAAAGACTACTTTCGTCCTAGCATCCTGTAAAATTTCAATAAAAGTCAATGTTACTTTTTGGCGACGAAACCTGTCGAACACTAGACTTAAAGATGTTTGAGCGTGCTCCAGACGTCCTGAGGCTAGTGGACTGCCAGGGATTCCCCGCTTCTGCCTGTCACCTCAATGCGGAGGAATGAGACTGCCGCCTCCTTCTCCCATTACGTCTGCGTCGGATGAGGTTTGCATGGATAGAGTAGGATTCCTCGCAGACCCTCTCCGCGGCCTCCTTGTGTGAAATCACCGTTTCACAGAAGGAGGCTATGGCCGTCCACGACCTCTCACTGTCCAGCATGGATTTTATTACGCTGGACAGTGAGAGGTCACCCCCGATAGTATCCAACAGAGTATGTCGCTGCGCAGCCCACCGCTAGGGTGTGATCAGCTGTGTCCTCCGCAGCACCACACTCATGGCACACCGAGGTTGGATCTCTCTTGGCGATTTTAAGCAAATACCGTCCTAAGCATCCATGACCGGACAGGAGCTGCACAAGCCGGAAGGAGAGGACACCCTGATTTCGCTCCAACCAGTCCTTTAGAACCGGCAGAAACGCCTCTAGCGTGCGGAGTCCATATTGAGCATTTTCCATGGACTTCGCCCACCTCTCGATGAGGGCCTCCCGCGCTACCTGCCGGGCCCTTGTCACTTAGTCACTTACTCTAAACAAAAACGCTCGTCACGCACCCTCGCCTCCACCCGCTTGGCGTAAACAAACGCCAAGACCCCTGCTTCAAGCTCTCATGGCGGAGTCCCATCGAGGGCACAGGCGATGGTCCTGTACCCTCTGATGGCTTGGACCGCCACGATCCTCTGCGCTTTGTGCAGATGAATCTTATTTTTAGCGGTCAAGGCCCCCTCCCATATAGGAGCACCATACAAGGTCATCGATGCGACGACACCTGCATAAAGCCGTCGGCATGTGGAGTTGGAAACTCCCAGATTCGGGAGAAGACGGAACGCACCTGATAAAAATATTTGACAGTAGGTATGCAAGTTACAAATAAATTTATGGGACAACCTAACTAGTAAAGGCTTCCAAACACCGGGTTGGACGGTCGCGGTATACGGTAATGTACGGAATGTTACAGAGAGTAGATTCAATAACCACTCGTGGATATTTTTTAACACTTTTCAAATTTTTACTCGATCGCAAAACAAAATTACCAATACCTTTATGGTAATGTTTATTCTCGTGACAAATAGAATAAATAAAAAAATTAGACTAAATTATTTGTTGTATTCGTTATCGAACTAAAAACCCGACGTCCAAAAAATAGCTTCTTTAACACACTGTGCGACTGTACTTAGTGTTTGTTGTTAGCGATGTGGGAGATGTCATCCGTGATTTTGTCGTTGAGCTAACAATGGCACTCGATAACGTTCCAGTATTTGTGTCAACCTACATACATTGTCACGGACAGGGAAGCCTTTCAAACAGGGCCGCTTAACTAGGCCGAGCTAGGGGGGTGGCCGGCGGGTGAGACATAGCGGACCTTTGTGGAATAGGATCTCGTTTAATTAAATACTTTTTTGTAGTAGAGCGGTAGAATTAAAAAGTTTGAGATCTTTTTGGATGAACTACCTTTTTGTAATAGTAGTAGAATTAAACAGTTAGATCTTATTGGACCTTACAGTTACGGGAGAATTAAAAAGCTTGAGATCTCTTTCGAGTCAATACCTTCTTGCAGTAACAGTAGAAATTAAAAAAAAGAAAAAAAAACTTTTTAAAAGCAAGCTTTTATTAATTTAAAAAAAAGAACTAAAACGTTAAAAATAATTAAATCAGATCCAATTTTTTTATAAATAAAAGCGTGTTACATTTTGAGGTAACATTAGAGATTTATCATATATATAAAAAAAATTAGGTCTGATTTAATTATTTTTAAATTTTTTGTTCTTTTTTTTAATTAATAAAAGCTTGTTTTTGAAAAGTTTTTTTTCTTTAAATTTATTTTTAACTTTTTAGTATTTTTGTAGGGGGATAAGGTAGGAGCTTCAGTACAACAAGGTTCGCCCTGGTACCCTGAGGCGCAACGTTAGCGATATGACATCTTTGAGTACACCCTCATACCATTTAGCCCGTGCTCAACTTGGCATTGGGTCATCCATCTAATCCATCTAATCAAAGACAGAATCCACATTCACAACGAACGGAATGAACGAACTAACGAACTTATTTTCCCGAGTTCCTATGGCCATCTTCCAGCTCCATCATCAGACCCTGGTTACCATCTAGCACCAAAGTACGCGTCAAGACGAATCATACGAGCCCAAACTCGATGGGGGTGTGTCGTTTAACCGAGTTTCTGTGGCCGTCATCTAGCTCCATCGTCAGACCCTGGTTGCCATCTAACACCAAAATACTCGTCAAGACGATCAAATGAGTCCAAACTCGATGGGGTTGTGTCGTTTAACTACCGAGTTCTTATGGCCATCTTTCGGTTCCATCATCAGATCAGCTCCATGTCATAATAATTTTGCATTGTCATCCAATTTACACATGCATGCAAAATTTCAGCTCAATCGGTAACCGGGAAGTGGATCAAGTTTAACTTGCAAGATTTGATTACATACAAACGGACAAACAAACATCGGAGCAGGTTAAACTAAGTAAAAGCTTGTAAAGTAAAAAGTATTAGATCTAGCTGGATTCAATACCTTCTTGCGTAGCGGTTAAATTAAAAAGCTAGGGATCTTGTTGGATTCAATACCTCTTTGCAGTAGCGATAGCGGTAAGAATTAAAAAGTGTTCTGCCGATCTGTGGTCTCGTGCTAGACTGTAGGTCATTGGCCCCGATTACCGAGATTGCCACGGTCGTAATGTTCTGATAAGGTAAACGGTCTAAACGCTCAATTTTTACCACCGCGGAACAAAATATTAAAATGTAAGAGTAAGAAAATATATTGAGTGATCACACAAACATTTTATACGCTTTACCTACGTCTAGGTTCAAACCCAGAGGTTAGATAATTTGTATTATTTGTCAGTCACCGGTAACCGCATGTTACGTTTACATATTGCGGTCAAAAATGTCTATTAATTAGGTTTTACTATTTCATTTTCGTACGCTGCACCTGTAAAGGCATTTTCTATCAAACTAGTTGTTACATACACACATTCATTGCTACACAACTTTAAATGGTGTAAATAGAACAATAGCTTGAAAAATCTATCAAAATTACCATGAAAATATTGTGTTAGTTTATCATCAGCGCAGAACAAATATAATAATGTGGAGGCACGCTAATATCTTGTAGCGTGTACCGTATCACACACTCGTTTCTTACGTATGTAGGGAAGCCGACAGAAATAGAATGACGCGTTAGCTTTGTACGGCGAATATGCTTGGAGCGACTTCGTAACGAACCTTGTAAATTTTTTCTAAGAAAATGCTTTTGATGCCTATATCTGTACTGCTGTTACATCGTATCCGGGTTTATAGGAGGTGAGTTCTTTTGAGAACTTGGTGATTTCTCGGAAATCGGAGGTGTAGGTCAGACTAGAGATTTTCTAGGAGTCGACATGACGTGAGCGTACTAGATTTTAGGAGTTGCAGTGGACATCGGGACTGGAAAAACAGAGAGCCTCATAAACGCTACCAGCTCGGCAGGGTTATTACAGATCTTTGAGTGACAGTCGCAAGTCGCGACAATTATTCACAATTATCTCTACCAAAACACAAATTCGTATTACGGAACGTAGAACGCTGCGATAGCGCCACAAGCAAGCGATTGACGAACTAAAAGTTCATTACGGCGCGGCGCTCTAAAACAAACCGACCGATTGTAGCAACCCCAAATAAGCCTGCAGGTTAACCGTACAGCAAAAGAGACCCAAAAAAGCACCCAGCCCTATGTTTGTACCTGGTATCGCATGCGAAAATTGTCTTTGTACTTGTCGGCATCTGTGTACTGGCGTTGGAACTTGGGAGATGACTTTGTCAAGTCGGAACGTTTAAAGCTATCAAACACATATTGATAGGAATACTATATTGCTTATATTGACCCTAGCAAACCCTGTTGTAAGAGAAAACCCTGCGAAAGCAAACATACTCAGTTCAAAGTTGTGGTGATTCGTGCTCTCTGGCTCTATCAACCTATTCACTACAAAGTATACACCTCCTCTTATTCATTTTCTGGTTCACTTTACTCCCATTAAAATAGTTTGCGCTGTAGCTTCTCTTCGTGACGTCAGCTGTCTATCTTTAGCTATCTATAGCTATCTGATTGAACTGTTAACTAAGTAATTAATTGAAATATTTGTGAACACGATATCGTTTCCTTTATCGATATTAATTTGATAAGTCCATATTCACAATCATTTGCGACTTAAGTCCACAATTCTGATTTATTCACTATCTACCTACCTGTTCGTCTGCACTCATTATTGGATTAGGCCTTCTCCAAATCACGCCTGTCTTTTCAGTCAGGTGCCTATCTCATCAAATTATGACCCACTACCTTTACGATGTCTGACATCACACTCCAACATGGAGTCCTATAAACGAGGTGCGAAAAAGCCACTTACGAGTCGGCAAGGTGAAGACGGCTAAGCACAATTCTGCTTCACTAGTTGTCTTCGCATTTAGTCTCCGTTTTTCTTCAACGTCAAGTGGAACGTCGTCATTTGACCACCCAAAGAAATAAAAGTATCCCATTTTATTATGCTAACCTTAAAAGATCGATATAAATGTTCAAATAATTTTTAAAGCAAATTTTGTTGCGAACAAATTACAAAAACACAAATGTTGAAAAAATTTCCACGAGCAGGATTTGAACCTTTATAAATAGCTTGCTTACTTCTTAACTGATCTTTAATATTTGTAAAAATATTATGATCGGATGTTAGTGACGGTAGCTGTTGACATCGAATGGGCGCCTTTGGCTTTCAAAGTAAAAAGTGTTGAATAATTTCGGCGGGCTGGTTAGAACCACGATAGCTCAATTGGAAGAGCACCTGACCCGTAATGTCAGAAGGGTGCAGGTTCAAATCCTGCTCGTGGAAATTTTTTCAACATTTGTGTTTTTGTAAGATCGATATAAAATAGAGACAATCCTTAATTTTCTTCATTTGCATGTGAATTGTTGTTCCGATAATCAAAACTAAGATAGTTCCAAAGTGGTTGAGGATTCCGGTTGAATACGTAGGAGGTACTATTAGTTATTGTGTTGTTGAATGCGAATGATTTAGATCTAATCATCACTTTACACACTTCAAACGCAACACTTCTCTCTTTGATGATGTACAGTCGCTTATATAACAAGCAACCACGTTGCCAGTATTTAAAGAGATAATTTATTGTGATAATTTACCGATGTACTTGATGATAAGTCCTCTTCAATCTGTAAGCGCCATCGTAAGCCGTTGAGTACACTACATAGGTATGTTTTTGTAAATACTTGAACTCTTTGAAACAACTAGCAACTTAATTATGTTGATAAAAGTTGTTATGCTAGTTAGGTCTTTGTATTGTGTTTTATATTTATTTTTTTTTATTTTTTTTTTATTTAGCCTTTGTCCAGCAGTAGACGTCTTTTTGGCTGAGATGATGATGTTGAGATGATGAAGTACAGGCGCCTGCACATTAACAAAATCAAATCAAATCAAATCAAAAAACTTTTAATTCAGCACTAGAAACATTGTAACAATATTATCATTTGGAGCCTCCTATTAGACATGAAAATATCTGTAACAGAAGGCTCCGCTCTTCCATAATCATAGCTTTATAGTATCTCTAGTTCCGTAACGTATCCAAAACTGTCAAATTTCTTCGATTAATGTTCAACCATATGCCATAATACCTAGGTCATCATCATCATCAGCTCATTTTTATGTCCCCACTGCTAGGGCACGAGCCTTCCCTATGGATGGACAGGGAGAACGGGCCATAAACCACCACGCGGGCCCAGTGCGGATTGGTGGTTGTTAACGACTGCTAATGCAGCCGGGACCAACGGCTTTACGTGCCTTCCGAAGCACGGAGGAGCTCAAGATGATTCCATTTTCCAGACCGGGCGCGTTAACCACTGCGCCATCGAGCTCCTCATCCTACTTAGCATACCTATGTTGAGCATACATAGACATTCTATCATACCTAGCTACAGGTTGACTTTTTTTATCACCGTCCAAAACTTCTGAGATGACTCCCGTGATACAAACGAACAACTCTTACTATTGGACCAACTCCTTAACTCGAAAATAAAATTCAGCTGTTCCATACATTTTGGTCTGATGAATATTGATGTTTTGTATGGAACAGCTAAATTTTATTTTCGAGTTAGGGAGTTGGTTGGTTGAGGAAATTAGACAGTTTATGATAGTCTGACTGATGATACTTTATCTACTGATACTATATATTACTGACTGATATTTTATCTTTAAAAGAATATTAAAGAACATTTTGGAATTCAGACCGCTTTTTAATTAATCTCTAATTCTACATTATTTCATTGGTGAGGTACTCTACTTAATTATAATATAATATGACGATGAACTTTTTGTTGCTATTCACAAACATTTTTTCCCTTTTCCCCCCTCCAAAGTTGAGTAACAGCGTAGGCTAATACACAATAAACATATCGAGTAGTATCGTTAGCTCTTATCACTACAATCTCATACAATAATGATATTCGAGTACCTACGATTGCACGGCGCACAGTGGTCCTGAATTAAAAAAAGTGGACATTGATGCTAGTCATCATATTTTTTTTTACATGGTAACGCTGCGATGACTAATAAGATAAAAAACCTTTTTTTACTTAGCATGACAATTTAATTGTAAAAAAAACATGTTTTCTTTTGTATGGGCGAAGGTACATTTTTGTTAATATACTAACTATTTAAACTATCATGGTCACTTGCAATAGAGTAGTTATTAACGGGATTCTTACTTTATTTATTATTTGTGATTATCAGTGGTCGGAGTAGGTATATTGAATTAAGGTCACTGACATCAAACGTATATGTTAATATGGATACTCCTCCGAGTTTCCGGATTATTATGATAAAAATACCGAAACATCGAAATTATTACATGAAACTAGTTAAAAATGTATCAATACTCTCAACGCTATGCTGCTAGTGGCGTAGATGACCAGAATTTAATAGTAAAAAATGACTGGTGTGTAAAAACCTTGTTGTAGTAAAAGTGTTGGAGTAAAAGCCTAAGCATGTATAAAATGATATAATAATAATATTCATTTCAACACACGACATCCGGCAAACAGGGTCTTTTGTCCTCTTATCTCTATGCTCAACGCATCTGACCAATTAGAATCAAGTATCCAGGATGACTCATTGACTGTTTGTTCGAAAACAATGCGCTCGCACCGACATCCAGACCAAGTGGCTCACTCACTTATTTCGGTTCGTGGAGTGCGCTTATTTCATGTGTTGTGAATATCTTGACTTGACCCTGGCTTGTTTACTGTCTTCTGAAATCTACTTAAAACGACGAATTTGGCTTATAACTACGGACATCGATTTATTACTCTTGGATTGGGCCCATTTGAAGTTGTTTTTGTACGGGTAAGTTTTAATTATTTTCACTATTTAAGAAGGTTTTAGAACTTGGAAACAGTTAAAAAAATCACTTTATAGCAATCATCACAGCGCATGAGAGTCCGGTACGCACACCGCAGGGCTATCACCGCTTCAGTTAAAAAAAACACTTTATATGAAACAGAATTTCATTATCGACTTTACAGTTGTGTATGTATATATTGTAAATTTAAATCATTGTTTTAGGTGAGATATAAATAAATATGGCAAAGGTCAAGGCTGAAACAGTGCAAAAGTGGTTATTGCACTATCCTGAGCTACTTTACGATAACGCTAGTGGCACTATATACTGTACAAAGTGTGAAAGTCATTTGAAAGCTGTGAATAGAGGCAACATTACCAAACACATTGAAGGCGCTGTACATCAAGGAAAATTTAAGAGACCGCAAGAGGAATTTTACTTCGACCTCATTAAGTTCCTGATTCTATGCAATATTCCTTGGTCGCAAATGAAAAATCCAGCGTTCAAAGAGTTTTTTCAGAAATATATGTGCAGTACTTGTTGTTGCGTTTGTACCAATCGTAAAGTGGTTGACGAATCACAGTTACGAAAAGTTTATTTGGAGAAGTTTTATAGGAATAAAATCAATTCGATTTATGAAACTAATAAAAATGAGAAACTATGGATATCGCTGGATGAGACAACAGACATTTTTGGTCGATACATAGTCAATTTCCTAATAAAACCATTGCATCCTAGTAATAGTGCAGGCCGGCCTTATTTGATTGCTTGTAAAATGCTAACAGCAGTAAATGGACAAACAATAACACAATTTGTACTGCAATGTCTAGAAAATTTATGGCAAAACACTTTTGAAGCGAAAGTTGACAATATTTTAATGCTTTGCACTGACAGTGTAGCGTACATGCTATCTGCAGGGCGAAATTTAAAACATTACTTACCTGAAATGAAGCATGTGACATGTTTGGCGCACGCTCTTCATCGTGTAAGTGAGCAGATAAGGTCAGAATACAACGATGTTGATATTCTTATATCAAATGTTAAAAAAGTATTTTTAAAGGCTCCTAGTAGGGTAAACATTTTAAAAGAAAAATATCCTGACTTACCGTTGCCTCCGCAACCAGTCATTACCAGATGGGGTACTTGGTTACAGGCAGCATCTTACTACGCTCAACATTTAGATAAAATAAAAGAAGTTTTATCCTGCTTGAGCAGTTCTGATGCTATAGCCATACGAAACGCAAAAAACATTTTGGAAAAACAAAATTTAGAAAATGATTTAAAATATATTGAAGAAAATTACTCTATTATACTACTAGCCCTAAAAGAGTTACAAAAACAAAATTTATCTCTAGCTGATTCACTTTTAGTATTTGATCAAGTAAGGGCTACGCTTAACGAGTGCAATAATGAGAATATAAAAAATAAAATAGAATCAGTTATGGAACGAAATCCAGATTTAGATACAATTAGAGAATACAGCGAGAGTATTGAAAAAAGCGTAGCAAATAATCAGAAACTTTATTTCAAATTCGCTCCATTGACATCTACAGATGTTGAACGATCATTTTCCACTTACAAATGGATCTTAGATGTTAAAAGAAATAGCTTAAAATTAAAAAATATTGAAAAAATTATAGTTATTTATTTTAATTGTATAGAGACAGAAAATCAAAATGTAGAACTTGTAACCGATGAGGATTAAAAATAATTATTTTTAATAAAACTGTAATAATGATTATTTGTATTAACAATAAACAATTTTGTTTGCTTACATATGGTTTTTTATTTTATTACTCTATTTACCAAATTTTTGGAAACTCCGGTACATTCCGGAAGAAATGCATGTCCATGTTATGATATCATGACGCAAGTATCTAAAATCAATATACCTACTCCGACCACTGGTGATTATATATAAACATGGTAAGAATCCCATTAATAATTTCTCAATTTTTGTTAATTTATCGAAAACCTTACGCTAGATGTCAAAATAGCAATAACACATGTTAGCAAACAAGTAATTTCGGGCATTTCACTCGAAGATACTTTTTACTTAGGTATCTCTGCGTAGGTACTTGGGAGATCAAGAGGGCCGCCATACTGAAAACTTTATAATTATTACACTGTTGCAATATAGCATATAATATGCATAGCATTTCAGTATGGCGGCAATCTTGATGTTGCTTGTACCTTCGTCGCGCATACAAAACTATCATGTTTTTATTTTTTTATAAAAAATATATCATGCTAGCATCTTAATAAAAATGTTTTTTTTTATGTTATTAGTCATCACAGCGTTAACATGTGAAAAAAATATGGTGACTCTAGCATTAATGTCCAGCATTTTTTAATTCGGGACCACTGTGCGCGGCGCCGGCTGACGCCACAGATTAAGACAAAGTTAAATCGTAACAGACACGTCCCTCCCGAAACGTAAAATACCGTAGGTATGTTACTAGTTTATTTAACAGGGGCTTACCTTGTAAATTATTCTTTTTTTCGTACCTTCCAAGTAGCATAACAAGCTGTATAAAAGCTGTATTTTTATACTTATAGCTGCATATTGAGGCTGTAAAAAGGCTATATCCGGATATACAGACCTTATAAGTTAAAAAAGGGCCCACATTATAAAACTTTTAGCGTTAGTATATAGTTTAGTATAGCTGTATATTAGCTGTAGAAGAAATGCAAAAGCTGTTTATTAGCTGGTTAAGAGCTGTTAATCGGTGTAAGGAAAAGCAACTACACTCCAAATAATATTTTATAATGATAACATTTTTAATATGACTTTGAAGTGAATTAGAAAACTATGAAAATAAACGAGAAACATTTCGTACAAGAATAAAATGTTGACGCATATGTTTATATTTCAAAGTAAAATCACAAGTACAAGTTAAATTTAGAAATCTGACGGTGTTAATAGTTAAAACAAAGTCCAAATCAAATTTTATTGTCAATGTGTGGTTAGTTATTGGCAATATTTTAACGCGCCAGTAAAACAATCATAAAAACATAAAGATAATTATTAAAGACGGGTAAGTAAGTGTTTATTTTTAAGGTTGTAATAATATAAATTATATTTGAAATAATAAATTTTAGGACACAGCGATCATTATTTTAGCTGATAATCATGAAACGGTTCAAGCTATTATAAAATTTTAATCTAATTAATTAACATTGGTTTAATTATATTTGAAAGTTCTTTTCATTCGTTCTAAAATGGCGACATTTTGTTATACAGCTTAGACGAGATTTGGAGGGTACTAAAGCTGTACTATTGATGTAGTTTATTTTTTTTTTAGTTTTAAAGCACTCTTGTAGACAGTAGTTATAAAACCACTGTATTCACAAGAGTGCCTTATTACGCTTTAAAAGATTAACTTCTATAATGGGGGTCGCATACACCATTGTACAGTAACAAGATTCGAGTGATACCATAATAACACTTAGTGCAGTAGTAAGTAAGCGATCGCATACAAAAACCAGCCTATATACAGCTTTAACAATAAAGCTAGCTTAAATTTTCACAAAATGCTAAAAGCTGTACAGTTGAGTTTTGAGTTTCAAGTTTCTTTATGATAGCGAGGGAGCGGCGCGTGGCAGTGGTGTGACGACGGCGTACGACTACGGATACGCACGCACACTAATATCTGTACAGAGTAGGCTGGTGATTTAATTAGAGCAATGTTTACTTGTGTTACTGTGTGTTACTGTTAATGTATATGACCTATTCAGTGCCTAGCACCAGTGACTTAAAATCACGTAAATTTTCGAAATTCCGCGCTGCACCCCCCTTAATACTCATTTTATACAGCTCGAGCTGTATAATAACTCAAATATCTCTCTTATAAATATAAAAGCATCTTTTGACACTTTTGTACGTCATTAAAAGGACCTTAAGTTCAAAATGAGCTGGTAAATTGATGTTGTAAACGTTTGTGTGCTGCTTGGGCTATATGTATAGGGTACGAAAAAAGAATATTTTTTTGTATAACCTTCTCTAAACTTTATGAGGAGCTCGATAACGCAGTGGTTACTCGCCCGGTTTACAATTGCTAAGGTTAAGCATCTTTCGCGAGGTCGCATCGGATGGGTGACCAAACATTTATCATTTCGAGTTCCTCCTTGCTTCGGAAGGCACGTAAAGCCGTTGGTCCCGGCTGCATTAGCAGTCGTTAACAACCACCAATTCGCACTGGGCCCGCGTGGTGGTTTATGGCCCGTTCTCCCTATCCATCCTTATGTAAGGCTCGTGCACTGCGGAAACAAAAAATCCAATTAACAGTAGTTTTTTTTAATTAGGTACGGTCGAATTTAGACCAGTCAGCGACCACTAGTTTTTATTAATTAATTAACTATGTTTTATGTAATTGAATGTCAGACATCAGAACGCATATTGCGTGACCTTGAGTGGTAGCTGCGTACCGTACGGTGCGGTGCGGATGCTTATTAAGCAAGCAGCCGATTTCGATGCTCGGGTGAACGGAAACGAACGGTTGGTCGAACAATTAGGCCGGCCCTGCAGGGACTGGAAAAACTCCAAACAATTACCAGTAGAACAGATTTTTTAAACATTAAGTTATTACTGTATTAGGTATAAGCATTCTGTTATCTAAATCATTGTTTATGTGAAATAATGTTTGTCGAATAGGTAATTTAAATTTAATATTATAAGCTTTTGTGTGTATTCTTTGTCTTGTCTGTCACTGTCACTCCATTTTAGTTTTTGTTGAATGTATATTCCGTTTTTAATAATAGAGGAAGGGATTCGGAATATACAGCCTATATTTTTTTTCTAATCAATCTATTCTTTTTTTGATACATACCTAAGGCTGCTATTTTTGTTTTTATATTTTGTACATTTTTGTGTGTTACGTTTGTGTTGCTATCAGCAGCATCACCTAAACCGGCTCCAACGGAAGATCGGCGCTAACCTCAAGGCTAGCATTTTGCTGAGTCGGAACCGTTTGGGACTCTATGCTTTGTTCCATTTTTATGTGTATGTTTGAACTGTCCCAAATAAATTTATTTTCATTTCATTTAAGTAGGAAAGGGCTTGTAGCATGTTACAAGACGCTTATGTATGGCAGTGGACTGATAACGATGCTGATTAAGATGATAATGATTATTTAAATGTATGTAAAGTCTTTAGACGAATTCGATGACGAAAGAGAGAGAGAGAGAGAGAGAAAGAGAAAAGAGAGAGAGAAGAGAGATTAATCGTTTACTTAAAAAATACTACTTAGCTGACATGGCGGCGGACTTCGTACCGCATTTTTTTATATACTTAGCTTAAGTTACTCAGCGCTAATGTAGCATTCTAATGGTGACAGAATTTTTTTAATCAGTTCAGTAGTTTTTGAGTTTATGGGTTGCAAACATACATACAAATACTCTTTATAATATTAATATAGATAAAGATTTTTTATCAACTTTTTTGTGAAGTTTCAGGTTTGAACTAAACGTCATGATCTTTTCTACATATTTTTCTGAATCAATTACTTCGGAAAACGTTCGTCGACAGACCATTCCAAAAACTGCTAAGGTTTATCTTGATTTGACAATTTTTTTATCGCTGTATCATACTTAATTCTGATTATAGAGCCCAAATGGTCTTGATTTTAAGTAATGTGTTTTAGGAATGTTAACAACTACAACAATTTATTCCATAATATTAAATATTTATTAAATATTTTATAAAATGCAGTGAAAAATTAAACGCCCACCAGACCCAGCCAGGAATCGAACCTGGGTCTTCCGCAATCCGGGCGGCTGCACTGACCGCTATGCTACCGGGAAGGCTCAGTGCAGCAATTAGCACTTATTTATTTATTTATTTATTTAATCGGACACCAACACAGTGAACACCAATACAATTTACATAACAAAAATGCACACATAATAACACAATCCAAATGTCACTGCAATTACAGGTGAGGACTACATGCAATAAAAATGAGCGAGTAAACTAATAGGTATAACACAAATATTAGACGAAATTACTAAATTAAATTGATACTTGAATGACTGTTTACAAAACAAAATCAAATGACTAATAAAAATAAAAATAAATTAAATTAAATTATTGAGTTTACAATATAAAATTAAAATCGTAATTTTCAATTGGATCCAGATTTAATAGATTTTATAGATTTTCCATATAATTTATTGCTTATTGCTTAAAAATAAAAAGTAAAATTTACCATAATATTAAAGTAAAAATTACTTTATGAAAGTTGTCTAGGGCGCAGGCCACACATAAATGGCGTTGGGCGCGAACATGGCACGGGTCGCTTCCTCTTTCATTCAAATTTCGTACTAAGTGCATGGAAATAAAGCGAGTCGCGGGCGCCGAAATGGCGCGTCATAACCACGTCAGAGCTACGACATACCGTGTGTCCTAAATTGCGCTTTATTTCCACGCATTTACTATGAAATTCGAATGGAAGAGGAAGCCGCCCGTGCCATGTCCGCGCCCGACGCCATTTATGTGTGGCTTGCGCCTAAAGCAACATATTTTGATTTGACTGAAAACAAGTGGTTATAAACACACTCCATTTATAAATGTATCTTAATAGTTTTTGTTTTTTTTTATATTTTACGGGTAAGCACAGTGCCTTGATCTCACCTGATAATAAGTGATGATAAGGTCAATGATAGAAGCGCACTTCACCCAGGAACCTCAACTAGTGAGGCGCTGGCTATCTTATCTCTAGCTGCCGGAACACAACAATACTACAAACATTGATGTTATGGCGACATATTTAGATATTGGTAGCTAGCCAGGCGGACAAACAAGCCCTACCACCAACCAAACCGAGTACACAAACATGTACCCCCCGCTGGGAATCGAACCCGGGACCTCTGGGTCTAAACTGGTGGTCTTAGCCACTAGACCACAGAGGCGGTTAACGTCAAAGTCGCTTTGGCAGGTGCTAAAAAGTCCCTCAGCTAGTCAGCTACCTATTCCCTATCAACGTGTAATTTTCTACTGACAAGTAAAGAATGAAGAAACAAAAATTTGATCTTCGCATTGTGGCAATAAACAACTCGCAACTAGCTATTTCCATATAACCTAAAGAAACTGCGCAGACATAGCAAGAGTTGCGAGTTGCGATGATCGACTACAGTTTTCAGTTGCTGCACTCGGATGCATCGAATCGATGTAACATGGCGATGATACAACCAGCTTCAAATTGCCGCTAGTAACTAGCAACTATCAAATTTGTACTAGCTTTGTCAAGTTACTGGTTTCTCCAACTTTAAAACTACTGACTGTTGACATGGGCCAGAAAAGTTTATTTAGAATCGCGGCAACCGTAAACTGGCCCTTTTTGTTGCTGTAACTGGCAAACTTTAACGAAAACTTTGCATAAGTCGATAGTTTCTTCAACTAAGTTGATAGCTTCTGCAACTAAAGATGCTTTGTCTGTGGAACACGTAACACTTTTTTGTATTCTCTAACGATCTTACATTGTTTGCACGGTTTTATTACTCCACAGATGCCCGCTCACACACTGTTGTGATGTTTATGTAAACAAGATATTAATAGACACGCATATGACTCTATTATAACAATGTTTTCGACTATGTCCGAATGTTATAACAAAAGTTGCCAATGCCGTTTGTGTAACTTATAGATACAATTTTTACTTTTGTGAAAAAATCGGTCGGTTAAAATTTTGGTTGTAACTTTACTTCATGATAATAATATCTAAATAAAACATGTTGCCTTTTTATTAATTACTAGCTGTCTCTGCTGACTTCGTACCACTTTTTCAGTTTCTATGACAACAAAACAAACAAATCGTGGAACATTTTGTATTGAAAAATTAAATTGTCGTTTTTAGTATTTTCCGTTACTTATTATTTATGTTTCTCACCGTTTAAACCGTCCCTAAACTTCCACAAATATTTTAAAATCAAAATTAGCCAAATTCGGTCCAGCCATTTTCGAGTTTTAGCGAGGCAAACGAACAGCAATTGATTTTTTATATATACTACTCAAAACAAAATAAGGGCCACGAGGTATTTTGTCTGTACCATGAAAATAATAAAACCAATATTAATTTTTTTGTCTCCATAACGAAAACTAATGTTGTTTTTACCGTGTAGACCAATAAATTTATTCCAATAATAATGATTAAAAAGTTTATTTGCTTTTGAAAGAAAAAACACATTTAAGGTTAAAAATAAAAACAATGTAAAGTTACTGAAAACAAAAGAAAATACTCCATGCTCATCTTTTAGTAACGGGTATGCCCCCCTCGTTTCGTTACGCACTCCTGAAGCCTGGAGTGCATGCTCTCAATCAAATGCCTGACATTTTCCATTGGAATCTCTTCCCAGGCTCTTTTAACAGCGTTGATGAGTTGCTGTTGGTTGTGGATTTCCTGATCACCGTCTCTAACTCTTCGTTTCAACTGATCCCACATGTGCTCTATTGGATTTAAGTCCGGACTGTTCGCCGGCCACGGCAAGACTTGAATTTGAGATGCTTCCAGTACAAACCGAGTCGCTTGAGCCGTGTGTGCACGAGCATTGTCTTGCATCAAGATGAATCCAGGACCCGCTCGCTGGGCAAATGGGATCACATGTGGTCTGACGACTTCCTCAATATACCGCTGAGCAGTAACAGTACCCTCATTTAAAATAGCGAGCTCAGTTTTGCCGTGTAAGCTTATCCCGCCCCAAATCATTACATTTGGACCACCAAAACGATCGACTTCATGGATGCAGGCTTCTGAAAATCTCTCGCCGCGTCTTCTCCATACTCTAATACACCGATCGTCGTTAAAAAATTTAACTTTGCATTCGTCTGTGAAGAGCACCATGCCCCATTGGTTTATGTCCCAGTCCAAATGTTGACGGGAAAATCTTAAACGATTTGCACGATGATTTCTGGTTAATGGAATACGGACAACTCACCTTCTTGATGCCTGCTGGTCTTCATGCAATCGATTACGAATAGTTTGGTCACTGACACGAGTACCCGTTATAAGCCGTAAACGATTTTGCAGCTTGCGGGCCGTCGTTGTGCGATCTCGGCGCGCACTTAATCGAATGTAACGATCCTCTTGAGCTGTTGTAATGCGAACTCTGCCCGAACCAGGTCTTCTTCTAACACTGCCGGTCTCTTGGAAACGATTCCATAGATTTTGAATAGCTCTTCGAGAAAATCCCAATTGCAAACCCACAGATCGCTGCGAATGACCTTCTTCAATCATTGTAACGGCTCTGGTTGCTGTCAGCGAGTCCATATGACGCCTGCGTGCTTGTGGCATATTGTAAAAGATGTTTCTGACTCGAGATATCTATGAACTCTGATCATTTCTAATAAACCAAGAAGCTAAGGAAAGCAAAACGTCAAAGAAAATACAATCAAAATTTTCAAAAATAATTTTAAATCAAATTTTATTTAAAATTGTTGCCAGCATTAGATGAATACTACAATATTAAAAAGTTTAGGTATCAAAGAGTTTGTATACTCAATATTTTACTACTTTCAATATGTAAATGTTTAATAATTTACACCAAAATGAAAAAATACCTCGTGGCCCTTATTTTGTTTTGAGTAGTATATATAGATTATCGCCTGCTCATTTTAATGTACAGAGTGCCAAGTGTCAGTTTCATTTGACATCCGATCACGTTAACGAAAACGTTAATTAGTATGGCATTGAAGCAGCGCCTCCTGGTGACAAACAAGAAGAGTTAAAATATTGCCATACAAATTCTCGTTTTCGTAAACGTTATCGGATGAATACGGATAGTAAATAAAACTCACATTAGACACTTTGGGGTCTTTGCAAAAGTTGTATCACTTCAGCACTGCGCCTGCGCCATCGACTCTTCATGCATTTTCATTCGAATTCGTCAAATACGTCCATGTTGTCAAAATTAACTCCGTGCGGACTTCAATCGTGAATATGGATGAAATGTTAAAATATATAATTCTATGTTTATGACTTTGCAATGTTCTATTGTATGCTAAATAAGTAACGGGCAACAAAAATATGTTGACACGGTTCACGATACTTTCAGTGTTGGAGGTGGTATTTGAAATACCTTTACAAAGTAATTGAAGATGTATAGATTTATTTATTGAAATGAAACTACTTTTACAGATCTACTCGCGTTTATTTTATAGGTCACAGGTCCCTGTGACCACGGACCCTGCAAAGGGTTCGGAACGTCAGGATAAACATAATTAAAACTAATGTATACAATAAACGCGAGTAGATCCGTAAAAGGAGTTTCATTTCTATGTACAGTGTTCGCGTCAATTTCAGTAAACAATACATTTATTTATATCTATTATCATCGTCTTATCATATCTATTACTACCTAAATCAATGCAATTTCCGATTTCCCATGATATGCTGCTACCATCGTCAAAGATAGTACCTAATTTACTAGCGATAGCGCCTGCCCATGACTTCGTCGACTTAAAGGCTTTTAAACTTATAATTTACAAATACAAATACAATTTTATTTTTACTTTTATTTTTAAGTGTTAATTGCTACACTTAAGCTGAATTAAATATTTTTATATAAAATACAGTGAAAAAATTAAACGCCCACCCGACCCAGCCAGGAATCGAACCTGGGGCTGCACTTTTATTTAATTTTATTCTTTACTACAATTTTATTTGCTATTCTTGGTGTCTTAAAACTAAACAGTTTACACAAGAACCCTGCAAGGGCACTGCAAATATTACATGCGTAATACTAGAATGAATAATTTAAAATTACATTTCACATTTTAATTAATTTATCTATTCACTAGCGACCCGCCCCCGGCTTCGCACGGTTGCAATGCTGATATTATCAGTGTTGCTCTACTATATGCATGTATTATACATATAAACCTTCCTCTTGAATCACTCTATCTATTAAAAAAAACCGCATCAAAATCCGTTGCGTAGTTTTAAAGATCTAAGCACACAAAGGGACATAGGGACAGAGAAAGCGACTTTGTTTTATACTATGTAGTGATAAGAAAAATATATACTTATACATTAAGCAGTTTAATTTTGTTTATTAGGTACTTTTTGAGTTAATTTTTGAAAATTTATATTTTTTGTAAATTTCTGACTGATTTCGGAATTTGATTATAGATTTTGATTGACATTGAAAAAAAACCTGAATTAACCATTTGTAACTTAGATGAGGTATTTGCAAGCCTTTTTTGTTTTTATGACTACTGTTTGTAATTAATGTAACTATTTATTTTTATTAACTTGATTTTTTTTTAAATAATTTATTGTAAATAAACAATCTTAAAAAATAGCTCCTATCTTTTGCGCCGTTGTCGTTACCGGTTATTGTCGTAAGATGGCTGTCATGAACATCCGCACTGGACCAGCGTTAAAGGTCATTGTTCTCATTTAAATATATCCGATCTAATTTATATTCAATTAACATATTATTTTTATATCCGCACCGCATTGAATGGCGAAAATAAACGGACAAAACGAAATGAATGTGGTTCATTCAGTTTAGGCGAACGATCAACGATTTTGAAAATATATTATATTCTTTTCTTTTCTATTAATAAATCTTTGTAACTGAGCTACCTATAATTTTTGTGATTAATCATAGAAAATCATACTTTTGGACCGATTGACAATAATTAGTTTTATTAATAATGAGAAACATCTTAATTATCTAAGGATCAAAAAAAGCAAACAAGAGCCAGTTGCGGCGTGTTCGGTTTGCGTTGCGATCGTAATAATATTATGTGGCAGTCGTTATAAGTAGTTATAACTCACCAAGGTAGGTTATGGCCGTCATCGTCCGTGGGACGTCTTAATATGCTATTATAATGGTGAACTATCAAAATGGTCCAAAGCGATAAAACTATTTTCACGCGCCAATATTTTCATTTGTTTCTTTTTTTTTTACTTGAAACAGCATTCTATTTGCTCTAGTCACCTCTAAATAAAAGGATTATTATTATTTATGGGGTTCAATGGATTTAATTCTCGAGTCGTGCAGTCTTTAAATTTTATGATACAAATCATTACTCGGGTTTGTGATCATCAAATCACTTATTGTTACTATTTCGGCACTGAGTAGTACTAAACTGTATATTCTAAATTATATGTAAAATATGCTTCGACTGACATAATTACATTGTGACCAAACACAACGAGAAATTCAATAAACTGACAAGGAAAGCAAAACATGTGACTGAAACTGAAATTCAATAATAATACCACAAGTGCGAAACGCAACTGTGATGAAATCAAACGAAGCCATCCCAACCCGCATTTGCCAAGCGTGGTGATTAAGAACAACAGTTGTAGCAATTACTTCATTTCAATGATGGAAGCCTTAGCCCAGCAGAGCAGCAGTGAACAATATAGGTGTAGACGGCTTAGAAGAAAGTCTAGTGCTGTAATATTAAAGCAAAGTAGTTTTAGTTAGCAACAATCAGCTGTGGACCTAAGAACAACAGCTATCGAACAACGTTCGAAAATGTAATTCTAACAATTATTATTGATAAACGTCATTTCATATAATTAATCACGTTTTTATGAATAAATGTTTACGATACGATTTCGATAAAAGTTCGTGCTAGGCCCTTTGTTGTGGAAAGAGTGTAAGTGCGTAGGCGCCTTTTATGGGTACTAGCAGACGGCCACGCTATCTATTCAGACTTAGTAGGGTTCATATATGAGTGCGATGCAAGTGCACTTCAGCAAAGGAATACAATGATTACAACCTAGTTGTACACAAGAGGCGCTAGATGGCGCTCGGATTACTTTATTATGTTTGTGTTGCAACTCTAACTCCTTTTTTATGTTACATTAACATATGATTATTGCTATTGTTATCTTAATAATACCTTAAAATGTACCTAATGTTTTAAACATTTTGTTGTATAAAAAAATCTAAATATTTGCAATACCATATTAATAATAAAATTTCTCTCGTCGACAGGCTTGATCTGGTTCATAGTGCCCGTGTCGATGATCATCTGCAACGACGTGATGGCGTACGTGTTCGGCTTCTTCTTCGGCAAGACGCCGCTCATCAAGCTGAGCCCCAAGAAGACCTGGGAAGGCTTCATTGGGGGCGGGTTCTCCACTGTCATCTTTGGGCTGGTGGTTAGTAGACTCCTTAGTTTATTGCCCATTTTTATGTTGAGAGACGGTAGACGAGCCACCTGAGGATCTAAAACCGCCACTTCGAGCAATTCTTATATAAAGCATTCATAATGTGAATTCCTTGCAGATCTTTAGTAATTCCTCTAATTTTCTTAAAATGGCCATTCATTATTGTGAATCGTATTCAATTCAATTCATATTTGCTATTGATTTTTCCACATGAAAATAATAAGAACCTGAGCTAAACCGGTTGTTGTTTCTTTACATTTACTATTTTACAACCATAAACAATCTTTTTTGTATCCATTACATACACAAAAAAGTGATTTTAAACATTTTAACCCAATGTTTAGAAACACTTAAATTTTTTATTTATTAAAAACTTGTCAAACCGATGAATTGTACAATATCAATTAAAATCATAATATGAAAATAATTAGAATTGTTCGAAGCGGCTATTTTAGATCCTCTGATGGGAAGTGGTTATCGCCGCGCGTCTGGGTATGTGGGTATCGACGTCTGCAGTATCCAAGGAGCTGCATGTGCGTTACAGACTTCGAGAGCCCTATTTACACGCTTCTTGAAGAACCTGATGTTATAGCTCACGTACTCTCCTCTGAAAGTTGGACATGGACTGCAATGGCAGCTTACCAATAGAGCCGTATGCCTGATGGCCATATTAGTGCTATAAAAGAGAACAAAAAACCAAGTGCTTCCTTATTGTTGAAATATAAAATAAATAAAAATATTTGACCTAGTGTTTATAATAAAGCAAACCCAATAATAAAGCATTCCGAATCGCGCTTTTAGTACAATGTTAACGTTAACCAAATCACTGTTTATCCCCACGGATTATATCCGTTTATATATTCTCCTTGTGCCTTTCGGAGGTCGACTATTATTATGGCCACTTGGGTCCTTAATGCCGCTGCTCGGAAGAGTTTACTCAAATTGTACCAGTCGGCGAGGTTCTGTAGCCAATAAGCCACTTCTTGGCCTTGTAATGTCCTCTGTAGTATAAGCTGTAAAAGATTGCACATACCATATGCCTCGCTATTACATCTCTCACGCCATTGTTCCAGATGTCGTACATGATGTCCCAGTACCCGTACCTGGTGTGCCCCATCGAGTACTCGGAGTCTCTGGGCAAGATGACCATGGACTGTGAGCCTTCGCTGTTGTTCCGCCTGCAGGAGTACACGCCGCCCCAGTTTGTTCAGCCGCTGATGAAAGTGGTGAGTCGAAATTTACTCCGAGTCAAAGTTGGTTCAAGTGGTTCTTTTGAAAGTGGTGAGTCGAGATTTACTTCACATCACGGTTGGTTCAACGACTTCCTGGTCAAGATGACCATAGACTGTGAGCTGTCGCTGCTGTTCCGCCTGCACACCTACACGCCGCCCTAGTTTGTGCAGCCGCTGATGAAAGTGGTAAGTCGAGGTTTACTCCAGATCAAGTTTGATGGATCAAGATCAGTGCGTCCTACTCGTCATGACACACGTACCTGAAACGTGGACACAGTAAGGCTGGTTTACAAATTTAAAGTCGCTCAACGAACTATAGAAAAGGAGGTCGGAGTTTCTCTGAGGGATCTGATTCGTAACGAAGTGATGTGACAGAGAACGAAAGTTATCGACATAGCCGGTAAGCATCCGGTGGCATTAGCATGCTGAAGTGGCAGTGGGCCGGACATGTTAGACGCAAAACCGATGGGGTAAACGATCCTCGAGTACAAAGCGCATATCGGCAAACGTAGTGTAGTTCCCTCAGAGTATGTAGAGCGACGATCTTCGCAAGGTGGTTAGCAAGAGCTGAATTAGAGTAGCCGCGGATCGTGCTCAGTGGCGTGCACTTAGATATGCCTTTGTCCAGCAGTGGAACAGTATAGTTTGATGATGAAGGTTGGTTCAACGGCCTCCTGGGCTAGATGACGATGGACTGCGAGCCGTCGCAGCTGTTCCGCCTGCAAGAGTACACCCGTATACTTTCCTAAAAATTACTACATTATTTTATAGAAGACATCACGATAAATTTCCTTAATGCAGCCTAGTCCTACATATAATCTAGTTATGGATTGTTACTAATATTTCCACTGTCCTTGTTGTTTGCAGCTCGGCATGGAGAAGGTGAACATCTACCCGTTCATGATTCACTCGCTGGCGCTCAGCATATTCAGCTCGGTCATTGGACCGTTCGGCGGGTTCTTCGCTTCGGGCTTCAAGAGAGCGTTCAAGATTAAGGTGAGTTGGAAGATATACTGTTTCAAATAAAATGCTCTCAAAAATAAAATCTATTAAATAATTTAGTGCAGTCAAAACGAAACTTGCACAGTATGTTTAAGAAACCTTAATCATGAAACAAAATTGCGTTTGAGAAGTGTATTTTTAAAAATTTTATTTATTGTATAGGTTCATGAACGAATAGCGTGATGTTGCAGGCGACCGGAAGGTGTGGAAAAAGTGTGGGGAGGCCTTTGCCCAGCAGTGGAACAGCTATGGCTGATATAATAATAATAATAATTGTATGCTAGTTTTTTTAATAAACTTTATGTTTATTTACTTATAATTTTACGCAAATATTGTTGCAAACAAATTACAATTTGAAAAAAGACAAAGTGTTGAAAAAATTCCACGAGCGGGATTCGAACCCGCACCCTATGATATGCCGGGTCAGCATATCCACGATAGTATAGTTGGCAATGCACCTGACCCGGCATGTCATGGGGTGCGGGTTCGAATCCCGCTCATGGAATTTTTTCAACACTTTGTCTTTTTCAAACTTTATGTATTGTATTGAGGAGCTCGATGACGCAGTGGTTAACGCGCCCGGTCTGCGATTACCAAAGTTAAGCAACTTTCGCAAAGGTCGGTCATCGGATGGGTGACCAAAACTTTTTCATCTCGAGCTCCTCCGTGCTTCGAAAGGCACGTAAGCCGTTGGTCCCGGCTGCATAAGCAGTCGTTGACAACCACCTTTGGGCCCGCGTGGTAGTTAATGGTGTTCTCTCTATCCATCCATAGGGTAGGCTCGTGCCCCAGCAGTAGGGACAAAATGAGCTGGTGATGAATGATGATGATGATGAATAAAAACCACAATGAGGTTTTGCTCGAGCTTGGTCTCAAAATTATAATAGGGAAGTTTAATTTTTTTCTTAATCTTTCCAGGACTTCGGCGACGTGATCCCCGGCCACGGCGGCATCATGGACCGCTTCGACTGCCAGTTCCTCATGGCCACCTTCGTCAACGTGTACATCACCAGCTTCATCCGCACCGCCACGCCGCAGAAGCTGCTGCAGCAGGTAGTATGTACACGCATCTGCTACTCGTTTTATGGTGGTGGCTAATGTAACTTTAAACAAACACCGAGGCCGGTTCGTGACTGGTTTATTTGAAATATCCACTGCTGGATATAACTACTCAACCGCAATAATGTTGGCAGCTGTATTGGCAGCAGTATTGACTAGTATTACAAGCTATTCGGGAAAGGCGCCCGAAGGTGATAACTGAGGATTATTTTTATGGGGGGTGAAGCTTAGAAAATGTCACAGTTTTCTTTTATGATGCAAAACTGATAAACGTGTATACTGGATGTCTTCCGTGGCCAATCTTCTAGTTCCTTCTTCTTGATAACCTTCAGCGGAGCAGTGGATTTCATTGATAAAACATGTTGCTCTAGAGCCATAGGAAAATCTAGGTAGTCACCATTCAGACAGATTTTGGAGGGAATCCTTTTACCAGGTTTTATGCGGTAATGGTGGAATTGAATCCGTCCATGGCATCTGGTACAGGCAAAATTTTCTGCTAATAATTAAAATATATTTTTGTTTTTATTTTTTGTTCATTTAATTTTATATAACCTAGGTATATTTAATGCAATGATTTTTTTTTAATCAAGGAAGCTTCGATATATACAACATTATTTTTAGTATACACAATACCCGACAGTGCTTTAAATTCAGTTTCGGAAACCAATTCGAACTCGCTGATGTATTTTTTCAAAAATAACAATTTGAAGATTTCATGGAAAATACAACAATGTTGATTAATTTGCTAAAACGTAAAAAATATATATTTCGAGTTTAACGGGGTTTAGTTCGTTCACGAAAATGAAGAAATTGACAACTTTGTGTATACGAAAAATAACGTTGTCTATGACGCTGGCTTTACTTAGACTTACCACATCACCAGGTCTACAACCTGAAACCGGAGCAGCAGCTTCAGCTATTCTACGCTCTCAAGGAGTCGCTCGAGCAGAGGAACATACTCAACATGATACCGTAGGTACGCACCACGCACGGGTATCTGATCATATTCAAAATAATAATTAAATATATATTATAAAATTATTATTTATTAAACACAAAAAAAATATTGCACGCTTGAACGATGTGATTATTTATTCCAAAGAGAATATGTAAAGAGTACAGAAAATTTTATACGTTCGGTATAAATCTACAGGAAGTTTTTAATTGTAAAAAAAATCTGTTGTGACCTTTTTTATGTAGCGTTGTGTCGTTCAAGTGTGAAAATACTAAGGTCTAACATATCTTGTGTACCTTGAAAAGAAAAAAAAAGAAATTCTAGTCCGTTGTTGTAGAATCATTTATTTAGATGGTGATCGTTTAAACTTTATATTATAACCTTTTTCTAAAAACGTATGGTTTGTAACTCGAAATGTGAATTATATTTATACAAAACCCTTACCCCCTTACAAATAAACAGAGAAAAAGCTCCGAATAGTTATTCCATGCTTTGTTCCTGTCATGTAAACTTAATTTCAGAGTAGAATAAAAGAGACAAAACACGGAATAACTATTCGGACCGTATTCTCTGTTTATTTGTAAGACCCTTATTGTTTTAACCAACAAACTTCATCAAAATGAATGATTGTTACAATGTTATTATGTTATATAGAATGTTATGTTTTATTCATCTCTTCAATACGAAACAAATTATAGCATTACCCTATATAGATGAATAACTCAATATATTGATAAATATAGTGTTAGATTTTAATAGTGAAATATTAGTTACGTATGACCAAGTTGGAAAGCAGGCGCAGTCATAGTTGGTCGTTGGAAATTAACAGGCGATCTTTCGTTATTTATTATAATATATTTATTATCTTCAAAGAAGTGCGGTCACAAAATATAATATTGTTAATTCCAAATAAAGGTTCCTGTGCTACCGGAAATAGAACCTTAAATCTGAATTGTCTCGAATTATTGTTAGTAATAAATTTTTTGTAGGGGCTACGGTGAATGGTTTAGAACGTTGTATTTTTATTTTCTTCTTTAAGCGTTGGGTAAAATGTCGGCAAATTTTTTAGAACTCTCCCAATTTTTATTCTGTTTCGCTTGCTTTACTAGTTTCTTCATATTTTTTATTTTAGATGTGATACATTTAGTTATTAATTTAACTTAAATAAAAAATATACGCCAAGGCTGGGTTGCACCATAACTTGCACACATTTATTATATATATGCGTCATACGTATTTGGCTATCGTGATGGGCTATGGTCCGATCTCCCTGCCCCTTTGTTCACACAACATGACGTTTGCATCTTTACCAATATTAAAATTAAAACATACTCGACAATGAGTAATTAGTGAGTTTTGGTGCAATTCAATCTTTTTTGAAAAGGAATTGTAAGGCCAGGGCTGTAGGGTTGATTTTAAATTTTTAAAATTAATTGGTAAGGTAAAGACATGATGTACATATAAAAGTGTTCGCATACACATATTTTGAGTGTTAACGGTGCTTAGCAAGCATGACTGTATAATTCTTATTTCAAGCTCCGTAGAGTTCAAATTCTACTAAGTGTCAAACTTGCTTTGCACTAAACTCTACACATCAAAATGCGTATTGCATTGTATTGTATTCGTAACTAAGTGATGGCAAAAACTGATTTAGTAAAGTGTTATTAAAATTACTACGAGCGGAATTTGAACCCGCACCTCTTGCTAATCTGGCTCAGGGAATCGTGGAATTTTATTTAACACTTCTCTGAATTATAATTTGTTTGCAATAATTTTTGCGTAAAATTTAGAAGTAACATACCTGTCTCTAAAAAATAAAGTCTTAACCTCATCTCAGCAAAATAAACAATTTATTGCCAAATAAAGTGTAGTTCAAAATGTAGCTTGATATTTAAATGTGTTTTGAGTTGAGTGGTTAGAATAAATGTCAGAGTGCATGTCTTTTTCCCGAAAGGCATATTTTGAACGAGTGAGCAGGACAACAGATATGAGTTTAATAGCTATTCATAATAAAATTTTGCTTTAAATGTTTTTTTTTAACATTACAAAAAATTGCCTAGATTTGCATTTTTGTGAATGAGACTGAATATTGAAGCGACTGGATAATGTGCGAAATTTTTTGGAAATGTCCGAATACGACGACGATTTTGTAATAGGTTTAAAAAAGAGAAGTCAATGCAAGAACGATGTAAAGAATCTGATTATACAGACACCTAAACGTCTACCTATCCAAAACTCAAATTTCTGCAATAAATAATCAACCATATTACATCTGGATAAAGTTTAAAGTCTATTGAGGAAATTTGTCATTTTTTTGGTAGTCTTATCTGCAGGCGTATGTTCTAATGATAAAAATAACATTTTAACATAAAATACTGCAATATAGTAATAGGAATTTGTTACGGGCACCTCATTTATTACTGTTTATATAATATAAGTTTTCAAACTGAAATACATTAAGACACAAGCACAGAATTGAGTAGTAATGCTATCCATCTAGGCCTTGCATACGATTGTGTCTCAGTGGTTGATAATTCTGGTTAAAGAGACATTTGGTCTCATTATAATGGTCATCTGGTGAAAATAAGGCCAAACGTTTCCCTGCTGTGGAATCACACTAATATTATAAATGCGACAGTTTGTGTGTATGTGTGTATATTTGTTGCTTCTTCACGTTGCAACGGATGGATGGATTTGGATGAAATTATTCTTCTGGATACTTTTTATCCCAATATTCCCACGGGAACGGGAACCACGCGGATGAAACTGCGGGCGGCCGCTAGTAAAAAATAAATAAGACAGACTGTAAGTATTATGGTTATTATAGAGTATTTAAAGTGTGTAGTGTAGAGTATTTAGAGTGAGATTTTACACTGTTCAATCGAGTAAAGGTAAACTCCGATTCCTATGGGGTTGCGAAGTATAACTTGCGAAGTTCGGGGAATCAAATTATTACCAGGTTCCGCTGAAAATCTGCTAAACTCTCTATAAAATTCGTTTAATGTATTCCAGTTTGAAACGTGAAATTATAAAATCTCAAATGTCATTAGTCAATTCGTCAGAATCTGTGTTTTATAATCAATTTATTATATGGATACAGCTTATTCGCCTTAAACTTTGTATTTTGTTAAGTTTGGTGATGATTTTTGTGATTTTTATATTTTATGTTGTATCTCAATTTTTGTTTTGCTTAGTACCAATTCGTTCGCTAGCTCTTTAGTTCGTGAATGTTTTTAGGTTTATTATAATTATTAGTTATAATTAAGACGATCCTTAATTATTATTTTTTGGTTGGATAGTATATTGTGGTTGCATAAATAAATGGTCAGAAATATCTTGCATATTAACGCGAAGTAATTTATCTTTGTAAAAAAAAATATAGTGGCGTTGTCAATTTTTTTTGGGACGGTCTGTTTTTCTCTTAATCCTAGATATTTTTAACCACTTATGTTGTTTGGACAAATCCGGAGCTGATTGTACACTATCGGGCAAGACCAATGTTAAAAAACTTTAAGAAAAAAAAATTACGCTATGGTCTTAAAAATGCCGTGTGAAACTCGGAAAGTCTATTTTGTCACCTCGGTCGGGCATAGCATGTGTCAGATTTTTCGATGCGTAGCCCAGATTTGTTATCACCGACTCTTATTAAGTCTTATTTGCCAAGCGCGATGATCACTCATTTACTAAAAGCGATGACTTGATTTCAAAGATACAGGCAATAGAACAGTCTACTACGACTATATTACTATTATACGATACGATGGACGTCCTAGATTCAATTCCCTGGTTTGGCAAAATGTGTTTCGGATTTATCAATGCATAACCCGGGTTTGTGAACACCAACCCGCATTTGGCCAGCGCGATGATAAAACCAATACTTGATGAGTGATTATGACTTGATTTTAATCTTATAAGTTTTTATAAACAGCGGTCGCGTCCTTATCTCGAACCCTTGAGAGTGTACAGCCGTCAGCCCGGTTCGGTTAGAGGCTTCTAAAATCGCTTTTGCCTATCTCAGTTATCTTCATGCTTGCATTTATAAAGGATCGTTATTCAGTAGTAACATTTGGTTCGGTGTGACTTTAATGGATCTAGTATTCGGGTATTTTAGACCTATGCAGAGATAAATATAACGTTGTGACGGTCTTTGTATTATCTTTACATTCACTACATTGAAAACGGGTTTTAAATGTCTCTTATATACACCACTCTTTAGTTTCATAATATTAATTTATTTGTTTACTTTTACCAATATATAATAGAGTATCAATAAAAAATGCAAGAAAAGCGATTGCCAACGTTAAATTGCGAAGTCAGTTCTCATATTATGCTTCATTAATTTAATGAAGATTTAGTGATAGTGATAAAGTGAATATTGGTAACATATATTTATTACATTACCTGTTCCTTAGGAGAAATTATATGGTTTTATATAATATGAATCAATACTAATAATAGTATGAATATCTTCCTATTCTTATAAGAGATATTGTAACGTCGTCTTCGTTACGACTCCTGCATTAAATTACAAATGGTTATTCATTATATATATTTCGTATGTAAAATTCTGCCCCAATATGCTGTTTACCTAATTTAATATTGTGTACCTAATACAAATGCTATTTTAAGGATCAACATAAATTGCGCAATAAGATATTTGACACGAGCTAACAACAAATACAAATTGTAGCGGCTAATAAAAACAATGTAAGGAATCAAGTTTGTGTGTATATGTGTATATTTGTTGCTCTTCACGCTGCAAAGAATAGATGGATTTGGATGAAATTCGGCATACAGATATTTATTATCCCGATATTCCCACGGGAACGGGAACCACGCGGGTGATACTGCGGGCGGCCGCTAGTATATCTATACTAGCGGCCGCCTGCAGTATATATCTATATATCTGTGGTAAATCATTTGTCAGAAACTTCGTTGTGTACTCGCCTGCACATCAGATCAAACTGTCAAATTTCCTCAATAGACTTTGAACATTATGTGTATGCGATTATGGTTGAACATTTATTGAAGAGATTTGACAGTTTTGGATTAGTTGATGCGCAGACGTCTGTACTACGATTTAGGATTCGTTCTGTTTGTATCCGTTTTTGTGGCATCATTGGAAGGACTTATAATTGTAAATTATATAATAATTAGCGGACCCGGCGGACTTCGTACTACTTTGACAGTTTCCATGACAACAAAACAAACAAATATTTTTTTATTGGAAAATTAAATTGTCGTTTTTAGTATTTTCCGTTACTTATTATTTATGTTTCTCACCGTTTAAACCTTCCCAAAACTTCCAAAAATATTTCAAAATCAAAATAAGCCAAATCGTTAAGTCCAGCCATTCTCGAGTTTTTAGCGAGTCTAACGAACAGCAATTGATTTTTTTATATATAGATAGACGTATAAACGAACAAAGAAAATAGTATTAGACATTATTCCGAAAATTGACATTGCGAGTGTGTTTGTAATTACAATTTTAATCGTGACTTTATCAGTGTCCAATATCTTATTGTATTTTGCATTATACCAATTTCCTAAACGACATAAAGATACGTTTATTTGCCATAGGACAAAACCGAAAATATTTATGCAATGTGTTTCTAAAGTATGTTAAGAATTTATTTGCCGTTAACGTGATGACGATTCGATATAATATATTATATCATTGTAAAAGTTATATCAAAATGTACCCATGTGCATGTACAAACTAATTATAAATTAGTACTGAAACGGAAAAAAAAATTATGATTGACTATAAATTTGTTTTAAAAGTCAAATAGAAATTGATACTGTTATATTATGATTCAAGTTACAAAATTTTATAAAATTTTTATACTTAATTTTAGATCGAGTTTACCTCTGCCAATAAATTAGATTTCTATATGTCAAGTATATTGGATGAGTGATTGTTCACTTATTTATGATAGTTCACAAAATTTGTTAAAAAAAAAACTTATATTTTGTTTGAATAAATAAAGTACAATATAATTGAAATTCAAAATAAAATAACGTTTGGAAATTTAATTTACTGGCAGGGGTAAACTCGATCTTTTGAGCGCCACTGCATAATTGCGACGGTGGCGCCGTGCCCTGTACGCCCAGAGTGAAAACTTGCAACAACAATAGGGAATCGGGGAATATAGGAATATCTTTGTTTTGTGTTTTCGTAAACCATAAGTGTTGTCGATTATTGCCGTCGCTAGCGTACAGGGCATGCTTTCGCTTGTCGATTATATCCGACTGTGGCGTTCAAAATGTTGAAGTATACAGTACTTATTATATTTGAAACAAAACACATAATAGACAATTATATACAATTAATGTAATGACTAACAAGTATCTCAGAATATTTATTACCGGGTGTATGCTAAAATTATTATTACAAATTATGATTTGATTAATTTTGCAGGATTTAGGCTAAATCTAGGTTCAAGATTATATGCTAACCCTTTTAAGAACATTTAAACTGAGTCTCAAGTCTGGAATAGTTATATTTAGTGTTTTGTCTCTTTATACGATTAATAATTATATTTGAGTTACATTAAAACACTGAATAACTATATAAAGCTTATACTCAGTTTATTTGTAAGAGGGTCAATTTATACCGAAGTGGCAACGGTCGGCAGCGCAGCAGTGGCAGTTTCACTGTCAAACGATTTTAAGCTTTTTCGCTATTTCATAAACGCATAGTATAGCTTGAAAAAGCGGGTCGGACGCGTGGCCGCCCGCAGCTCCACGAGCCGGCAAGCGGCCGATCGGGCGACTGCGTTTAAGCGAGACTAAGCGTTATCTAATAGAGATAAAGCCTAAAATGGTTTGACAGCGAAACTGCCAGCCGCTGCCACTTCGGTGTGAGTTGACCCTAAAAGTTTGCCTTTATTTTCTTTTTCGAATTTCTGTAATAAAAATAGTTGGTGATAATTATAAGAAATTGTCGGACAAACTAAATAGTAGATTCATATTACTGTTATTCTAATGTTGTCATTGGATGGTAGGTAACGTTATATACAAGCGTTCATGACTCGTTTCACCACTTACTCATAAATGTTACATAGCCTATTCAGAATACCTATGTCTTTTACAATTTATGTATGAATATGACAAAAGATGATACATTAATGAAAAATAATATAATGAATAGACTATCTGACACTTATCAGAAGGTAGTAAAACAGGCTGCAAATGATGCGGAAATAGTATCGCTTCTCGTATTATTCGGTGTACCTTATAAATAATATATGTACGTATCGTAGTTGTATGTGTTTAAATTATTTATTGGTAATGTGACTTCTAAAGAGGTAAATAAATGGAATTCTTGTGTAAATGTGTATCTTTTATTTTAATTAAGTAATTACATTATTTGATTTAAATTACTTACATATATTTATTGTATTAGGTAGGTGGATATAATTGCGTAGGCAAGGAAAAGATTTGTATAAAGTGTTTTTTTTTTAAACATTCGTAGGTACTGGTTTTTTATAAAGATAATAAAATAAAGATAATAAAATAAAGAAACCCAGTATAAGCCGAAACAAACACTATCACCACGATAGTAGTTTTCGGAAAATACCTTTAAAATTAGGAGCATGGCGCTGACATACAAACATTTACATTAATGGGTAACAACGATCAATGTATAAATTTGTAATAATTAAAAACAAAATTCTTAATCAATAAAATGCTAAATAAAACATTAAATTAGGTAAAATGATTATTGAAATATTACACAATTCTTATAGTTAACACAATGTCTCGGTATCATTATTATAGTTAATTGCTGCCGCTGCTAACGATCACACTAATATGCTTTTGCACAAAACTTTAGAACTATATACTAGAGGTAATCATACCTCATAAAAGTACAGATTGAACTGTGTATACAAACTGCTATGCCATAACCTTGGCTAATACATGTTTACATAAGGTCTTGTGGAAGTGCGGATTAGCAACAAAAGTTCCAAGACAATAGATCTGATAGTTGATTACTTTTAGTGGTATCTACGTAATTCAATAAACGAGAGACATCCGCTTCGTTTCCTAGTTTGGAAGGACAAACCCTACGAATGATGGGCAGTTTTATTTCGTTGGCACCCAATACTGAAGTACCACCAACCGTCTTTCAAGTTATTAATCAACCATTTTTTTTATTAATTTTGGAAATATTTATGCTTTTTCCACACTACCTACCACTCTCGGGCTGCAGGTAGCTTAAGATAACAGGGGACTTAAAACCATGAGCTTCTCTTAAAACGTTATTGTAGCATTGTTGAAGCGGTTGTTAAAACGAGACGCGTGTAGCGGCGTTTACGCGTCTCGTTTTCACAAATGCAAAAACTAAAGTAAAGCTCTAGAGCAGCTTTTTCTGCCCACCTAAGCAACAACAACAGTAAAACATTGGCTGTCGTGAGCCAGATTGGTGGCACTAGTCTTAAGCTGTCGCGGGCCGGATTGATGGCACTGGCGGGCCGGATTTGGCCTGCAGGCCGTAGTTTGGAGACCCCTGCTCTAGAGTGTTGAGTGAGTTACATACATACTCTCACGTCCTCCCAAAAGATTGCATCAAAAAAACCATCTTGCCGTTAGTGACCTCGACGCTACATCTATACTAATATTATAAAGCTGAAGAGTTTGTTTGTTTGTTTGTTTGTTTGTTTGAACGCGCTAATCTCAGGAACTACTGGTTCGAATTGAAAAATTCTTTTTGTGTTGAATAGTCCATTTATTGAGGAAGGCTATAGGCTATATTACATCACGTTATGACTAATAGGAGTGGAACAGTCGCTAATTAACGCGGGTGAAACCGCAGGGCACAGCTAGTTTAGCATAATCAGAGTAGAGGGTTCCTAGGTGGAATAGATACCATCAGTGACAAGTTGCTAGCCGATCGCCTGATGTGCGAGCATCTTGGAACCCTTGTCCCTTCCTTTGGTCGGCTTTTACGCCATGCACGGGAAGTTAGCTGATACATTATTTTCACGTTCCAGACCAGCATGAGAGAGTTGATTCAGTGAAACGCAGTGAAACGCCAAACGTAATCATATCCCACATATGTTGGAACGCCGTGGGTGGGACCTTTCTGGGGCTTTTCTGACACCACGGTCCACGCCCCTACTAAAGCAGCGAGATAGATGACAGTTTTAATTTTTTTATGCTGTTTGCTTGACTTTAGTATCAAGGAGGCCAAGGTTCCGTAGAAAAATCTCGCATCTCGTAAGTTTCGGACTGATTTGTTCCGGATTCGTCGTGTTCCTGATTCGTCGTATTCCAGGTTAGTCGTATTTCAGATTCGTCGTAATACGTACAGTCGAGTAGGCACATAAATATATAAGGTCACTTTTTATCAACTGCAAATATTTTAACAAAACAATCTCAACAAATCTAATTATATCGGAGAAATAAGGCCTATAATCGGAGAATAATTTTTTACTTTTCCTGTCACAAAAATTGTAATATTTTTGAGAGCGGCCTCTCTTTCGGCTTTTTTGAATGAAACTAGGGGCACGTGTAAGCGGTGAAGGCATTGCGGCCTTTTTGTTCCTTTGAATTAAAACTACCAAAAGTGCTTTATTTTTCTTTTTAATCGAAATGTCTTTTGGCGTTTTTCTTAAAAGCTAGCGTATACAAATTTAAGGTTTTTTCATAAAAATAGTTTATATATGTTGTTGAATTTATCCTCAAAATATTTGCAGTTGATAAAATGTGACCTTATATATCCAAAGAATCTTTATTTTATTACAAATATGAGTACTAAAGTGGACTGTATTACGACGAATCTGGAACAAATCTTCGGACTTCTTTAAAACGACCCATTTGTTTTCTCGACGAATTTTTACTGGTTTCGTAACTACCAAATTTCATTGCAACAACCCAATGTAAAGTTAACCAAGTGACCATTGAGCAATAGAATTATGTCTACGTATGTTTTTATGTTAACTTGGGAGAGTAGTACTAGTATATGCAACTCATAAAGCCAAGATACATCAAGTCGGAAGCGAGTTCCGGTTTTTGCATACTGACGAGCTGATGTGCGTGAGCGCATTGCGCGTTCTCACGTGGCGTTTGCGCAATCTTGGATCTTAGTTCGTCGTGTGGTTGAGATAGAGTGTGTGCGTTGTAACACATGGCACGACTTTGCACATTTCCATTTTCCGGTCCTTTTTCATCCCCTCGAAAAGTCAACTATAAATACGACAAGATTTATTTCTCAAACAAAATAGGTTGCACACACCGATATTTGTAAGACAAGCACACATTTTGTGAGAAGGGTTTTGTTTTTGCAAGTAATTGATGTAATATTTAATCATAACTTGGCCATTGACTACAAAATTACGGTGTAAGTAAGTACATTACAACGTTTTTATCTTAATACCTAGTTGAAAATTTCTTGGTCACAAAATACATATATATAAGTATTTTTGAGAGAGTGTGCTGATTGCCTCAGGGGGCATTTCAGCTCAAAACGTCGCCAAAAAATAACATAACATTTTACCAGATGTCAGCTAGGAAGGAGGTGGTATGTATCCAATTATTGCTAAAGAAAGACTAAAATCTGATGCTGACTTCTAATTATGATGATTAAAGGAAAACAGGTCGATCCTATTTTATCTTTATCTATTCACATTGGAACTGCGTACTTGCAAGAGTATTGCAAAGATGACATTATGATTCAAGTCGCGCACTTCCAGCAGCGATCTGAATAAAAAGGGAAAGCAATACAGTTCCATCCACAAAGGATTTTATACAAGATAAAAGAAACCGGTACACTTACTTTATATCGCATTACAGTGCTCTTAGAATTTTAATCCTTATTGCCGCTATATCTAATGTCACAATGTTAAACTTTCTACAGAGAAATGTGTCGCTTCTCATTGTTAGGATATTAATTACATTCGTAGCATAATATTAATTTTAAGGCTTGTACGTGGAAGGAACAATGGAGCTTGAGAGGTGCTTTACTGAAGAAAGGTTCTATGGAAGATGAAATATGGTCGTCATAGCAGAAAGGTAGGTAATGCACCTTATGTGTAAACAACGGAAAATTTGATTTATTATTGCATGAAACTTTCTAGAAAGATTTGATGATGAGATTACCTATTTAAAAACCTTGATATATTTTGATATCTTATACAATTTTTATACTTTCCATAGTGGACTTTTCAAATCATTTATTCAATATAAGCCTTCACAGTAGTTCACAGGCACTTGCTTACATCAAATCTATAAAATCCGAATAATAACAAAAAACTAAAAAAATAGTTTCGACTTTAAATCTACTGAATCTACCACCAGTTCGGATTTTGGGATTGGGATAAAATACAGTGAAAAAATTAAACATCTACCCGACCCAGCCAGGAATTAAACTTGGGTCTTCCGCAATTCGGGCGGCTGCACTGACCGCTATGCTACCGGGAAGGCTGACGTAAGCGCTGAATTTTATAAGTGTTAATTCAGCTACAATCATAGCTACATTCAGCTATCCTGATACAATTTTTAAAGTTTCTTTGGAAAATTGACCATGTTGTATCTATGCACGCACGGTAGGTACTCTTAAGTCACTAATTAAACTAATAACTGCGGCCAATAGGCTCGGTTTGCGAAATCTGTTACCGTGATCCGTGTAACATGTGCGCGACCGCTTTCTCTGAACGGAGGAGCGATTGTCGAAGTCAAGCAACTTCCACAAAGGCCGGTCATCGGATGGGAGACCAAAAAATTTTCATCTTGATTTACTCCGTGCTTCGGAAGGCACGTAAAGCCGTTGGTCCCAGCTGCATTTGTAGCAACAGCAGTAGTTGACAACCGCCAATCCGCACAAGGCCCGCGTAGTGTTTTATGACCCGCTCTCCCTGTGGTGAGTCATGGGAAAGGGATTGCTTATGCAGTGGGGATTTGCAATGAGCTGACGATCTGGTGATGATTATGATGATGCACAGTGTCTACTAAAAAGTGACTAATTAAACTAATAACGGTGGTCAATAGGCTAGTTTGCGGAGTCTGTTACCGTCATCCGTGTAACATGTGTGTGCCCGCTTTCTCTGTTTGCCTACCGGCTGAGCGGACAAAATGACAAATTACCGCCTAACTATTACGTAATAACACATTGTTAGTGTCTAAAGTCTATTTCCATATATTAAATTCAGTGGGCTTACCACTAACTCCTACCGAAATGGTCAAGTAAACGCACTGCGTAAACGTTAAGCCATGTTAGTTCCATTTACGAATGTTGTGGCGTGGCGCTGTATTAATTTGTAAACAATACCTACCTACCTACTCGTACATAACATAATATTCCTATTTATATTAACTTTAATTTTGCATTTACAATGATTATACAACGAGTAACAGAAAGATGTGGTAGATGGCAGGTTAATGTAAGTACACAGAGGTTACTAAACCACTAGGGCTGAGACTTGTTTATTTTGATGTGACGTCACAATAAAAATATAAAATTAAAAATTGCGTAACACATCAACAGCTCGAGCGCGCGAATACCAGACACAATAGGATTTTAATTGTTATCGGCCACCTGGTGGTCGATCGACGGTCAAGGGGTTAAAGTTAATAATCATGACTTAGTAACTCTGCATACCTACAAGATGTAGATCGGATACGCTTTGGATTTTTTCATTTTGACCACAAACATAGTTATATGTATAGTTAAGATAATTTTTTTACCTAAAAATTTTATCTTATAATGTTCCTATTTTACACTGTAGTGCAGGGGCGTAGCTACCACACCGTATCAGCCGTATCAATGATACGGGCCCCCGGGCTACAGGGGCCCCGAATGTCTGTTAGCAAAAAATCGTAAATTATGTTAGCCACAATATCACATTTCATTTGCGCCCCCCAATAAATTTTTCTTACAGGGTCCGTCAATGGCAAGCTACGCCACTGTTGTAGCTGCACACACGTTCGACACAGTAACCCAGTGTTCGACATTAGTTATCGTCAATATCAAAAATAATATATTTTTTTATTGAAATTTTACTGGATAACGGTTAGGAACCAGGTGGTCTGTAGTCATTGGTTGCTAATCAAAAAATTTCAATCATTTTAACTGTCCCGGCACAGAGGCGCTGCTTCACTCATTTAAGTATTCGTATGTCGTAGTTTTCGAAAACGATAATTTGTATGGCAGAATGTTAACTCTTCTTGATTGTCGCCAGGAGGCGCTGCTAAAATGCCATAGGTACTAATTTTCGTTTTCGTAAACGTAATCGAATAAATACGGATAGTAAACAAAACTCACATTAGGCACCTAAATCTCAGGATTCCCCGCAGGCAGGCAGGATTTCGGGATAAGTAGAAGTTAGAAGATATAATTCCACATTTCGTGTGGAGACTCGAGAGATGACGCTAAGAAAATGGATTACCCGGGGCTTGACTCGAATCCATGACCTTTCGCTAACCGGGCGAATGATTGATTTTCCTATTTTACTTTTCAAGTGCTTGCTTCTTACGCTTCTTACGCGTTGTTTCATCAAGCGCAGTTGTTAATTTACGCGCCCGGTCAGCAACTTTCGCAAAGACTGGTCATCGGATGGGTGGCCAAAAATGTATCATCTTGAGCTCCTCCGTGCTTCGGAAGGCACGCGTTAGCAGTCGTTAACAACCACCAATCCGCACTGGGCCCGCGTGGTGGTGGTGATCCATGGGAAGCCTCGTGCATGCCCCAGCAGTGGGGACATAAAATGAGTTGATGATGATGATGATAATTGCTAAATATTTTTTACACATAATTTTTAAAGATAAAAATACAATTTACTTGTAATTGTTAGTTTTGTATTCAATTTGTCATATATTAATTTATAATAAAACGTCGATAGCACAGTGGTAAATGCGTATGGCCAGGAACTTTGTTGCTGTATAAGAAGTCTTTAACAACCAACCACCCATCCGCTTTGGGCCCGCGTGTTGGTTTACAGCCCGTTCTCCCTATCCATTCTTAGAGAAGACACGTGCTCTTGCGGTGGGGACGTAAAATGAGCTGATGATGATGATGATGATGATAATGATGATGATGATGATGATCCTTATCGAGAGCAATATGGTGCTTCGATTAGAACTTTGTTTCATAATATGTGATAGCAGGCAGGTGGAATGCACCGACCAACTATTTTTTCTATTCATATTCAAATATGAATACGATTGGTTGAATTCTCAAAGAACGACTTATATTTTTTATAAAAAAGATAATCCATTTGAGGACAACAATATGTCTCTAATATAATATATGTCGGCTCGGCATTACTTTCTTTGCCATCTAAGTAGGTTGCTTCGGTTATGTCAGGTGCGAGACACAGCTAGAGCTGTTTGGGTGTGACATTCAAGATTTTAGTATGGTTTTCTCATTTTTTTTCTTATGCTATTTTAGTATTTAAATAATTATTTCAAAAAAGCTATTTGACAGTAAAATATGTTATGTTTGCAATAGATATTCTAGTCCGATTGAGTACGATTACACATGGACCTTGCTGTGGTGTGTGGGGAAGGCTTTTTTAAATCATAGAGATTTTCGTCTGGTAGCAACTTGTTAGCCCCATCATAGGTACCACAATTAATTAGAATCCTAAAAATAATTGAAAACCTTGTGAAACATCAATCAATACTAGTTATTTAGATGCCAAGTCTATCGCTTTCTGTACTGATTGTTCGTTAATGCACTGTTTATTATATTAGCTCAATCTAAATAACTCCAAAACAGAAACCATGTTAAGTTGTGCGGCTTCTTCCATTTTAGGTGGTGTCTGGGTGGGTATAGTGAGATAACAAATAATAAGATTAGACGATAAGAAAACACAGTTTTGTTTACATATTTCTCTCACAAGTCTTACCACAGTCACAGGCTCAACGGCCGTTGGTATAGTGGTAATATCAACTCTGTATAGATATTCACGGTTGATTATGCGCAGTGCGTTGGCGCGATTAGCACATAGCGGGCCTGCCAGCTGATCGGCAGTGCCTTGCGCGCGCGCTCACCACACGGACGCGCCCGTGCCGACCGCGGCCGACCAGTGCCGACAGCGTGCGACGACGATGCAACCCCGCAAACTGGGGAAGTTCGACTTTGTGAGATCCGTGCTTGACGTATACGAAGTTGTGTGCCGAAGCTGCGTTAGTTTGTGAAGTTCCGTGGTGAAATTGGTAGGTTCATTAAGAGTTTGTCTTTATAAAGTACTTTATCTATTACTTTTATTAACAACAGTGTTAGCAACCCATCCAGAAAGCTAAAAGCTTGTGTTAGTTTTATACCTAACACGGGAATCCATATGGGTTTATATCAATAGTCTTACGGAATTACTGTTATGGTGATTGGGAATTAAACTTTCTTGGGAAGGAAATTTCTCGAATCAACCCGAGCGAGAAATCCGTTCTGCTATCGACGACCACTCTTCTATTTCTTTAGGAAAATCTTCTAAAATCAAAATTAAGTTTCTGCAACGACAATTGTTTTAAAAATGTTTAGATAAGGTACCATATTAAACTTCATAGTATACTTGTAAGTACTACTAAAATAAAACACTTTTATAAAATACGAAATCTATCCGCTGACCTTTGTATTGACAGAGAAGTATTTAGCACCTTAAAGTTAATAAAGTACCTACTGAAGCTTAAACAATAAAACTAGTTAGAAGCACACAATAACAAATTTCGTCTCGTGTGCTGCCGTGCTTGCATTGCAGTAGCAAGTACCTACCATATTTGACAACACTGTATTTTTTTTTATACGTAACACGGCAAATGACTCCATTTCACCTGATGTTAAGTGAATATGGAATCCAGATGCGACGACAACTGGTGCAGCGTGAGAACAGCGCAGCGTCAGTTATCCTCACTTTGCCGGCCCACAAGGTGCCTCTTCACGCCTCGTTTGAAGGACCCCATATCATAGGAAGGAGGGAAAACGTGTGCTGGCAAACTATTCCATGTTTTGAAGGTGCAGCAAAGAAACGAGTCACCAAATTTCTTAGTGCGCGATGGAATATTTGAGACAGTGAAGCGGTGACTCCGGAGAGCAGCACGTGTACTCCTATGGAGGAAGGGAGAAGGTGGGATGAGGTCAAAGACTTCTTCAGAGCACTCGCCATGGTATAAGCGGTAAAACACCCTGAGTGACGCAAAATTTCTACGCAATTGCAGAGATTCAAGAGTATTCGTGACTTCTGCGTTGCCGATAATGCGTACAGCGCGACGCTGCAATCTGTCCAAGGCATCGAGAAGGTACTTTGCAGAACCGTCCCAGATGTGCGAGCAATACTCCACGCAAGACCGTACCTGAGTCTTGTACAAAAGGCACAACTGGTCAGGCATAAAGAATCGCTGCACCCTGTTCAGAATACCGAGTTTTTGTGAGGCTGTTTTGATCACGGCTTCGATGTAGTCCTTTTGGTTCAGATCGCAGCAAATCGTCATACCAAGCATGTTGATACTGCTCTGCAGGCTTAGAGATGTACCTTGAACTCAACAAGAATATTGGAGCCCCATTTAAATATGAGGTCCAATACCCGATTGAGCTCAATGACAAGATTCACTCGATTGACTTCGGTTTCAACACGCCCTGCCGCTGGGTGACCGTTATTATATCCCCCATGCACTGTGCTATCATCTGCATAGCAATGAATATTTCCAAGTGGAAGCATATAATTGATATGCAGAAGGAACAGCGTGGGGGACAGAACATCAATTAAACAGAATCGGAATTCACCACTTAGCATTTTGGCAAAAATATATTTAAAGCTGGTAATTACTATATACCTAGTCAGTATGAAAAATATCACTTGAAAATTTAAAGGTTTTTAATATCGATAGTCTTTTTCACCAACCAGCCTTTGGCAAGCGTAGTAGATGACTTGACTTCAATGATAATGGACTTTGCCCAGCAGTAGGCATAGTATTTATACTTAACAAGCTTTTTACTTAACAAATCAGTATAATGTCTTTCAGCGAATGGAACTATTCACGCAAGCTGTATACGAACATAATACTTCATAAAATTATATTATCATTAAAAAAATTTACACTAACGAGAATTTGCAGTGTTCAAATATACACCGGTGACTTTTAATACAAGTGGAAGGAAGTATTTGCAATTGAAATGCATTACTAACGGCCCGCTCGCGACTTCGTCCGCTTGAGAACACTCGAATCTTTGTTGTAGCGCCCCTTACCGGGTCTATTATTGAGAATCGAAAACATTTAGAGACCCACTCAAACACACACAAAAAATTTCATCAAAATCGGTCCAGAGGAGTTTAGTGACATAGTCACACGGTTTGAAGAATTATATGTAAAGATAATGCGAGAATTATTGTCGTTTTCGATCTCACCAAAACCGAATTTCTCCGTTTCGATCGGCAGTCAATCAGCGCCTGTTTTTGGTGTATTGGAATGAAAGTAGTCCGGTTCTACTACAATTTCGACCGTTCACTTTTGCATTCGACTTTTCCTGCTTTATTGTAAATACGACGAACTTTCTTCAGCAACTTAAGAAGATAACTCGTATATAAGTATTTTAAATTTAAGTCATGATTACATAAGTCATCAATTGATTGCTCCTCGAATGATTCATTTGCATTTATTTTTATCACTTTGGTACCTATAACTTTATCAAAATATGTCGCCATAACATCAATGTTAGAAGTATTCCGACAGTTAGAGTTTAGATAGCCAGTGTCTCTATGAGGGTTCCGGGTGAAATGCGCTTGCACGTTCGGTTTTATCATCACTTAACATCAGGTGGGATGAAAGCCGAGTGCTTACGGTGAGGAATCGAAATTCTTTAAAGAGATACTCCTTAAAAATTTTCGGAACAAACTAATTGAAAAGCTATCAACTAATCGAGCAAACCAATTTTCTAGGGCGTTCTAATAAACAGCTTGGGATAGATATTCTGTGTTTTGTTCTCATCTTGTAAACTTCAGTTGCTGAAAAATTTGTTGAATTGTTACCGTTGTGGTATAGGCCACTGCAACATGTATGTTGCGTCAACAAAATGCAGTACAGAGTTGATTTCAAATCAACTCAAATGGATTATCTTTTCTAAATATATTTTATACTTTATTACATACTAGCTGACCCAGTGGACTTACGATTACGCATAATGTAGGTAATTTTGCATATCGGTTAAACCTTCTATGTTTATCTATTCTGTGTTCGGAATCGAAATGCTTTGGGGGCCTATTTCCCCTAACGATTGTGGTGTATCGCGTCATAGGACCCTATAACGAGGCACGATCTACACCTTTCACGCGCGACTGCCAGCGACCTCTGCGCCCCACGTATTTGTTTTACTGTGATTGTTTCCAATATAAAACGGCCATTATAAACCTATTTAGATAATGCCTTTATAAGGTTTATTGCTGGAGTTATAACTATTTTATTTCAGACCCATAGTTTAGTTTCTGCGATATAACAACTTCACAAGCTCCTTTTCTGTCCCCACTGGAAACATCACATGGAGAACGGGCCATAAACCACCACGCGGGCAGAGTGCAGTGTTGTGGTTGCTAACGACTGCTAATGCAGATATTTAATATTGTTACAAGAAGATATAACAACACGATCGTTTGCTTTAATTGTTCTTTGCGCGGATTGTTGTCAAAATCAAAGTCAAAGCAATTATTGCAAAAACTTTTAAACTTTTTAAGGCCGGCAACGCGTCTGCGATTCTTCTGGTTTTGCGGGTGGGTGTTCATAGACGGCGGTGATTACTCCCCATCAGGTGATCCACCTGCTCATTTGCCGCCTTCTTTTATATAAAAAAAAACTATGTTGTATGTGGCTTATTCAATATCACCAACGTAAAGGTGGCAAATGTGTAAACTCAGTACTTGTCGTTCGTAGTCCCGAATGATCAACGATTACGTTTTTTAATTTAATTTTAGTTTAAAAGGGAGACTCCCCGTAAATACTTCCTGCATATGTGTAAAGCAAGTAGATCCGTTGAAGTTGTTTCATTTCAATGTGTAGTGTTCGCGTAAACTTTAGAAAACAATATATACATAGTAAATTGAGGGGGAAACCCGTATGTTCACTGAAACAAAGACATCTGTGAACCGCGAGCTCGCGATTTCAAAACGGAGTTCAGTACACTCATTGTTTCAAAATTTCTGATTCAACTCACGGATGTTTATCTCAATATGATTATTATATGCAGGTTGGAATTATAGTCTTCTATTTTTTTTATTATAGCAGTCCCACTGCTGGCCAAAACCTTTCAATCACTTCTTCTACCTTGTTAAATTATAAAGATAATTAAAATCAGTTTTGACACACTTATTCCTGTTAACCCTTACAGAAAACTGAGTGTGTATTACTAATAGGAACGCACTTTTTTTTTGTTTTTTATTTATAATATAATATAATTGTATTTTAATTAGTGATATAGTCAGCCGAAGGTCAGTAGTCTAACGTCTCATTAGAACTAAGATTTCTCGCATGCAATCCAAACATTTCCACATGTGGCTAACGTACTGACGAACGACGCAAGCTTCTACTTTGTACGACCCGTATCTCTTACTACGTACAGTTTTGGTTTTGAGTTTTTGACTCGCTGAAAGGTCAACAACAACGGTGACCGTTGAACAAAAAAAAAACTACTATTTCTAAATATAATTGAGATGAAGACATCTCAAGAAGAAAGATCTTGGAAACAAATTATGAAATTGCGATCTCTAGTTTTACTCCATCAGTAGCCAATTAGTCTGCTAAACACATTATAATACAGACATTTTGCGATTGTGTCGTCACTTCAATTCTTTTCATAATACATTCTTGTAATTTACAAAATGTGTCATTACAATTATAACAAAATTAAACAAACCTATGTACTTACTGTGTTGATCTTTTAATTGTACGATAAATAGAACAAAACATTAAAGCGTTCATGACGTATACATTAAGAATGGTTATTCTCCAGAGTGGTTATAATTGGCCGTGGCTACGCGTCGTTAATTTCATATGAGCGTTAACTCTGTTGCTACCGGTTTCAATTCCGAAAAATGTTAAGATCAATTCGTAACAATTGTACAATTATGAATACAATTATAGTAGCATGTTTACTAATACAGTGTGTAGGCATATCAAAATATATTTAAAAAAAACAATATTCTAAATGTTTTATTCAGTTTTATCATCAGCTCTTTTTATGTCCCTACTGCTGGGGCACGAGCCTTCCCTATGGATGGATAGGAGAACGGGCCATAGACCACCACGCGGACCCAGTGCGGATTGGTGGTCGTTCACGACTGCTAATACAGCCGGGACTAACGGCTTTACGTGCCTTCCGAAGCACGGAGGAGCTCCAGATGATAAATTTTTGGTCACCCATTCGATGACTGGCCTTTACGAAAGTTGCTTTACCTTAGCACTCGCAGACCGGGCGCGTTAACCACTGCGCCATCGAGCTCCTCCTATTTATTCTATTTAGTTTAGGCTACAAGAATTGGATTCTTGTAAATGTCACTACGCCATCTACGAGACCTTGTACTGAGAAGAACCGACAAGAAATAGCAAGGGCATTTTTTTCTCCCTTTCTTTTTTGAAAAATGGTACCATTATTATCATTAGTCATTGAACGTCCCACTGCTGGGCTTAGCACTTTCCACGTAAAAATAACACATGGAGAGATCAAACCTAAGCTCACTAGGCTGGATGTGTATTATAGACTATTGTAAAAGGAGTTTTACACCTGATTCTAAACACAATATTGTAGCCGGTACAAAAGACTTCAACGCGTTGGCTTCGTTAATTCGCCTTATCATAACCTTATGAAGTTTTTCTCAGCCCCATAGAAATATTTTTATTACATTGTTTAGCTTTACCAACCTAGTTACATTAGGACATCATGATGGGTTAATGCTATGAACTATTGTTTATGTGGGACAGCTTGACCCCAACTGTGGGACACGTGATTTGATCGGTGTTTGTTAATAATTTTTATTTGTATCTTTAAAACCATTTATGTATTGTATTAGTATTCAAGTTAGTTGGGACAAGGTTTCTGGTCTAAGACGTGAAAATGATGAATTAGATGTCTAACTTCCCGTGGATATCGTTAGAGCCGACTAATGGAGAATGGTTTCAAGATGGTCGCACATTGGGGGATCGGCTAGCAACCTATCACTAATGTTATCTATGCCACTTCAGAGCCCTACTTTAATTATGCTAAATGAGGCGTCAAGGTCACTAACGGCAAGTTTATTCAAAATTAGTGATTTTGATAGATAGCTTGTCTACCAACCCGCATTTGATGAATAACCCAATACCCATCAATTGTTGCGATGTTGATTTAAACGAAAGTGACCATGGGTAAAGGTCACTTTCGTTTAAATCAATAATAAATAATTTCGTTTAAATGACAGTACACGGGTCATCATACTGTTTGTGCTGTATTGAATTAATATGAATAAAGTTAATCGTTTTAATAACGTTAATTCTAAACTATATTAAAAATGAAGATACTTTGAAAACGTAGGCCAGTTATCGGACTAACAATTCTTAATAACATTTGCAATGTATATCAACTTCAATGTCGACATTTATAAACCGAATGAGTAACGGAAAACAGCCAGCTTTTATTCCAAACACTTATGTCACATTAAACAACTCTTTACATAACTTAAATTGCAGTGTCCATTATAGCTGTGAGAAATATTTAAGTCATTGTTTTGTCAGACGCCCGTTTGGCATCTGCTTGTTAAGAAATCGACTTGTGCATTGTTAGGTTTAGTGCCCAAATAAAAGTAGTTATAACTCAGTTATCTTGCGGTTGTCTATTGAAAATTGACCTTTACTGTTATGGGAATAGAGGCGTGTAAATAGCTATTCGAATGACTCCTATTATAACTGTGTTAATGCGTAGGTGGATGAGTCACATTGATATTAGTTTTAGTATTAACTCGGTCAAACGTTTGATCGTAGAAAAAGTTGTAATAAATACATTTCACATCTTACGACCTTCGTAGCCGAGTGGATTGTACGCCGGACTTTGGACGGCGCTAACTCTGAGGTCCCGGGTTCGATTCTCGGTTGGGTCAATATCCAATCGAGAATCGAACCCGACATTGGTCGATAACGAACTTTTCGATGTTGTGTCAGGTCCGGGTGGTTGTGGTACCGTCGTTGATTCTGATTTCCATAATATGATTGCTTTAGCTACTTACTTGGGATCAGAACAATGTACGTGATGTTGTCTTATTTATAAAAAATACATCTATAAACTAAAATAAAAATAAAATAAACTTTCCTACACTCACACCAATTATCTAGCCCAAGAGAAGCTTCGTTATGAAACTCGTTAAATGGTTACTAGACAACGGATAAACAAACATACTTAAAATACTTAAATACATACTTATTTTACATAGAAAACACCCAGACCCGAGACAATATAAAAAAACAATAATTTCTAAATTGACCCGACCGGGGATCGAACCCGGGAGACCTCAGAGATGGCGACACCATGAAAACCGGTGTACAAACCACTCGACCAAGGAGGTCGTCAAATATCTATGACTAAGGGACACATCATTGGCATTCATAAATACGTAAGAAATGTCAGTAATGATACGTTTAATGTAATAATAGATAATATTGTCATTAGAAAACAATTATCTGTGGAAAACATTAACGAAGTTCATTCTAGTTTATTATATAAATGTTTCCGTAAGTTAAATTGATTTGCAAGCTATGTACGCTAAATTCAGGATTATTGTCTTGTCTTATCATGTGGAATATGTTTGTATGCTTTTATGGTGAATTTAATCTGTCAGTGTAGCGATCATAAATGAATAAATAATTAATATGGAATTTAATTACACGAAATCAGATCGATATTTATTAGCATAATTGTTTTTCAAATATATTTTTTGATTATTAATTGCTTTGACCTACCAACCCGATTAGGGCCAACTGCCATTGACAGAAAGCCTGAGCAGTGGAACGTTTAAAGGCTAGTGATGTAGATGACGATTTAATGATCATGTATGTCTATGTCTCAAGCTCTTTAGGAAGGCACGTAAAGCCGTTGGTCCCGGCTGCATTAAGTTCCCAGTTAACAACCACCAACACCAGTGTTTGTTTATAAACAGCCACGCCGATAGAGGTCGGTGGCGCAGTGGTTAACGCGCCCGGTCTGCGACTGCTGAGGTTAAGCAACTTTCGCAAAGGTTGGTCATCGGATGGGTGACCAAAAATTTATCTCGAGCTCCTCCGTGCTTCGGAAGGCACATAAAGTCGTTGGTCCCGGCTGGACATAGGCCTCTCCAAGTGCACGCCACTGAGCACGATCCGCGGCTACTCTCATCTAGCTTGTACTCTAAAATTATGATAAACAATGATATAATAACAAAAACAATACTGCCCATAAACGTTATCTAAAGTAAGAATTTTTTGCTCTGCTAAATAAACGTAAAACATCACATTTAACTATGATAATTAAGCCACTTCAAAAAAGTCGGAATTCCCTGGTTCAGTTTTCAATAGTGCTCGTGGGAATAACGCGAAGCTGTCAAAAAATCCCTACCACGAGTTTACGCACAAATTTACTCGATAGCGACAACGTTGATGATATGTAGGTCGACATTATTTGTATTCCTGCAGAGCTTCCTGAGGCTGGTTGTTTCTTTCTAGTAAAATTTTACCTTGTAACTATATATGTACTCGTAGCATTGAAAATGCAAAATCAAAGTATGTTATTTTAAACTTGTTTTTTTTTGTATTTTTTTTTTTATCAGACTGACTACCAAAAAAGACAAATTTCTTCAATAAATGTTCAACCGTATTCTATAAACATAAAGTTCAAAGTCTATTGATGGATTTGTCAGTTTGTGGGTAGGTGCATAACAAACTATTAAAAAAGACAAATTTCTTCAATAAATATTCAACCGTATTCTATAAACATAAAGTTCAAAGTTTATTGAGGGATTTGAACAACGTGGTACACATCGATTGGACTCGTAAACGTATCACTGATTAATGTAGCAATTATTGTCACCGCTTTAGAAAAGAAAAATCAAAAAATAATTCGAAATCACTACATAGTATAAAACAAAGTCTGTCTGTCCTATGTATTGGGTCCTTACCTATGAAATTGGCGTTTTTTTCTCACTCATTAATAGGTGTATTACTTCTAAAACTCAATACCGGTTGTTAATATTATCATACACATTTAATTAAGACTATAATTAGTTAGGCTTCAGTAATAACAATGATTTTTGATTTTGTGCCTTTATTGCCCAAATATTTTTTTAAATTGACTTCTTTTTTGTTAGCGGAATTGACCTTTTGTTTCATTGTAGCTTTGAAGGTACTTGTTTTTTTCTTTTTAGGGTCTGCTACATTTAGCTAGTGAAACAAATACACTGCCCTACAATTTTTATAGTATTAACCTAAGTAGATGCTAAGAAAACTGAAAAAACGTTAGTATGAAAAATATAATTTTATAAAAAATCTTCATACAAAACACCAATTTCATAGGTAAGGACCTAATATGTATGTATGCTTAGATGTTTAAAACTACGGAACAAATTTTAATCCGGTTTTTTTAATAGATAGAGTGATTCAAGAGGAAGGTTTATATGTATAAATGCATGCATAATATAGTAGAGAAATACTGATAATTTTAGAGGTTTCACATATTTTTGCGCTTACATTGCAAACGCTGACTGAACCCAACGCGATAAATATAAAGACATTCTGTAATATATTTAGTATCAGCATTGCACCTGTGCGAAGCCGGGGCGGGTCGCAAGTTCAAAATAATTTATTAATTTAAGGCAACAAATGGCTCTTACGAATGTCACTATGCCATCGGTTCGTAAGTCTACTCTGGGCGGGCTAGCCGCCGTTTGATAGTTACTCAAGCGCAAATCTTGTGTACTTTTTCAGTGTGTGTGTAGCTTCACTTTTTCAGTGATTTGGTATTTCAGCAAATATCACGGTTCATAGCGATGTGCAAAACATTAACACTAAAATAAATCTAGTCCACGTGAACACTATGTCCAAAAATTATACACTTTTTTATCTACACGTCCGTTACTTCCTATGATCACAAAACCTTTAAAGGGTTCCTTAGTCTGAAGTAATGTTGTGGTAGTAGATCCGTAAACAGTGTTTAACTTAAACTGCTTAGCACTGGTACACGCATACCTTTTTAAGTGACGAAGCGGTTACGGCCCTTGAAAATTTTATTTAAAACGAAAGTTAAAAACTAGTGTGAAGTGTTTTCAAAATTCAAAAAAATTCAAAATTCAAAATTCAAAATTATTTTATTCAGTTTAGGCTACAAGTAGCTCTTATGAATGTCACTATGCCATCGGTTCGTAAGTCTACTCTGGGCGGGAGATCTTGTACTGAGAAGAACCGGCAAGAAACTCAGCAAGTGTCCAGATCTTTTCTCCCTTACAGCGTCAAAAATATTGGAAAATGCCCGATCATAGCAGGACACTTTCCATTACAAATAAACACAAAACATACTTATAGAAGACAACCACAACATGTAAAAAAAAAAAAAAAATCTAGTTTAACAAATTTACATCAGGCAAAAGTTTTGATTCAAACATTAATTTTCTCCGTCTGTTGCGCATGTGAGTTAGTCCCACCGATAACCAACTTATAGGTACCCTAAAAAAAGTTTAGGTTTACGTAATTAAATCAGATTAATTTGTTGCTAGCGAGAGTAGAGTTTAAAAAACCCATGGTAGGGCCACAGACATCCTCCGGCAGACAGTCACGGCCAATCACGGCGGCGGGCGCTATCAGCGAGCCATCACCGTGACGCGAGTTGCTCCAAATCACTGATGAATGACGTCAACGATTATGATTTTTAAATTTGACAACGTTAAAAGGTTCAGGAGCTCAATGACGTAATGGTTAACGCGCACGGTTTGCGGTTGCTAAAGTTAAGCAACTTTCCCAAAGACCTGTCATTGGATGGGTGGCCAAAAATGTATGACGTTGGTCACGTCTGCATTAGCAGTCAGCAGCAGGTGGTTTATGGCCCGTTCTCCCTATCCATCTTAAGGGAAGGCTCGTGCCGCAGCAGTAAAGACATAAGGTAATTTGTGATGGTGATTTGTGATTTTAACTGGTTTACGATTACAATTGGGACTGACCTTAGGAGCTACAGGGTGCCTACTGTGTGTCTCATTCGTCATTCGATCACGTTAACGAAAACGATAATTTGTATGGCAAAATTTTAACTCTCCTCGTTTTCCACCAGGAGGCGCTGTTTCAATGTCATACATATTTTCGATGATCGTGATCGAATGTCCAATAAAACTCACACTTGGCACCCTGATATTTAAATGTGCTCTGAAGTAGAAGCTGGTATGTCTAGGCGATGTTATTGCACTATTCATTTTACGTACAATTTGTATGGAATTGAAACAGCACTACATAGTGACGTCAATGTGAAACAGCCTCGCAGCCTCGCAACACTCTCGAGATATTATATTATATTTTTTTATATCACCCATGCTTTGCGGAAGTTGCTTGATATGTATGACCTAACTCAAATAGGCTAGTCAAACGAAGTCACCCGCCTCAATGGCACCAGAGGTATCCTGAGGTATCCTGAGGTATCCTGAGGTATCCTGAGATATCCTGAGGTATATTGTAACGGATAATATTAAGAGTAAATCGCAGGGTTAACCTGACACTCGCACGCACTTAACTCATTCTTACATTACATGCACTCCACATTTGCGCATTGCGCCTTCCAATAATTAATTAGTTTATTATTTGTTATTGTCAGAATCATACTATATAGATAATGTTTGTGACGAATAGCCATTGTTACTTTGCTAACCCTAGAGAATTAACCCCCACGAGCTAGGCCTAGCCTAGTGTGTAACACGGCTAAGTTTTGGTGGTAGGGCTTGTTTGTTCGCCTGGATAGCTACTACCATCTTACCTAAATATGTCGCCATAACATCAATGTTTGTAGCATTGTTCTGTTCCGGCAGCTAGAGATAAGATAGCCAGTGTCTCACTAGTTGAGGATTCCGGATGAAGTGCGCTTCCACTTATTGGCCTTATCATCACTCAACATCAGGTGCGATCAAGGCACTGTGCTTACCCGTAAAATATAAAAAAATCTATAAATTTTTGCTAAATAAACATTTTCAATAAATTTTTTATCATTTTCATAAAATGTTACAACACTACAACGTATACAACGAGCTTCTCAATTTTGTTATAGACATTTTTGAAAACATGATGTTTTATTTGTTGCAGGTGCCTTCAAAATTTCGTCGCCACAATCTAGATGGCAGCTAAAATGAAACGAATAGGTTTACATATCAGGACTTTTCTATTGGTAAGTAGTTTTATATGGGTTGTATTTAATCGATCACCAAACTAACCTAACCTAACCCATAAAAATACTAAGTTAGCACCTAAAAATACAAAGTTAGCACCTAAACTACATTTAGCTAACTTACCATTTTAGGTGCTAGCCTACTATTTTTTTGTGGATCAATTTATTATTTCTCGTTTTTTATTAACGTAAAAAAGCATTAAAATGCTTTTCAGTAAATATTTTGATCGTTAATGATACACTATTAACATTTGATAGACCGAGGTTCAATTTGCGTTATCTCGAAATCAATTAAATAGATAAGTTATTGATATAATTGTTAAGAATTATGGCGGTGGTGAATTTAGATGCTTTTTGAGAACGAAATTTTAAAAGTATAACCTAGTTAAGTACTATTGCAACGTAACTAGGTTAATATTTAACTTTTAGTCAGATAAAAGGGCATTTTGGTAAGTTGTGTCTTATCTCGTGCCTATGCAAAACCTGCTTGCTAACTTTCAGCAATCTAGGTCCCTCGGCTATGTTAGTTGTTGCTCGTTTTCCAGTCAGTCAGGACTTTTCTTTATAAACGCCTTTTATAATATGGATTCGGCTATAATAACTGGTATACACGTAGCAATTACCAGTGAGTAAAACACGGAAAATGTCAAAATGTGAATTGTCCATACACTCTTCACTAAATCTGGTCAACAGTTAGCTGACCTAATGACGTCATAACAGAATCTGTCATCCAATTGAACACTTACCAATCTGCAATGTAGTTATTCCGCATACGAGAACCTGTGTATGATTCCGCGTTGTCTAAGAGCCCAAACAATGTGTGTGTGCGCATCGGTTGCGTCACACGCGCACTTGACACGGACTATTGACAAACATCGAGTAGCTATCGAGGACCGTTTTTACAACCGTGCATGGTCACGTATTTCAGAAAATTTGGGTAAAATTTAACGGTAACGTCACTTATATCTAAAAAAATAACAGCAAAATTGAGCGCATATTCTTGCAATAATAAAATATTTAAGTTGAACTGGGTTACTTGATAATCAAATGTGTCATTTGATGCATCCATAAGAGGAGCTCGATGGCGCAGTGGTTAACGCGCCCGGTCTGCGAGTGCTGAGGTTAAGCAACTTTCGCAAAGGCCGTTCATCGGATGGGTGACCAAAAATTTATCATCTCAAGCTCCTCCGTGCTTCGGAAGGCACGTTAAGCCATTGGTCCTGGCTGCATTAGCAGTCGTTAACAACCACCAATCCGCATTGGGCCCGCGTGGTGGTTCATGGCCCGCTCTCCCTATCCATCCATAGGGAAGGCTCGTGTCCCAGCAGTGGGGACATAAAATGAGCTGATGATGATGATGATGATGATAAGATGCTGCAATAAAAGGTGTCCTAAGCCATTGTATAATAATTCGTTTAGGATAGAGTTGAATGGAAAAGGCAACACCGAGAAGCGAGGGTGGTTCTTAACTTTAAGAAGAAGCCTTCGTTTTGTCGTCGTTAGTGTGTCTACCTCCGCAGATTTTACAAGCGATCTGGTCATGATAAATGCCACACTGGATTCTGCAGTAACACCGTTAAATGAGTTGAAGAAGAGGAAGAAAAGCCTTCTAGGCTTCTCTAGTGTGTCTAGGTACCTCCATTGGGTTAACAAGTGATGTGGTCGTGATTAATTGTGATATCACAAAGTGAGAGATGGGCCTCCGGTCTTTTACTCACCGGACGAAACACAACAGCAACGAGTGCTATTGTTTCACGCCGATATTCTGTGAGAGGGTGGTATTACGCCGAGCGAGCTTGCCCATTTCGTGCTGCGACGCAGCGTGGCTCTACCACAAATGCTATCTTGGTAATGTCGTCAGTCCACCTTTCCACTGGACGACCAACGCTTCTATGTCCAAGTCTTGGCCGCCACTCGGTAATTGCTTTGCTCCACCTGCCATCACCTCGTCTAGCTAAGTGCCCTGCCCAACTCCACTTGAGTCCCATCACCCATAGGGTATACATACTTACTTTGACGACCTCCTTGGTCGAGTGGCTTGCACACCGGTTTTCATGGTGTCGCCATCTCTGAGGTCCCGGGTTCGATCCCCGGTCGGGTCAATTTAGAAATACCTGTTTTTCTAAATTGTTTCGGGTCTGGGTGTTTCCTATGTATAATAAGTATGTATTTAAGTATATTAAGTATGTTTATCCGTTGTCTAGTTAACCATTTTATCGAGTTTCTTAAGGAAGCTCTTATTGGGGCTAGATAATTGGTGTGAGTGTGGGAAACATTTATTTATTTTTTATTTTATTTTTTATTTATCGGACACAAATTTGAAGTAGTGACACAATTGATTATATTGCCAATAGCCCGAAGGTAAAAGTAAAAGACAGGCATGGTCCTACAAAACTGTAGTTTACTAAGGGGGTGCCGCGCTGAATTTCGAAAATTTACGTGTTTTTCAGTCACTGGTGCTAAGCGCTGAATTATGAATAGCTTGATCTTTTCACAAGGCCATGGTTGTCTTGGAGTTTGAAACAATTACCCAGAAACTGCATAAACAATACGTAAAAGTAATGATATCTTAAAACTTATTTCTACAGAAACTTTGTAAATATAGCACAAATGATACAATGATCTGACATCAAAATGTTTGTATTGATATTCCGCAGGCCACTGCTGTCTTATTTTTCAATAAAAAAATATGAATATGAAAATATTAAGACTTTTATTATTTTTTACCCAAACGCCTATGAATTTTCGAAAGTAAACATTGCTCTTATTAAATCACCAGCCTACTCTGTACAGATATTAGTGAGTGTGCGTATTCGTAGTCGTGCCCGGTTGTCACACCACTGCCACGCGCTGCACGCTCGCTATCATAAAGAAACTTGAAACACGCAGTTTTGCGTCCGCGCTGCACCCACTTAAAACTCGAATGAGTCTCCATCAAAATTATAAATAAAAAAAACACTGTAACTCAAATTACAATGTTTTGGCTTGACACGATAGTAGTGGAGAAAACTTACGATAGGCACTCAGATATGTATTTATTTGTGTATAAACATTCGATCGAAGCTTCCTCAATTATAGTCAAAGAGATCCTCACATTTGAGGAAGTCATACTACCGTGTTTTTATAAAAAAAAATATGTAGTTTCATGATGAAAAAGTTTGCATTATTTGTTGATACAAAAAAAAATCATATTTAAGTAATATTTTGTAATTTTAATTAAATACATACCTTAGTGATGTGAATATGGCTGCCATAATAAATACAACAAAAACATAAGTTGTCGTTACGGTCTGTACGGTTAAGAAGATATTTAATTTGTACATGCTAGCCCTTTTGCAATGGGTGTAAAAATATATAATAAATTGCGTATAATTAACGTATTCCTTAATTTTCGATGTGGGTACATCGAAATTATAAAGGAAACCCCTAGTGGGTTGAGTAAGGAATACTAATGGGGTGAATAAGGAATGAAAAATAAAATTATTCCTGTGGGTTGAGTAGGGAATAGAAATGGGATGAGTAAGGACCAATTAAGAGTACTTTATTAATAGATTTTAGATGCGAGAATACAGGTTACAGGAAAATATAGTTATATAATTTATTCGTGGGATGAGTTCTCGTGGGATGAATACGGAACAACCCGAAATATGGGGTGTTATATTTATTTTTAATACAAAAGTAGTGCTTTATATTTTAATTTATTTTAAATTCTGCATTGACATAAGATTTTAAATTCTACCCATTTCTGTATTATGCATTTTGTTTGTTTATTATCAGGCAAAAAGTTACAAAATAACAAAAGATAGTATAAAAACTATCATGAATCAAACCCATTATTGTACATAGGAAAGACACTTAAAATAACAAAGTTGCAAAAGACGTACTAAAAAGGGTGAGCTTATATCAAAAACATATCTCTTCCAGCTAACACTAGCTGTGATGTGGAAAGAAAGTCTGCGAGACTAACTACCGACAAAATTAGCTTACCCAACCAACTCCTTAATACACATTGGTTCTGTTAATCATTCAGCTTTACGTGAACGAAACATGAACTGCTCCACCGGCTATGAAAGGGGTGGCCTTGAAACAGTGGTGCTACCACAGTTCGGTAACGCATTGCGTCACGCAGCGCACTTGACACTAGCTCATCTGTTGACACACATTGCATGGCACAGGCACACAGACAAACACACCGACCGCAAGGTTCAGCCGAAATTTGTCTTGTCATGGATAACACTGAAGATTAGTTGTAGATGGCGTAGACAACAAAACCAAGTCACCGACGCAGTCAAAAAGATTTCTCAACTCTAATGGGGAATGGGCTGGACAGGTTTCTTTAAAAAATTAAGCATCTCGTCGAGTGGACAGCCTGGGGAGAACTGAGAAACTGCAAGACCACAAATGCGCTAGCGAGATGACATCAAAAAGCGAATACATTAATCTGAGCACCAAAGCAAAGATGCATTGCATAATATGAGAGGCATTTACCAAATTGGTAGTATTTATAAAATATTTATAAAATTGTTAGTATTTTACTATGAAGGAAAAAAGAGGCATATTCCTCTGAATAATATGATAAATAATTGAGTGATCAAACAAACTTCGGGGTCGAACTGGATTCAAAAGAGGCATCCACCAAGTTTTTAACTAACATGGTTGGTAATCGGTAGGCTAAGATGGAGAAGAAAACTGTATATTCTTCTTAATAATGTAAAGTTTTAACGTAAAGATAAAGTAAGTAAGATGTGTGATCTATTAGCAAGTAATAAAGCGTTATGTCAAGCTGTTAACGTTCGAGTCGCGTGCGCATACGTCTCGCAGTTTGGGAGACGCCGCACCATACATTTGTTGCGTAATCCTCCCACGACATAGCTAGCGGAACCGGCGCGTAACGTATTGCCGATAGTCGATATCGAACTAAGCCTCATAACTTCTAATTCTATAGTCTCAATAGTGTATTGGTAGTACAGCCGGGATATAGCCAACTTAAATATTAACATACTATATATACATAGTCGTGCATAATAGACAGGGGGGTGATTTTTGTACATTACCGGTGATCTCGAAATTAAAAGTGACATGGAATATACTATGAAATATAATATTGTTGGCATTATTTACAATTTGATTATTAAAGATATTTCCGTTCGTGAATTTTAGGCGTTAAACATTTACCAAAAAAGTTATTCTTGACTATGAATAAGAGTGAAAAAGAGTTTTGTTTTGAAAAATTGTGTGCATTTTACTAAAATACCAGCGCTAGTTCTAAAAGAAGAATAAAACGTTATTTTTTTAAATAAGCTTTAAACTCTTATGTACAAAATTCTTATAAATATGCATTCTCGTATCAACAAACCGTAGTATTCACTTGACCTTGAGCATCCACATTTGCATAGTAACGCGAAATGGCTTGTTGTTATTTCTCGGTACTGTAACTAAAAGACAATTCATTTTTGTCCAAATGTAGACAAAAATTATGTGCATTTTACCAGTGTTGCTAAAGGAATTGTTATTTTATTATATATGTATTTCTATAAGCTGTCACTATAACTTTCGTACTTTTAATACATACATACCAATTCTCTTTTAGCCCGCTTGACATGAACATTAGGTTGCTGAATTTCAAAAGAAACATTTTTTTTCAACAGTTGTTGTTTTGGTGTTTTTAAACAATAGTTCAAAATAATTATTACCATTTTTCGGATAGACATCGGCTACCGCTCACTTAAAACTTTCTAGTTTTACTCGTCTTATTCGGCTTATCTATACTAATGTTATAAAGAGGAAAGCTTTGTATTTTTGTATGGATGTATGTTTGCAACAAATAAGCTCAAAAACTACTGGACCGATTTAAAAAATTCTTTCACCGTTAGAATGCTACATTAGCGCTGAATAACATAGGCTATAATAATAAAAAAAAAATGCGGTATGAAGTCCGCCGGGTCAGCTAGTTTTAAAATAAAGCTGTTAAAAGGTACTTAACACATAACAGATATCACTATAACAACACCCTTGCCTACCTTAATAGTGTTAAAAAACCCATCGGTTTCCAAACTTATCTTTCCGACCTTTCTCCTCTCTAACCTCCGACCGCGTGACCTTGGCCCGTCGTGACTGGTTGCGGAAACAGTGACATCCACCGCCCTTGTCATCGCGACCTCTAATGGCTGTCGCACACAGCACGCGGTGCGGTGCGGTTAATAAACGCGTCCCATTGATGCGGCAGCGGCAGCGTCCGGTGTGTCAATGACAAAGATGCTTTCTATAGTATTCATTAGTTAAGGTTTACGTTACCTGAAAGTGTCGACGTAAGTCTCGAATAATCAATCACAAAGTTCATCTGGCACCAATTGGCCTTATGGTTTACAAGTGTCACTTATTTACTTAAGAGGGTCTGCGGAACAAGAGGTTATTAAAAGAACAAAACTACCTAAAGGTTTCTAAGAACGCGCTATATGTGCGGTACCCTTTATTCTGCTCATGGCTTCTAAGAAAGACATTGCGAATGGTTCATAGAGACTTGAGTACTCGAAGTTCGTCGATAATTCGTGGCGACGGAAATGAAAGGTCATTGGGCTAATACTTGGCTGCAGATATTCGGTACAGATAATAAGATATCTTACGCAATGGAGACATACAAAGTAAATGTCATTGTCTATGACTGATCATTTTCAGTCCTTACAATTACAATATAAAGTAGGGAAAAAAATTAGGTGATTGACAGAATTTATTGATATGTATTATTTTTATTTAGTTTTAGTTATTATGGTTGGAATGAAAAAAGGTGTTACATGTTATTTTGACAAATTATCTTTTGAATTTAAAAATAACTGCAAATTCCGATGAAACAACTTTTACTTTTACTTGCATTATTTTAACACATTTGATGATATTTCATTTTATCCTAACGTACCCGGTCTTGTAGGGCTCGCGTTTAAAATAAACGTGAGTAAAGCTGTTTTATTTCAATGTGTAGTGTTTGCTTACATAAAAAAATAAAAAAGATATTATTAGAAAAAGTTGGTATAAACTCGTATTTTTTTAATAATGTTAAGTTTCAATTACGGGGAAAATTTTAAGATTTTTAATTTTGGTTATTATTATTTGGGGGGAAACCTCTCCTACCTTTTTCGGGTAATACTTATACTTTGGCATTTTCTAATACTAACTGTAATCCTTTTTTTGTGTCATTATTTAGTGAGATTACCTATATATAAATAACTAGCTGACCCGGTGGACTTCGTACCGCATTATGCATGTATTTATACATATAAACCTTCCTCTTGAATCACTCTATCTATTTAAAAAAACCGCATCAAAATCCGTTGCGTAGTTTTAAAGATCTAAGCATACATACATAGGGACAGAGAGACAGCGGGAAGCGACTTTGTTTTATACTATGTAGTGACAAGTATATGTCATCCACAATTATTTATTTAATAGTGACGACAGTTAGGTCAACATCAACATAAACATTGCTTAAACCGTATTGAATAGAAACTGGCTTGGCTCACCATGTTGATTCGCTTAATATTTTAATAGTTTATTTGCAGTCTGCGGTTATTTCAAAACGAGCTGTTCACTTACGCGCAAACACATCTATTAGGCAGTGTGTGCAATACCTATGTGAAAAGTACTACAACGACACGTCAACATTAAATCTATTTACGCAATTTTGAACTCAATCCCAACTGAATAAAATCGTTTGGAGCCTATTTATAATGCATCACGTTCTGTACGTTTATGAAGCGCAGTTAGAATGTTTGTTTCATTGCACATATAACCTTTTTTAAACTGTCATTTGTTTAAATCACTTCAGTATTAACCTTGAGACTAAACATCGAAAGTACAGCTGAACGCTCTGCCAAAATGTTTTAGGTGTGCGTAATTTAACGTTCAAATAAAATTTTGATTACACAATATAATATTATATTTACGTATGTACATAATGGTGAATATTGTACAATCTTTATTTATTTAGGTACCCTTTAAGCGTACTGACAGCAGTCAGTACCATGGTATGAGCCGTGGTTCGAAACAGCCAATTCAAAAAGCGTCCTTCTGCGATTCACACCGTCGTGCGAACCAGTCGTGGTGTGAATCGATGAAGTATCCCTAGATAGAAAGATAATAATTTTGCTTTTTTTGTACATAAATACACTTTAAATATGAGAAACTACTAGTAACTAAAAAGTACAAAAAAAACGGAATGAAATGTCACATTTTTGTATATACTTATTCGCGTTTGTTTTACATTTCATTTTACTAGCTGTGCAGGTTATTAAATCTCGGTAAAAAAAGGTTATTAAATTCGTAAAAAGTCTTTTACTTTCAAGAATGTGCGTTAATATCGTTTTCTAAAATTAACGCATAAAACTACACGTTCGCTTTCACTCTAGAATACAATATAATAAAACAAGCAAAACTTCCTATTAACTGTCTAGAAATTACACAAAAGCTCCGCCCTCTATTATGTAAGAGCCGTGTGATTAATTGCAATACTAAATTAAACTTAGACAGACGTAGACGGTGTCCGCTGACCGGCCGGCGCCAGCGGCGTGGCGTCTCAGCGCCGGCGCCCGTCGTGACCCTACCTTTGACCAAACGGCGCCGGCGCGGGGCAGTGTGTCGAGCCACGAACATATAACGATTTTTTAAATAATGATGACCTTAATTAGTCTTTTTTTTTTTTAGAGAAAACGATGTCTGTAACATTTAACTCCTTTTAGTTTGTAGGCTTTAGTTCCTCAGTTTCGTAATTTGTCTATGCCTATGCGAGTTTATTTTCCTAAAACAAGTAAGCTGGAACTGGTATGGTCTGAAAGCAGCAGTTGGCTTGAAAGTGTCACGTAAGTTGCAGCGAACTCTTAATTCGAACTAGTTACTAGAAAATATCGTAACACCCTGGCTTGTCTAAGCCATAACCTCGGAAGATGGAAACTTCAGTGCAAAATTTCAACTATATGGTCGAAAGGTTTGGGCATTAATGAGTCGGTCAATGAGTGAGTCAGGACTTTTCTAATATCCACGTACTATATATACATATATATATCTATGTATACTCAGGGATAGGGTAGCTTATTAATCTTAAAAGAGTTTTTAAAACCGAACCGAATTCGACTAATTGTCTATTATTCGTATATTTGTGGGTGTTAAGATTGGCTTGCGATGACGCGGTTGAAAACGTCGAATCAGGCTCACTTTAGCTGATAAAGTAAGACAATGTACTATTGATTAAACTTACACTTGCATTTTGCCTGGCAAAATAACTGCCCAGAGACGAAATCAGTGGCAAGGAGGGTACCATGGTGGAACCCGGAACTGGCTCGAATTAGACGAGCCACACGACAGGCGTTCAACGAAGCAAAAGCGAGGAACGACTTTAGCGACTACAGGGAGGCCTTAACGCGGTACAGTAGTGCGGTCCGTAAGGCAAAGAGATCTGCCTGGAGGAAACATTGCGACCAGATACAATCTGTTCCGGAAGCAATGCGACTAACCAAGGCTATCTCTACAACAAAGGCGATTCCATTAACCACGTTAAAGAATGAAAATGGAGTACGCACAGAATCAGGGAGTGAGACGTTGAAGGTTATGTTCGACACTCATTTCCCTGGATCAGAAGTCATCAAAGACGATCATGATCCAATCAGCTGGAGGGAACAGCAGGGAAGAACCTCCAAATATGACTGGATAATAGCGAAAAGGGTAGTAGATGAATGTAAAGTCAAATGGGCGCTGGGGAGTTTCCAACCGTTTAAGGCACCAGGGCCTGACAACATTTATCCTATTCTACTACAACAGGGCGCCTCCATCCTGGGACCCCATCTCTGCAGGCTGTATAAAGCATGCATAGCCTTTGGACACATTCCCAGAACATGGAGGCGTGTTAAGGTAATCTTCATACCCAAAACGGGAAAATCAGATTACGAAGAACCCAAAGCCTTTAGGCCTATAAGTCTACAATCCTTTCTCCTGAAGACCCTAGAGAAAATGGTAGACAAATATATCAGAGCGGGACCACTGAAAAGATTCCCACTCCATGGACTTCAATGTGCATATCAGGCAGGGAAGTCAACAGAAACTGCTCTTCATCATGTGGTGAGTCGAGCAGAATTTGCGCTGGAAAACAAAGAGATTTGCATCTGCACTTTCGTAGATATCGAAGGTGCATTTGATCGCACTACCTTTGAATCCATCAAGGTTGCAGCCAAGAACCATGGTGTGCCACTACCGATCTGTAATTTGATCGAATGCATGCTAAAGGGTAGAATTATCAACTCTGAATTGCTAGGTGACAGTCTACTTGCACGAACAACCAGAGGATGCCCGCAAGGAGGGGTTCTCTCGCCCCTTCTGTGGAGCCTTGTGGTTGATTCAATCGTAGTAAGGCTGAATAAAGGACCATTCTATACGGTTGGTTATGCGGATGACCTGGTCATCTCAGTCAGTGGGAAGTTTCCCTCAACGGTATCGGGGCTAATGCAATGTGCCTTGGGTTTGCTGGAGGAATGGTGCAATGCCCATCACCTCTCTGTAAACCCGGGGAAAACAACAGCCATCCCCTTTACAAGAATGAGGAACACTACGGGACTGGGTAACCTAACACTTTATGGTACCCAGATCTCTTGGTCCAAGGAAGTGAAATATCTAGGCTTAACGCTGGATAGAGAACTTACTTGGAAACAGCATGTAGACACGACCGTAGCCAAGGCTTACAGAATCTTTGGCATGTGTCGGTCTACCTATGGCAAGACGTGGGGACTCAACCCCAAAATCATTAGGTGGATCTACATGACGATGGTGAGACCGATCCTCACATATGGCAGCATCGTCTGGTGGCCCAGAACCAGGCTGAAAATCTGTAAGAATGCTCTTAGCAAACTTCAGAGAACAGCTTGTTTGGCGGTCACTGGTGCCTTTAGAACCACTCCAACGGCAGCGCTGGAGGTCCTCACAGACCTTCCACCCCTGCACATCGTAATAGAAACAGAGGCAAAGAAAGCGTTACATAGACTAAAGGTGGCCGGACTGTGGGACGCATCTAAACCTCTGACTAGACACACTAAATGGGAAACAAGTGACATTCCTGACAGGATCATGGAAATGGGGTGCGATAAAATATCCCCCATATTCATGTTCGAAAAGAAATTTAAAGTTTATGTTCCAACCAGGGACGAATGGAAACGAGGGCCACCGTCTCCGGATGAAGACAGCCTAATCTGGTATACCGACGGATCAAAAATGAAGTCGGGTACAGGGGCAGGCGTCTATAACAACGACTTCAAGCATAGTCAAAGCATGGGAAAATTTGCCACTGTTTACCAAGCTGAAACTTTCGCAATTCTCCTATGTGCAAAGCAGAATATAGAGTTAGCTATGAAAAAGCGCAATATATTCATCCTGAGTGACAGCCAAGCAGCGCTCGAATCACTCATATCGCCCCGAATCAACTCTGGCCTTGTTCTAGAAACCACCAAAGCTCTAAACAAGCTAGGTGGACATAACAAGGTGCGATTGATCTGGGTCCCAGGCCATATGGGAATCCACGGCAACGAGATGGCGGATGCACTTGCCAGGGAGGGCTCAGAGACCCAGCTTATTGGTCCTGAGCCGTTCGTGGCACTTGCACCAAGTACCATCAACAAGGCCTTAAAAGATTACATCAAAAACAGGCACGGCATCGAATGGAAAGAGCAGCCGGGTATGAAACACTCCAAATCCTTCCTAGGCGAAAACGCCTTAGGACGGAGTAAGTTCATATGCGGAGGCAGTAGAAGGCAGGCCCGACTAACCATCGGTGCCTTGACAGGGCACTATGCCACAAAACAAATGCTCCACAGAATGCACCTATCAACAAATAACTTGTGTAGGGCATGTGGAGAGGAAACGGAGTCAATGCAGCACCTACTGTGTGACTGCGACTCTCTGGCTAGGAAAAGAATGGGACTCCTGGGGTCGGCTTATCCGAGACCGGAGGACTTCAGGCTCTTCGCTCTTAAGGACGTGGCCAAACTTATGGCATCTATCTTTACAGAGAAAGAAGAGTGAAAGGACGGGGTTGCACAAAAGATCCCGATAGGTCGAAGTGTTACTGCAAGAGGGAAACCTCAGCAGGCCCCACTAAGATAAGATAAGATAAGATACACTTGCATTTGGCAAGCGTGGTGGTCCACTGTAGCGAATCGAAGTCAAGTCGATTTCAATGGTGGACGCTAAAACTCCTCCGCAGTTTATAGGCTATTTAACTGACATTTCACTGACTTCATACGTTTAATGTTGTAAATATTAATGTACATATGCTTGTGTATCGTAGGCACATGTTCCTGTGAAGATGAATGTATAAATAAATAAATAAATACAATGTCATCAGCATATCTCCACTGTTGTGACACGAGCCTTTCTTATGAATAGTAAAACTACAGGGTGAATAAAAGTCACGTATTGTGTAATAAAAGAACAGCGTTAGTGTCGGTTGTAACACAGTTGTTTGCTGGCCAGAAAAGAAAGCAGCTTCAAGGTCACGGGCGCCGGTCACAACTGATAAACAAATGCGTATGAATAAATAAAATGTGGCCCACGACCTCATCAGTGTCTTACAATTTTATAGCTCTTTAGAAAACTTGATTTTGTCACTACATAGTATATTAATAGGTAGAGTGATTCAAGTGGAAGGTTTATATGTATAAATACATGCATAATATAGTAGAGAAATACTGATAATATCAGCATTGCATACGTGCCAAAGAATATATATACTATCGCGAAACCCGTGCGAAGCCGGGGCTGGTCGCTAGTTTAGTTATAAATAAGAACGGTAGAGGAGCTCGATGGCGCAGTGGTTAACGCGCCCGGTCTGCGAGTGCTGAGGTTAAGCAACTTTTGCAAAGGCCAGTCATCGGATGGGTGACCAAAATTTATCATCTCGAGCTCCTCCGTGCTTCGGAAGGCACGTTAAGCCGTTGGTCCCGGCTGCATTAGCAGTCGTTAACAACCACCAATCCGCACTGGGCCCGCGTTGTGGTTTATGGCCTGTTCTCCCTATCCATCCATAGGGAAGGCTCGTGCCCCAGTAGTGGGGACATAAAATGAGCTGATGATGATGATGATGAAGAACGGTAGCGGCGCCAGTGCTCGACAATTTTTTTGTAAGTAAACAGCCCACAACTGTCCCACTGGGGCCTGTCGAACACCGGTGCACCACTACCCTAGTAGTAATTAGCCTGTATTACTCTCCTTCGAAAGGCATGTTAAGCCGTTAGTCCAGGCTACATTAGCAGTCGTTGACAACCATCAATCCGATAATGTGATGATACTATCCCACTGGGCAATAGCCTCATTGAAATCAAGTCATCGCTACAATTGATGGGTAAATTGGTTTAATCACCATGCTTGCCAGATGCGGGTAGATATCAAAATTTACTCAATTTATCTACAGTAAAGTCAACTTTAAAGAAAGTGTTCAATCGTATAATTACGAAGATACTAACTTTTGCGAAATTGTTTTTTACAAACTCTTAAGCCTCTAAATTTTCTTTAAGCATAGAAAGTTGCATTAAAACTAGCGTAGCGTAGTTTTGATTTTCTTTTAATAACAATAAAACATACATTAACAGTACATCACAAATCTCTAAGATTTAAATATGTGCTAGAGTTCGCTGTTACTTAATTAAATGGCATAATGACATTCATAAGAGCTATTTGTAGCCTTTTTTTTTTTTTTAAAGTTTGCTGATTGCCTCCGACGGCATTTTTAGCTTCACCGGGCTTTTTTGGGGGCGGCGAGGAACGTAGAGGGTCCCTCAAGCAGTGTGAAACGAATCACCTTCGGAGGTTTTCTAGAGGGAACGGCATCGCGCACTAGTGCGCGTCCCCGTGCCCTACTAGATTCTCCAAAGGGTTCGGATCGGATCGGGAGTTTGTAGCCTAAACTGAATAAATGATTTTGAATTTTGAATTTTGAATTTTGAATTGTTATAATCGAATATTAAGTTTTACAACCGAATGCGGTCGCGCCTTCAGTTTGTTTTTTAAATTATTTTTATTTTACTTCGACGAATGTTTGACCGAAATGTTTTCTCTCTGCTCTTAATCTTGAATATCTCTTATCGTGATCCAATCGCAAAACATACTCGCACTTTGCTCACTGGCGATGGCGTACTCACATATTCACGGGCTCAATCAAATAAAAAAAAATCGTGATAGATCATAATCAACGCAATCACAACATGGCCGCGCCTTGTAATAAAATTATTTATGTAATTAAAATGTGCATGACAAATTGTATCGTAAATAATAGCAGGTGGCACGCGGATTTCCTTGTGGACACTGTGCTAAATATATTCAAATGTATCGGCGGCTGATCACGTTCTGATTATCGGAAGCGGCGGCCCGTGACAGCCAACTCACTTTTTTTCCTTTAGTTGATGGCTTCGTGCGATTAGCACATTTAGCCAGTGTCAAAGAAATTTTTTTTTCAACTAATATGTAAATAAACAATATAAGAATAAGAATAAGAATAAGAATAAATTTATTTCTGTATAAAACTTAGTAAAAAAATAAATAAAAAAAAAACTAAAAAACAGTAAAATTTATAAAATAACATTGTTTATATATTAATATAGTGCATTTTGAGTGTACTGCTTATATTGTAGTTTTAAAATTTAGGTTAGTATTGCCAAATAATCGAAGTGATACCTAAACTATGTAAACTAGTGTACCTGTGTCTTAGGCACCAATTTGGTGAATGTAGGTTAGCGCTTGCTTACTTAACATTTTATTAAATAACAATAAATTAAAATGTTTTGAGTACATTTACATATGATTTTTACTTATCTAGTATGATTGTTACATAAATTAACTTAAGTAATACTTAATAGTAGGACTATTTACTATGTTATCATCACAATAATATGTTTTCCTTTAAGTTACTCTTGTCTTACATTTTACTATATTCATATATTAATTTTTTTTTGCTAAACGATGTCTGTACGGTGCTCTAGACGCCTTACATATATCCTTAATATATCCTTCCTGTATGATGATGATGAATGATAATAGAAATGAGAAGTGAAAAATTATATACCTTCCAACTCAACCCATCGAGTATCTCAGTAAAGGGGGATTTAAGCCAACTCACTTTTGACACGCCTTTTTTTTTTTTAATTAGTAGCATAGACCGTAATATATTATTATGCGTAAAAAGCCACGCGAATAATTGCTTCAAGTAAAATGGTGAAACGGTAAATCGCTACAAGGAATTTATGCTTTTGAGGTAAAGGACTAACATGATTTATATTACATATTTTGAATTTTGTATTTACAATGATATACACCGTTCTTTTTAACCGTCTTAGACCCGCAAGGGGGTTGATCAGATCCTGAAACAACTTTCCCCAAGAAACGAAGGTCAAAAATGAAATATTTTTTAATTTTCCCATACAAACTATGCTCGGTCAATAGAGGCTTTGTATGGGCAAGTGAAAAAAAAACTCGATTTTTGACCTGTTTCTTGGGGAAAGTTGTTCAGTTGCAGGTTTAAGACGGTTAAAAAAGCACGGTGTATATTGTAACAAGATTTATTTATTTATTTATTTAAAACCTTAAACTATCTTTACAGGTTTTCTTAACCTAATGCGATAGCGTGGCCATCCTTAGAAACTAGTTACTACATATCTATCTATCTGAACTTATAAAATAAACGCATATTAAAAGACTTATTATCTAACATAACTTATTATATACAAAGTAAATTTTGCGAGTTCACTCAAGTGATCCCCGAATACGTCCATTTGGTCATGGACCCTGTTTACCACTCGTATTGTGCGGACAAGCGGTGTCTGCGCTAACAGATATTTTACTAGAAAAAATCAACTAGCCTCGAGAAGCTCGAGTGGGAATCGAACCCACGACCTTTGGATAACCGATCCAATGATCTGACCGCTGAGCTACCGAGGCCCCAGAAGACTCGTTGAATTTATATGTATAAAAAAAAAAAAAAAAAAAGTTCTTTGCGATTTACGCTGCAAGCCAGCGAGCGGTATGACGTCACCGTGAAGTTACTACCCTCACAGTCGAAAGAACACTTTTGCTAGTATTTAACAATCAATAAAGATGTAATTCCTTTAAATATTTATACTATTTTGAATGATAAAAGATGATGATAAAAATGTTAAGGGATGTTCCTCCCAAACCTCTTGAGTACCATAAAGATGTGGGACTTTGAAAAGTAACGGTTTATTTACCAACACTCATGCACGTTCACGAACACTTTGACGGTTAATAATCCACCATTAACTACACATTCATTGACTTGCTTGTATATTAAGTATTTAGCCTACATACTGTCCCACTGCTGGCCAAAGGTCTCACTCATTATTTGCCTTTACACAAGTTTTAGAAAATAAAACATTATTTTATCACATAACATTCATATCACCTAATATTTTTTTTTATATCTTAAGTACAAAAAATAAATATATATTTTAAAACGAGTTAGTGCTGTCTGCTGCACTTCTTAAGGGTGCGCCGACCAAAAAAAGCCAAAAATGTAGTCACGCTTAAATTGATATATGGTGAAAAAACTATCGTATTACATAAACAAAATATATATTTAGTATCAAAGGGATTTGTGAACGTGTTTACAATAAGTCCGACCCATAAATTCATAACACACTATAGTTTTTTCTACAATATCATTTAAAGTTGGGCAAAAATCATGAAAACGAGTGTCGACGTTTAGTTGATATCTTATAGTTTATCTAAATTATTATACCTCTAATTAATAAATTAATAAATTTAATAATAAATAAATTTTTATGTCTAAACAATCGCCAATTAACTTAACTACGAATCGTCCGTCTCACATTTTCGATTTATCGAGCGGTTTTTCAAATTAATATTTTTTAAATTAACACGTTAAATTCCCCATACAAAATTAATATGACCGCGCGGCATCAAATAAATATGGACGAAGACATTTTAAATAAAATATATGACACTTGTCACTTACGGACGGCGCACCCTTAAATAAAAGGAGATAAAGTTGTACTTGGAACATCGAGTGTAATAAAGATAAATGTATCGTTTATTGACTATAATGATATCAATATTTCACTTCATTTGAGATGACATCCCAAAGGTGATTTGCTATTCCGATTCCGGGTCAACTACCTCTCACGACGATACTCCATCTATAGAAGCTTTCGAACTGCTCGCATTTGTATGTTTACTTGCGGTTAGTCAGAGAATAACAATATCGTACTCCTTAGCATAGATCATATATTTCGTCGATCGTACCTTCTAAAGACCCTGAAGAATATAATAAAAGCTATAATAAAATCAAAGTAACATGCTAAAAAATAGGGTTTTTTATCTAAACATTTCAAGTTTAGGGTTATTTTGATATTATCTATCCTAATATTATAAAGCTAAAGAGTTTGTTTGTTTGTATGGTTGTACGCACTATTCTCAGGAACTACTGGTTCGAATTGAAAAATTATTTTTGTGTTAAATAGTCCATTTATTGAGGAAGGTTATAGGCACACATTACGCTATGACTAATAGGAGTGGAACAGCAATGAAAAATGTTGCAAAAACGGGACAATATTTTTTTGGAGAGCTTTCCTTGCGTGATCTGCGTAGATTGTTCGCTAAATAACGCGGGTGAAACCGCGGGGCACAGCTAGTAGACAAATAAAGCCTCATTAAACTGGATAAGTAAGTTCCTAGGTTATAAGAATCAAAAAAAAGTAAGGTTAAACCATCTCAGGAATACGGTTACATAGGTACTCGTATTCTCAAACTGTGTACAGTCATGAGCATTAATATGTAAACCATGTAACTCTTAACATAAGGGAATAAGAGTGAAAACTAGTCAAAAGTGTTTATATGTTAATGATCGAATGACTGTACTGTATCTGTCTAGATACAAGAATAGTCTTCTACGCACGCACTGCTAATTGTCAAAACGACTTTTTTCAATAGAAAACCCTAAAAGAGATTTTTTTTTTCGCCAAAATATATAATTATGGCTATTTAATGTTACCTACAGGTTACAGCTACGTCCCGCTTACACCTTTTGGTTTTATAGATTTGAACGCTCCGAAGAATCTAGTACCAAAGATATGGAAACACGCTCAGCTATCTTTAAAAGCATCCGGGGCTTGGTTCTCAAAGGTAGCCGAAGCATTTTCAATCCTAGAAAAATAAAAGACGGTAGTTCGAGAATTGACTTAAAACTAATTGCTTCAATATTTTACACGCATAGTTATTCTGTGTTCGTGGTTTGGGTTTGTTGACAACGAAAGCTGCTTTCGCAACTCTTCCTAAAACAGTAATGCATGCATGTGTCATAGGCGTAAACCTTACTTAAATGTGCAATGAGTTCGTTGAACTCTATATTCATTTTACACCTACTTATTATATTGGGTCTAAGGACCCAAAAAAACGTCAACTCTCTCTCTCTCGTCTCTTTTTCGTCGCTTTCTCGTCATTCGTCTTTGCAGATTGCGATTGCTTTGCAGGTGGCGATTCATCTTTGCAGATGAATACCACAAATTGACAACACAACGCTATAGTAAAATCTGCATGTCCATCGGTTGCAATCACCTTTGGAAAGATGGCACTAATGTCGCTCTAAAGCATTTTCAAAAATCAAAATAAGCAAAATTCAGCGCTTACGTCAGCCTTCCCGGTAGCATAACGGTCAGTGCAGCCGCCCGGATTGCGGAAGACCAAGGTTCGATTCCTGGCTGGGGCGGGTGGGCGTTTAATTTTTTCACTGTATTTTATATAAATATTTAATTCAGCTTAAGTGAAGAAATTAATACTTAAAAATATAAAGTAAAAAAACTTAAAATTATTAAGACTTTTCCAGGATTAACAGGATACATTCATACGGAAGAAGTTTTGGGCAATTTAATATAACAAAGTGCGTACAGGTGCGACATCGAAACAACGTTAAATATAATTAACGACAAATAATTTCCTAGAACAATCCGCGGAATCGATCGATACGATCATTGGTTCAAGACAAAAAAATGCTTTGATTAATAATTGAATAGTTGTCGATGATTGCTCTTGTGTCGTTTGACAGCTATGAATTAGTATATTTATAGCCGGATACGAAGCAAAAAACTGACTGGTCTCTTAATTAGGCTAACAATGTTTTTTATTAAGGTTTATGTACTCACTTCGCCATTATAAAGTAAAGTTAGTTATACTGTCTGACATCTGGGCAAAATATAAGAGAAAATAATCAGTAGTATATAGGTACAGTATCGTAGTACCAAATAGGAAGTAGCAATCAGCCTATATACGTACTAAGGCCTCCATCATTAATAAAAATAAAAATAATAAAAATGTTATTTATTTTTCTCATCACAAAATGTACTTAACTCTAAGATATAGATAGATCAAATATTGTTTTCTATACTGTAACCAAACCAAACCAAAAGATACTATAAGCTCTTTCTGCGTAAAACGGAACGCACCTGATTAAATTTAAATGAGGGTATACAAGCTACTAACTAATTATGAGATGACCAACATCTCAGTCTCCCTGTGACCACGGACCATGCAAAGGATTCGAAACGTCAGGATAAACATTAAATAATGTGTAAAGTAAAATAAACGCGAGTAGATCCGTAAAAGTTGTTTCATTTAAATGTATAGATGGATGACAAAATTATATCGTTTCTGTGAGAGACTGATGCCTGAAGTAGGTTTCAAAGAAACCTGATTTACAAGGCATTGAAATGAAGTCATCGCTAAAATTGGTGGGGACAGTGATCACAAGCCCGGACAACTCGGGTTTGTTGGGAAACACATTTTTCCCGACCTGAGAGTGGAACCCATGTTCTCCGGGTATCAGGCCGTCATTATAATAATCAGTAAGTATATTTAACAATTTACGCTATAATTTCTTTTGTTTACTGATATTTGACTGTATTATTATATAAAAATAACACTTACACAAAAATGAATATTGATTTAGTAGAAGGCCACTACTCTTATCAAACTGCGGGCTGTATAATATATAAATTGGTGGCTGTATTTGTTTTGTTTGGATTTGGATTGTATAAGTAAGTAGGTATATATAACGTTAATAAACTTTTTGAGCGTGCATTTATTATGATATAATGTATCTTTAGATACCTAGAAAAACGCGGTAAGAGCGCTAATCGCGAGTAACGTACCATATCGCTGTAGGTTGAACCCACAATTAATATTCAGACACACTATTGTCAGCTAATTGTATGCAAGTGGAGCGAGGCTGGACTGACGCGCGCACAAGTGTTTGTAAAGGAAATCATTTGCGTTCGAGACGTCATCGTCACTGTTAGTGCCAACTGACAACTAATGTCAAAGTGTAGAGCTGTGATGAAACTTGTGTTGACACATTGCTGTCTCGACAATGTTTGCTTTGAAATTTTGAACGGCTGTACTTTTCTATACAAAGAAGGATATGTTGCAAACTAATTTAATAGGTTATTTAGAAGAAGGCAGTAGATAGAATCAGCACACAATTATAAATAGATAATGGTATCCTATAGGATCAAAAATGTATTTACATTCAAGTGAAATTAATTTCTGAATATTTTGTCTATTTTGGTCAATAGCACGTTCTAATTATGTAAAATAAGATTTTCATGAACTATAAATATTTCATTTATTTCAGGTAGAGCCCCTATTAGGGTTAGTATAACATGTCAATGATATTTTTATACTATTTCTGTTGCTTAGTTGATTCTGATTGAACTTACCAACACTATCCTCTCACTTGATATGATAGCTGTCAGATTTTTCTGTTCTTCTATAAAAAAACTGATTATTAAACACTTTTCATGTGAATTGTACAGTAATAACTTTATTAAGTTCTCGTTACTCAGTTTCGGGTGCAATCGTGACTCGGTGACGTCGTATCAAATGTAACATTGCTATCATTGTTGACACCACAGGCAATGACATAACTTGAGCATGAGCTAACAAGGACCAATTCGAAATGTAGTTTATGGTTTGATAATGTTTATTTGACTTACAAAGCATTTACAGTTCACTTAAGTAAATGCCTCGGAGAATCTAGTAAAGAGTTTAAAAAAAACCTCAAATACATATTGGGATTTTAAGTTTGTTTTAATTGTTATTGTGACAATAGAGATTGGTCAATACGGCTTGAGGAATTAAATTACTTACCTATTTTTAAATCCTTTTAAATTGTATAGGCGGCCAAAAATCCTTATAAAAATAAACAACTAGTCAACTAACAAATGGAATCGGGAGCTCTGGGTCTAAGACTAAACTAATTTATTAATAGTAATGATCAGCTCATTTTATGTCCCCACTGTTGGGGCACGAGTCTTCCCTATGGACGGACACATCAGATCAAAACGGGTTCTAAGGCAATACGTGGTGGTTGCTAACGACTCGCTAATGTACCCGGGACCAATGGCTTTACGTGCCTTCCGTAACACGAAATATATAAAAAACTGTGTATATGAAAAATGGTAAATTTAATAGTCCACAGCAAATTTTTTTGCTAATGGCCAAAATTACAACTCCGAAGTGTCATGAATAAGCCAGCGCACGTTTAGCATGCCCGAAGCATGCCCAGATATCATCACCGGGTTTCACTTGATTCGCGTTTATTGCCCAGATTATGTGGCCGCTTTCTACCGGGGCGTGTCTAGAAAAATAACTGGCTCAGTTTTTGGTTACCTAACATAAGTCTAATGTTTGTCATGCTAAGCGCAATGGCGGTAAATATTCCACAGAAAACATAGAAATTCTAAGTTGTTTCTTAATTATATTTTATAAGACTTTTGCTTTTCTTTTTAGTTTATCAACAATGTAGCATGTTCAATTCCTTCGCTGCTGATGATTCCGAATGGAGTGCGCTTTAGCATTAAGCCTTATCACCATTCACCAAAAATATCGTAAGAGCCGACTAAAGTCCAAGATACTCGCTCTTTAGGCGATGGGCTAGCAACTTCACTGATATTATCTATTCCACGGAACCCTTCTTTGTATATGCTAAATGTGGCGACGATGGGTCACAATGGCGAGTATACTCAAAATTGGAGACAGGGACGTGAGTGTATGTATGTATGTATGTAGATGTATGTATGTGTATATGTATATATGTATGTATATATTATGTATGTATCATTTACTATCATAGTGTGTTTTTGTTTTGTGTGTTGTGAGATTCGATCACGTTAACGATACAAGAATATAAAAGAGATGATTTCAATTGGGCCGTGCAAATTATCGGTACCTATCGTTTTATTAAAACGTTTTTACTAGATTTAGCCTTAGAAGTTATGTTTTCACGTTGTAATTATTCTTTATGAGGCCAAATTTCTTTAAAAATAATATAGGTTTTTGACTTTTAACGATATATTTATTTATATAAACAATTTTTTGTTGTTGTTCAAAACTTCTAAAGATAATTAAATGTCAAACTTATATAAAACATGATTCAATTTACAGCGTACGTTTTATAAAGTTACGCATAGGTTTTTCGTACAAATGGCGTACTCGTACCTTAAAGCATTTGACTTGTACCTACCTATATAAATATAAAATCGTAGAAGACACTCAGCTCTCAAACAATTGAGTTTCTCAACCGCCTGGAAGCGGATTTGTTCTCATTTTGTTTTTATTATACAAGAGAACTAGCGAATGCCCGTGACTTCGTTTGCGTAAAAGCCTGTTTCCCTTGATTCCGCGGAAACTACGAAAAATCCGGCCTTATTTCTTCTTTACATCATAAGGAGGGTTTGGGCTGGGCATTGATGAGACAGTCTGTGTGTGAGTCAGGATTTTTCATGAACTATTGTTACTATTGGTTTTTTACTCAATTAGCTTACCTTTTCTATTTTTATAATTCTTATTTGCCCCAATTAGAAACACTCAAAACAGAACAGTAAAAGAACTCTTTCAAACAAGTCAACTGATAAGTCACCTAGAAACCTTACCAATATTTTACAAAATCGTACCAATAAATTCTATTAACTTTTTATCTATCCAAAAATTGCACAACAATGCCTACTAAAATTATCCGACAATAAAATTGCTACAGTCAGTGCAGCAATTACAACAGTTAACTACAGAACATAACAATGTGCAGTTATTTAACTGCGAAGATTCTCTAGTGATGCAACCACTTCATAACTCAGTGGTTATCTCTTATTGCCATCGACGGCGTGGTGCGGTCTACTTTCAGTGATGGTACCACATTGAGGAACTAGATTGTCCCGAGATCGGAAGTCGCGACAAGAAGTGTGAGCTACACCGTGCCTGATGATGCAACCATGTTTTTCTTATCAGCGGTAGTGGTTGGTTATTGCGACATCGACACTTCGCTCGTTAAATATCGACGACAGTTCAGTGACTTGTTGACATTCGATCACTAAACTTTTTAGGGTAATATTTTAACTCAGGTAAAAAACGAGAAGAGTTAGATTTATTTTTTTTTGGCGAGATTTTGTTGATTGCTTCACACGGCATTTTCAGCTTCACCGGGCTTTTTTGGAGGCGGCGAGACTCTTAAAGCGTTCCTCAAGTCGTGAGAGGCTCGGACCTCGGCTCGGGTTGACCGGGCCGTGGTGGTGGTTAAAGTTAAAAGGTAACGTGATAGAATGTTAGTTAAATAAAACTCGCAATTTTTTGTTTTTTTTTGTTTGTTGTTTGTTGTATTTTCTTTGTCCTGAATTTTTTCCTTTTTCAAAATTCCAAGTGGCGGTTGATTTAGTACTTTTTTGAATTAAATTTTAGTTTACTATCATTTATCTTGATGCCATTCCTGGATCCTTTTGGGAAGTGCGGACATTATGGTCCCAAAGGTGTGGAACGGCCAGGGATTGTGAAGGGTATGAGATAGGCTAAAATATTTGGATTTTACATATAAGTGCATGTGAAGATAAATATATTAGATTAATGATTAGATTTTTACTTTAATTAAAATTGTCTCAAATGCGATCTTACAAAATGTTGAGTACATTGTTGCACAAGACATTCTTGTACGCGAAACTGTTCATGACTCTAGAGGGAATGACATCACGCAATCGTGCTCCCGCACTGTCCAAATAGTTTGGATAGGATTGGGATGGCCTTTACAGGGTTACAATAGTGGTGTATGTTATAAGCAGATGTCATACCACCAACGAAATCCTTTCTAAAAGGTCGAGATCTTGACACCATATTGTCGCTTAATGAAGCTTATAACTCTCCATTGTCCTTTAATTACTTGGGCATCAAACTTAACAGCCAAGTATCAAGGTAATGCGTCAACTATTGTTGCTTAGCATTGGATGCAGCCTTGTCTTTTGATACACATTATGCCAATCAGAGTAAGCCTACACTATGTTACGCCAGACGCTTGACATTTGAAATCTAGATCTCGTGATACAGTGCTTTCTTGAAAGAACTGGTTTTCGAGATGTTCTTTTGTTAACGTTTAGGTATTTTGGTCCATTGAAAGTATATCTTAAAAATTGGAGGCGGTTGTTCGTTTCCTATTTGAAATTTTTTGTTATTGTTCCAAATAAACATTTATTTTGACAAAGTGTTTAATAAATTTGACAGCACAAGCGCGATTCGAACATGACACACACGATTTCAAAATTTTAATTTATTCGCAACAAATTTGAGTTTAAATATAATAGTAACCATAATTATAAAGATGTATTATTTATCTTTTTGAGCGATATAAGTGAAGAAAAATTTGTTACTTTTCGTAATCAGTCGTTTTGTATAAGTAGTAATTGTTATAGATATATATTATTACGTGAAGCAAAAATGTTGTACCCGTTTTTACGAAAATTGCGTGGACGGAGGAGTATGAAATTTCGCACACTTATAGTTATATATATATATAGAAGGTTATCCGAATGTTAATATATTTTTTTAATTGTGCATAAAAATACATTAAATCAACAAAAACAACATTATACACACTACCATGTATTTGACACACACGCAATATGTATTTGACACACACGTATTGTTTGTCTTTAATGCGGCCGACATCTGTCAATGCCAATCCAAACTCACATTCTATCTTTTTAAATTTTTCATTGCTTAGGATACAATCCGTACAGCCTTAATAAAATTACGGTCAAACTTCGACCACTGGGCGACCACTAGTTATTACAATAAGAACATTTTCTGTCTTAAAACAGACACAAGACTCAACAACTTTTTTGTCTTTTAATTTCATTTCTTTTTTTCTTTATAACCCCCAAAGAGCTTGACTTCGAGACACATGAGTTTGTTGGAGACCTTGGCCCAGCTGTGGGACTAGTAAAAAAATGTTTAGTGTTCGGTAGAATAGAAATGAAATAAATATAAAAATATTTAATACAATACATCACACTTAAAATAGGTAGGAGGTGTTGATGAATCAACCTCTCTCAGTAGGCTCGTCACGTAGTAGAAAGCGCGCTTGATCTGGCTCGGAAGGAATGTGGCGTCCTTCGCACTGCACGACTTCCGAGGCTCAGACTATGGCTGCTACACGTGAAGGTGGCACTGGAGAATATATTGATCTGATCCTGCTTGCCACTATTTATTACTACTACTTTTTATTATTTGTTATTATTAATGATAGCTTAAATAAATTCAAAACAAATTTTTTGCTCTTTGTATATTCTTTTGTATTTTAGTGTATAATATGTTGTTATTGCCTTAATAAAACAATAAATAAATACTACCGTTCAATAAATACTACTTAATTTAATTTAAAAACTTGCTCTTTTTATATACAGGAAAAAATGCATTACGCATACCACTACGCCCGGGGAGGCGCAGATGATTATGTGAAACTTATATGTTATACAAATACTAATGTACTCAAATACATAATTGATTAGTGATATAAAGCATAGAAGAAGTTTAGGTATTTCTGCGTAAAATATTGTATATTTTAAAATGTTTTTGTTTTGTTAATATAATTTTAACGCAAATTTTGTTGCGAAACAAATTACAAAAACACAAATGTTAAAAAAAACACGTTAGAACAACGATAGCTCAACTGGGAGAGCACCTGACCCGGTATGTCAGAAGGGTGCAGGTACAAATTCAGCTCGTGGATTTTTTTTTTACATTTGTGTTTTTGTAATTTGTATTTTTTTGTTAAAGTTTATGCAAACTGTTTTACTTAACAACGATTACCACCAACCAAGTTATGGTTAATTCCAGCCATTTTCTTAAGTTTTTTAAAGATACTCAATAGTATCGCGTTTCTTCTTAGGAAGTACATTTCTAGTGATTCATTTTTATAGCTTCGTAAAAAGCAAGATCCGTGAAACTTAAAAATATTTTACTCAGCCTCGGTAGCTCAGCGGTCAAAGCATTGGACCGGGTAACTAAAGGTCGTGGATTCGATTCCTACTCGAGCTTCCTGAGGCTGGTTGATTGATAATTACTAGTAATTCTTTTTTATACTTTCTTTTCTTTTGCGCTTCTCTGTCGCGCCTCCAAAAGATGGAATACGTTTTTCTTCCTTTCTACGACATGTGGTCCTTCGTACGAGGCTTCAAGAGGCACCTCGTGCCGGCAAAGTGAGGATGACAGATGCTGCATTGTTTATACGCTGCATCAGTTGTCTTCGAGTCAAGACTCCATTTTCACTTAACATTAGATGACTCAACATTGGCTACAGCTGAACTTCAGAGCGTCAGTCATCGACGCACTAGAGTTGCTGGTCTATCGGTGTTTTATAGAATACACTTTGGAGAGTATGCGAGTGAAGTACACGATCTCATTCCCCCAGCCCCCTTCCACCATCGAATTACTACGGTGAGTGTTCTGAAGAACTTTTTGATCTAATCCCGCCTTCTCCTTTCCTCTCCCGGACTACACGTGCTGGTCTTAGGAACCACCATCATACTGTACAGACAATCAGTACTCGTACCAAAAAATTTGGCAAGTCGTTCCTCTGTAAGACCATTCGGCTTTGGAATTCTTTGCCGGCGCATGTGTTTCCCAGCTCCTATAGTCCCGGGTCTTTTAAGCGGGGCGTGAAACGGCATTTAAGCAGGCCGTCATGAATGGGTGCGCTTGTTAACGTGCGTGTTCCACGGTGAGGAGCGCTCTCATTATTTTGGACTGCATCGGCTGCTTACCATCAGGCAGGATGTGGTCACTATGACGTGTCATATAAAAAAAAAAGAGGTAAGTACTAGACGCAGGTTAGCTTACCATATGTGTCTACAAAGACATACCAGCTGTCCGTACCAAGCGGTTTGCTAACTCTTTTCTTTTGCGAACCGCCAAAGAATGGAATGCGCTACCTGGTGACGTGTGCCCTGTTCACTACGACCTGGGTCTCTTCAAAGCAAGAGTGAATAGGCATTTCCTGTCTAAGCATATACCACCTTAGGCCACAACCCGCTCACCAACAGGCAGGTTGGTGGCCAAATGATTAGATAGTTTGCATTAACAGTTACACGCACGCACACAGTTATAGACAGAGTGCTACTCGTACTTCGCCGTTCTTTTTTATTAGTTTGGCTTTTTGGAGGAATTATTTTTGCTAACTGTTTTAAGCCCTCGTAACTCAACCTTCACAATAGACCTTAGAGGAGTGGGAGCGGCTGAAAATCAGCGCTGTCCTATGTCAGCACTAGCTGAGCCGCCTCCATTTGCCTTCAAAATTTATATAATGATCTACCCATGTATGCTCTTCCATGAAATATGTGTATCTAATGTTTTTTCTTTAGTTATAAGTATGGAATTGTTACCTACATACTAGTTTTTTTTGAAAGCAATAAACGTATTTATTATTATTATTATTATTATTAAAAAAAACATCAAGTGAAATGTAGTCGATTTCCGTGCTAGTTATAACAAACAAAGAGTTTCTAATCTTAATGGTCTACCATGTATGAAACAGGTCTACCTATTTCATATATAACTCAAACATAGTTAACGTGTCGTAACTCAAATATACTGCAACGACTTCTGAGAACAATGACACAGAGCAAGTGGTTTGAAAGTTGACATTGACATTTAGTAAATAGTTTGACGAATATCTGTAGACTTAATGGGTGGTTCAGATGTGCAACTTCCGGAAGAATGGGTAGAGTAACTAACTTGACACACCTACAGTTACATGATCTGAGTGGCATTTGGTGTTTCATTCATGTAATGTTAATGGCAAAAAATTGTTGTAAATTGGTATTGAGTAGGCGGCGAGAAACCTAACAATTTCTCAAGATGAAACCTCGTTTCGTGAACATTTAAAAACGGTTAATAATTTTTTTTTTCCTTTAGTTGATGGCTTCGTGCGATTAGCACATTTAGCCAGTGTCAAAGTAATTTTTCAACAAGTAATACTTATATAAACAATATATTTTCTTTCCTATGATGATGATGAATGATAATAGAAATGAGATGTGAGAAATGATATACCCCCCAACCCTCGAGTATCTCAGTAAAGATGTGGGGCTTTACAAAGTCCTCGAGCGGACTTTTTGAGAGAATCTGAAAAATGACGTTGCACTGTTTTGTTTCGTGTGCCAACACTCATGCACACCCACGAACACTTAACGGTTAATAATTCACCATTATTTCACATTTATATTCGACATAATACAAATTTTAGAAAATAAAACAAAACCGCAGACATGACTATTCACTTTCCCGCCAAGAAGTCCCGGTTAATCCTTACAGGTGCTGTCATAAGTTCTATCCGCCTCTGTGTACTAATGGTTAAGACCACTGGTTTAGTTCCAGAGGTGCTGGGTTCGATTCCCAGCGGGGGGTACATGTTTGTGTATTTGGTTTGGTTGGTTGGGCTTGTTTGTCCGCCTGGCCAGCTACCAGCATCTTAGCTAAATATGTCACTATAACATCAATGTTTGTAGCATTGTTCTGTTCCGGCAGCTAGAGATAAGATAGCGAGTTCTTCAGTAGTTGAGGATCATGGGTGAAGTGCGCTTCCACCTTCGGCCTTATCATCACTTAACATCAGGTGAGATCAAGGCCTAGTGCTTAGCCATAAATTATTAAAAAAATGTTAATCACTGCGCCATTGAGCTCCTCATGTGTATTTTTTACCATTGAAAATGGTTATCAGATGCAAATCGCCTGAGACGTATTTTTGGCCATAGCTCCGAAGATTTTGAGAGGAAAGAATTGAGAATTGAGATGGAAATAGTACCAAGAGTTGAAGAATTTATCAAGACACGTGTGAGCGTTTAAATTTTGAAAATCGGCTGGAAACTTTTTTTGAATTTTGAAAAATGTAAAAAAACGGGTTTTTGGGGGTGTTGGTAAAATTGAAAATATTAAAAAAAACCGACTTAAGAAAAAATTAAAAAAGGGCCCTAGGGTATTAGTTTAGCTACAAAATGGCGAAAAAATTTGAAAATCGGTTAATAATTGTAACCTGTAGGTGGTCCCTTTAGATTTGGTATCGTAGAAAAACGGGTATTTCCGTATATATCGGATGCAGGCGAGAAGTTCATTCAAGTTGAAATTTTGAAATACGGTTAATAAAAATAATAAAAAATATATATAAAATATTAATAATTAACTTATGTTTTTCTTATGTTTTTCTTTTCATAAATTGTTGTATTCATTTTCAATTCAAAATTCAAAATTCAAAATCATTTATTCAGTTTAGGCTACAAATAGCTCTTATGAATGTCATTATGCCATCGGTTCGTAAGTCTACTCTGGGCGGGAGAACTTGTACTGAGAAGAACCGGCAAGAAACTCAGCAAGTGTCAAGCTCTTTTCTCCCTTACAGCGTCAAAAATATTGGAAAATGCCCTATCATAAAAGGACACTTTCCATCACAAACAAACACAAAAAAAGGACAATCACAACACCCAAAAATACAAAAAAATAATAATAATAATAAGTTTTGCAAAAATTACATCAGGTACCTACCAATTTAAATTTTCACAATGTCATACAGTACTTATAAAAGTCAAAAATTATCTAAGAAAACAAAGTTAAAGTATACGAGTACAATAATAATAAAATTAGATAAGTAAGCAAGAGCAGACCTGCCTCCACAGGAGGCACCCGTTCACGAGTATGATATATGAATCAGCCATCGCTTCACTCAACCATATCTTAGGGAATGTAACGACCCGACGCACATGCCACCACCGCAGAGACAATAAAGAGAGCATGCCACACTCAAGCTACTCTAAATAAGAACTCAATGAATTGTTTAACGCAACATAAATATTGTTTGTAAACTGTAGGACACTGCTGATAAAGGCTATCATATCAGCGCTAAGATATTAAAGTATAATGATTGATCCAAATAAAACAAAATGTGGATTTTTTATTATAACCAGGCTGCTTTATCATCTAAATATTCTTTGACTGTATAATAACCTTTCTTAAGTAAAGAAGATTTTACATGATTTTTAAACTTATGTAATGGTAAATCTTGTACAGTACTAGGTATTTTATTATAGTAGTGTATACCTTGCCCCAAGAAAGAGCCAAGGACCTTTTGCAGTCTGAATAGTGGCATTACAAGTTTTTTCTTATTTTTAGTATTGATATTGTGTATATCACCGTGTTTAGTAAATGAGTTGATATTGCAACGCACAAAGACTATGCAATTATAAATAAACTGAGATGCAACTGTAAGAACACCAATATCTTTAAAAATAGTTCTTAGAGTAGTTCGGGAACCTAGTCTATAGATGGTTCTTATTGCTCGTTTCTGCAAAATAAATATAGTTTCAACATCAGCCGCTGTAGCCCACAGTAAGAGGCCATACGACATGACACTATGAAAATAGCTAAAATAAACTGTTCTAGCAGTATCAACGTCTGTCAATTGTCTTACTTTTCTGATGGCATAAGCAGCAGAACAATGCTCCGATTCTTGCGGGGATTGCGAAATCTGTGATTTTTTTTCTTATCACAAAATTAAACATGGTCTTTGATGTGAACAGCTGGTGTGGACGCTGGCGCGCGGCGGCGACGGATACAGCTGTCCCTACGGCCAGAACTGCGGGTTTGAACCCGCGCCGCCCGGCCGCGCGCCCGCCTGTGCGCAACCAGGGCTCACCTACTGCTTGTACCCGGAGCCTTACCCTGAGTATGTTATTATCTTAACCATTTAAATTTTAGCATGTAAGTTATACACAGAAAAGTACGAATGCCGGAAGCTTGGGACAAATTCAATATAAGCTTTAACAATCACTTAAGTACTGACGTCAAAATCTATAAATACTGTCGGGTGTAAGTCCAAGAAATGAATATGGTAAAAACGGTAAAAGCACAAAGTTGAATTCACAATGGTATAATTGGTAGAATGGTAAAATTATGATGGTTTTATGGTAAGTGAGAGTACGCGCGGCGTAGTTGGTGTCCGAACTTAAACTGGCGATTAATTATTATAATGCATAATGACAATAATTAGCGCGTGTCGCGACCGCGAGGTAAATGTACTGTACTTCGTACAAATATGAAACAAAAAGAAAACGTTACAACTGAACTACTAGCTACCACCAGTTCGGAATTTGGGAGAGCCTTCAACCGAGCAGAGCTGGCAAGAAACTCAGGAAACTTTTTTCTTCATATTTTCACTCAAAACTACATGAATTGTAACTTATACATTTTCGAAAACGGGAGAATTCAGAAACTTCGCCCTTAAAGACGCCCACACTTATGGCAGTCATACTCAGTAAGGAAGGAGAAAGAAAAGTTGGGGTTGCATAAAAAATCCCTACTGAGCGAAAGAAAAACCTCGCTCCTCACTAAGATAATGTAGAATGCATTGTGGATTTAAAGCCGACCAGTATACTGGTCTGCATTTCCTCCAACATAAATTAACAGATAAAAAAAACTTCCTCCTACAATTTCCAGACACATAATCCGCCAGCTGATCGAAGCCGGCCAGTACGACATCCGGACACTGCTCTCGGACGAGAGTAGGGACGACTTCAACGCCAACCGTAAGCCGGAGTACCCGTACGGGTACGGGCCCAACTCGCTGCCCCACGTCGACCAGATATCGCTGGTCAACGACCCGCTTTACCCTAAAGACTACAACACCAAGTACCACACGAGATACAACCACGGTATGACAGTACATTTTTATGTTCCTTCTATAAAGTTCTTTTTGAAGAAATTTATAGTTTATATTACTGATTTATTATTTATTTATCGAGGACGATGGCGCAACAATGGTGGTGATGGTTAAGCAACTTTCGCCAAGGCCGGTCATCGGATGGGTGACCAAAAATGTATCGTTTTGAGCTCCTCCGTGCTTCAGAAGGCACGTAATATCGTTGGTCCCGGCTGCATCAGCAGTCCTTAACAACCACCAATCCGCACGTGGCCCGCGTGGTGGTTTATGACCCGATCTCCCTATCCATCCATAGGGAAGGCTCGTGCCCCAGCAGTGGGGACATAAAATTGATTACTTATTTATACTTTTTACTATCGATTTTAATTGGACGTGTCTATGCCTTTATAGTGTATCTGGATTTAACGGGCGGCGACAAACCTTAGGTTTACCTCAAGTCGTATTGTCCGAACAATCCTCTGTTTTTAAGAAAAGAGCATTAAGCAAGCGTAGCCACCCCCTTCTAAATTCTCCGAGGTGCTTTTCGGTTGTCGAAAGGGAATACCCGAAGACGCCTCTAAAGACTACGACCTTGGTTCGGGTTGACCGTGTCGAGGGGGAGCGCTCACCCAGCCACATGCTTATACCTTTTTTGAAGTGTCAGCAGTTTTTAAGGGGCTGTACAATCAGACCGTCGGCTTTTGCACAGCCCCTTCTTTGCGACAGATGACAGAATGTCGCAGAAAAGACCACCGCGTCCCACGACCTTGGGTTGGAGACCATAACATTGACTATGGCCGAGAGAGAGAAAGAGAGGTCGGATCACACCGCGCGCAGCCCGCAAATCTTGGCAGGATTGCTTAAACTCCCTGCTCAAAATTATTGTAGCAAATAATAAGAAATAATTTTATAACTTTTGTTACATAACAAAATTATTATGTATATCATTTTAGCTTGACTAATAACGTTTAAAAATTAAACTTCCAGACATATTCACGCAGAAGACGCCTCTCCAACCGCCGTCACCAGTCGACCCGTCACCTTACAACATCAACGCTTACCAAGCCTCCAACTACTCCAAGTTCGGCTACCAAGGTTACCAGACCGGGTCCAACTACTGGACCCCTACTCTCAACCAGTACGACAGCGAGTACAATAAGAAGGGCTACAGGCAGAACGCGGCACCGAACTTGGGATACAACCCGAGTTACTACAGTACAGCTAATGGCGGGTACAATTATGACGCGCCGGCGCCGGATTGGTTCCGGCAGGCGTCCACGGAAGTGACGCATTATAACCCTAACGAGTGGTGGAAGTAAGTTGATTCTTATTTATATATTTATTTTATATTATCTGACCCGATAGACGTCGACCTGTCTAAGTTTTAATAAGTATGTGATCGCTTTCTGAATATACGATATATTCCCGTTTGTATACGGTTCTACGAACGCCATCTATTAAGAGTAATCCAAAGTGCCAATTACCCTTACAAAATTACTAATTTATAATTTTTCGATATCTCCGCCGTTTTATGAGTTTTTCCATTTTTTTCGTTTTTGAGTTTTAGCGAGACTAACGAACAATGGATTTTTATTTATACAGAATAATTCATGTTTTTTTTCTTTTGATTACTAATGAATGTTCTGCTAAGAGTAGATATAAACATATACGAAGATATAGACATAGAAAATAATTTTATTTACTATTATAACACACAATAGTATTAAAAATATATTTTTTTTACTTAAAATATTTTATAAAAGTCAACACAAATTTCAATAAATTCAAAGTTCCTATATTTACTTAATTCTTACAAACTAATAAACCAATTTTAATGAAACTTTCTAAGCTCAAATACAATGATCTTCACAACTGTGACTGTTCTACAGTTTTCCTAAAATATTTGCTATTTACTGACAGAAAATGTCTCTTTAATAGATTTTAAGTGATTTGAAACTATCCATAGAGAACTTTACATTGCATGAAATCAGTTTAATAAACATTTATGCAGACGTATATTATTAAAGTTACATGCACTCAAGCTGTGTGCTTATAAAATGTTAGTTGACATTTGCGTTTTCTTGCAACTCGACGTAATTATTATGTAAAACTTCCTAGTGAGTAAATGTAGAGAGAAATTACTAGTTCTAACATCTAGAATCGAATATTAGCCTGTTTTGCAATAGACTAAATGGAATACCATTTAGTCTATTGCAAAACATATTATAAACCTTAATAAACTTAAGTCCGATTTTAATTATAAGTCCGATAAGTCTTATCCAAAGATTAAATAACATCAAAGAATGACATAATGACAGATTCTCTATCGAAAATATGTCACAATGACAATTTTATTCATTGGATAAAACTTATTTGGGAATTGAAAAATCGGACCTTAGTCACGCAATGTTAGCTTTGATATCACGGAAAGGTAATCTATAATAAGTATACGGAGAAATTATATAGTTTTATTGTAACCCTAACAAAATTTTACATAAAACTTCAATAAACACTAAATTAAAAATTTGGCTTTTTCGCTTTAAAGCGGTCTCTTACCGACAGCCAGTCGAGATAGAGGGATGGAGGGTGGGTGAAGGTGGAGGGTGGACAAACGTAAAAAAAATGTGTAAGGACTCAAAAATAAAATAAATTAATGCATAGATACCGAATTTAAATACTCCATAAGATTTACGTATTTCTTCTTTTTATGGTGCCGTCCCCTGCCGGAGATTGGGGATCATCATGGCAATCCTGACCTTGTCAGTTGCCGCTCGGAACAAGTCTCTTGTACTCAGTCCGTACCAATGTCTGAGATTTTTGAGCCATGAGGTGTTGCCTGGTCTATGGCGTCCTTGTATCTTCCCCTGGGTGACAAGTTGGAGAAGGGCGTACTTTTTAGGCTTCCGTAGCCAAATGGCCAAAAACGGAACCCTTATGGATTCGTCATGTCTGTCTGTCTGTCTGTCTGTCTGTCTGTCTGTCTGTCTGTCTGTCTGTCTGTCTGTCTGTGTCTGTCTGTGTCTGTCTGTCTGTCTGTCTGTCTGTCTGTCTGTCTGTCTGTCTGTCTGTCTGTCTGTCTGTCTGTCTGTCTGTCTGTCTGTCTGTCTGTCTGTCTGTCTGTCTGTCTGTCCGTCCGTATGTCACAGCCACTTTTTTCCGAAACTATAAGAACTATACTGTTGAAACTTGGTAGGTAGATGTATTCTGTCAACCGCATTAAGAATAACACAAAAATACACAAAAATAGAAAAAAAACAATAAATTTTGCGGGTTCCCCATACTTAGAACTGAAACTCAACAATTTTTTTTTCATCAAATTCATACGTGTGGGGTATCTATGGATAGGTCTTCAAAAATGATATTGAGGTTTTTAGTATATTTTTTTTAGTTTACGCGAAAGACTTTCGTGGTAAAATGTGTCTCCCCACCATGTAACTTCTAAAATAAGAGAATGATAAAACTAAAAAAATATATGATGTACATTACCATGCAAACTTCCACCGAAAATTGGTATGTACAGGTTAATCTAATCCAATACAAAGCGGTCCACACCTAAGGTTCACATTTGTTATTTTTTTTATTGTTAGAAGAGAGATAGACGATAGTTCACCCGCGCGGTTCTGATTAATCAGCACTAAAATACGGGTTAATCCGAAATGTACACAGGATAATCATATTTAAGGGTTATCTTATCTTATCTTAGTGGGGCCTGCTGAGGTTTCCCTTTTGCAGTAGCACTTCGACCCATCGGGATCTTTTGTGCAACCTCGTCTTTTCACTCTTCTTCCTCTGTAAAGATAGATGCCATAAGTTTGGCAACGTCCTTAAGAGCGAAGAGCCTGAAGTCCTCCAGTCTAGGATAAGCCGACCCCAGGAATCCCATTCTTTTTCTAGCCAGAGAGTCGCAGTCACACGGTAGGTGCTGCATTGACTCCGTTTCCTCTCCACATGCCCTACACAAGCTATTTGTTGATAGATGCATTCTGTGGAGCATTTGTTTTGTGGCATAGTGCCCTGTCAAGGCACCGATGGTTAATCGGGTCTGCCTTCTACTGCCTCCGCATATGAACTTACTCCGTCCTAAGGCGTTTTCACCTAGGAAGGATTTGGAGTGTTTCATACCCGGCTGCTCTTTCATATTTAAGGGTTAATCACCAATGCGGGTTAAGCCCCTAACCGGTTAACCTGTAAACCCGAATAATAGGTAACTGTTAACGACTGCTAATGCAGCCGGGACCAACGGCTTTACAGGCCTTCCGGAGAACGGGCTTCGAAAGGCACGTAAATCCGTTAGTGAATTAATATAATATCTTATATTTAGATACCATTTCACTTAATATTACGTAGCTATATTATATAAATAACAGTAAACACTTGCTTCCTTGTGTATTGCCGGGGATAAAGAATTGCTCCACCCCATCTCTTCCCGTGGGTGTCGTAAAAGCTGACTAAGGGACTATTCCAGAGGATGGGCAGCAGCATCTCTCTGAGGTTAACTCTCAATCAACTTACTGCGATCTTAACCCGCCTGCCAAGCGTGGCGATTATGGCAAATCCCCTCATGTATTCTTATGTATCCTTGGGGGAGGCCTTGGTCCAGCAGTGGACGTCTTTTGGCTGAGATGACGATGATGATGATGACTCACTTAAATTACTTGCACTTAGGTATTGAGTAGGAAATACTTAGCAAGGAAGCCGAGTAATCATAAAACAGTTAGTTTAATACCTGCCCTCTGCAGATCACGCCAAACCCTCTGGTCAGAATCAAGACTGACATTTTTATCCACAACGTTATGACCAGAGGTCTAATTAGATAGAGTTATGTACTTACACTGATTTCATATAGCGAAAGAATAAAGTGGATATGCCTCAAATCCCGAGATTAATTTTTAACCTAAATTTTAGCCACCCGGGATTGTCCATTAGAAATCCCGGGAAGATCCATATTAATATCAACATTTCGATGCAAGTACATAAAAAATATACCTAATTCCGACCTCTGGTAATGGCACAAAATAAGGACACCCAGAAGGTAAGAAGGAGAATGTGTGCGTTGCTCGAGCGCGTTTGTGTGAATCTTACCTTCTGCAGACTCCTTACCTTGTGGTTATGATCCCTTCTCGACCCAACTCAACTGGAGAAACGACGGCGCACAAAAGTTTTTTATATAAATACTAGATGACCTGGTGAACTTCGTATCACCTACATATATTTGTGAAAAATATGGTCAAAATTTAATACAAAATTTTTATCTAAGTACATACAAGCAACTGACACTTTTACACTTTTTTTTATTTCTGAAACAGAACTGTTTTGTATTCTAATAACACAGACCAAGGAGATCAGACCTCATACTACAGCTATGAAACAAACTTTCTAAACGCACCTATAAATATTTGACAACCAAGTGACAATTTTTTATTTCTAAAAAGACAAAAGACAGCAAATGTTTAACAGCTAGGAACATTTTGTATTGGAAAATTAAATTGTCGTTTTCAGTATTTTCCGTTACTTATTATTTATGTTTCTCACCGTTTAAACCTTCCCTGAACTTCCACAAATATTTCAAAGTCCAAATTAGCCAAATCGGTCCAGCCATTCTCGAGTTTTAGCGACTCAAACGAACATTAATTGATTTTTATTTAAATAGATGCGTATTGCAAGCCATAAGTAGACTTTCAAGAGGAGCTCGATAGCGCAGTGGTTAACGCGACCGTTCTACGATCCCTGAAGTTATGCAACTTTCTTTATCGAATGGATGACCAAAGACGAGTCATCTCGAGCTCTTCTGTGCTTCGAAAGGCACGTTAAGCCGTTGGTCCCGGCTAAATTAGCAGTCCTTAACAACCAGCGCACCGCACTGAGCCCGCGTCGTGGTTTACCGGACGTTCTCCCTGTAGTAGTTAAAACAGCATGAGCTGGTGATGATGATGAAACATTAATTGCAGGTACATATCGCCGTCCCGCTCCGACGTGACCGTGGAGCGCTCGGTGACGTTTCCGACGCGCAGCTCGACGGGCCGGCACGTGCGCCGGCGCCGGAACGCCGAGCTCGTCCGGGAGTCTGCAAAGAGGACGCTGACGGGGGCCGAGGCTCTGCGGATCGCGTTGGGCTTGGCCAGGTGATCGTCATCGAGAAACTTTAGAAAATAAAATATAATGCGACAGCAGTCACTGCTGAACGCAATTTTATTTCATTGGAAGTTTGAATTTGACTTAGTAGCAGAAGACGTAGTTGAAGGGCTGAAGTTACCTTAGACCCATTTAATTTCAGAACTTCCGTGGACATAGTATAGTCACGTTTCATTAATCTGTATCTACTGTCTGTACCCATGTTTTGGCGAATAAATATTTATTTATTTTGTTAAAAATTTTAATTTGGAAAGAAATGATCTCACACGGTGTAGTGCAGGTTGTCTACCACCTGCTGCTGTGTACATTTAGCTACGCTTTAGCGTCCTACAATTTGTATGGCATGTTAAAGTTAAGCTAAACACATGCCTTCTCAAAAGTTCAGCCATTTAAATCTATTCCGTTCTTATCCCAGTGCAGAGACGTCAGCGGAGCGTACGCGCCGCCAAACATCGAGCGGCGGCGAACTCTGTCAGATCAGGACGGAGTACATCACCCCCCGCGCCGCGCTCAATAACCGCGGCAACTGGCGCTACGTCGTCAACATGCCCGAAAATATGACGCAGCTGGTGCGCGCCGAACTCTGCGCGTGAGTATCAACCACTGTGACTCTAGCGCAACGTCATAACAACTGGCGCTACGTCGTCAATATGCCCGACTACATGACGCAGCTGGTGCCCGCCGAACTATGCGCGTGAGTATCAACCGCAGTGATTACTGGCGTCAGGTAGTCAACAGTCGTACCAACTGGCGGTGCGACGTCAATAACCGTAGCAACTGGCGCTACGTCGTCAACGCACAGCTGGTGCGCGTCGAGCTCTACGCGTGAGCATCAATCACTGCAGCTACGGTGTGTGCTACGTTGTCAACAACCGTAGCTACCTGGCGCTACGTCGCGCGTCGTCAACACACCTGTGTAGCTTAAGTACGCATCGACGATGATACTAGCTACCTTGATGGACATTATAAGACTTTTTTTTACTAAAAGAAAAGAGAAAGATTATGGCTCTAATTTTACCATTCAGTGACAATAGATCAGCCACTCAAAATCTTATCACAAAAACAGTGTCGGAAGTACAGTACTGGCTCAGAGCCGAACAAATATAAAAAATCTGGTCTCAGAAACAACATTGAAAGTACCATAGGAAATAATATATAATATATCAAAATGCCTGGCGTAAATTGTAATTATGCTGAATCACTGGGAAATGGTGTCAGCTATCAAATAATAAGGTCATTTTTCCTTTAGAGGTTTGTACTCAAAAGAGAATAATAGCCAACACTTTAACCTAAAAAAGTTGAGAGATTTAATTTGTCTTCTGTAAAATTAAGGTCTGATATTTTTTTATATTAATAAATATTTTTTTATCAAAATGAGTTTATTATTAGCTCCATGCTTTAGATAAATAAATTTCTACACATCTTTACTCAATTTTCACAGCTACGTTTATAATTGATATTTTTATTAATATAACAGCGATTTAATTACTTACAAGTTTTTTAATGGTGGTTTCAATTGAAAATTTAAAATCAATTGATTGTAACTCATATTCGATTAAGTTATTTATTATGGAAGAAAAGTAAAAATGTTTGAAATATAATAGCATGGTCCGTTAATCGATTTAAATGGTGGCAGCTCTATCTACTAGTCTGCATTTGGGAACAAATTATTATTTGGGCCTTTTGAAATTTTGAAAACAGAGTCAGGTAAGTATTTATTAATTATTAGAATGGTGATCAACCGCCTCTGTGGTCTAGTGGCTAAGACCACCGGTTTAGGCCCAGAGGTCCCGGGTTCGATTCCCAGCGGGGCGTACAGGTTTGTGTACTCGACTCGGTTTGGTTGGTGGTAGGGCTTGTTACTCTGCCTGGCTAGCTACCACCATCTTATCTAAATATGTCGCCATAACATTAATATTTGTAGCATTGTTGTGTTCCGGCAGCTAGAGATAAGATAGCCAGTGCCTCACTAGTTGAGGATCCCGGGTGAAGTGCGCTTCCATCATTGGCCTTATCATCACTCAACATCAGGTGAGATCAAGGCACTGTGCTTACCCGTTAATATAAAAAAAATGATATCTGTAAATAACATTGGATCTTCAAGCTCTGAGACACTTCATTGATCTGATACCTACAATATTTCCTGCAGATAGATTTCTGAGATATCCTTATTATTTAGATATATGAGTATTATACAACTTTGTGATCAATACTGGCTTAAGTGTAGAAGCTTAAGTTTTTGGTAAGTGCTACTGCCATCTTGTGTCGGTTTATGGAACTTTTATGCTATACGAAAAGCTTAAGTTAATGTCATTATGTGTAGGTGTTAATTAGAACAAGGTAAAAGGTTTATTAAATCTTTTAACGAGCTTTTTTTTATCCTAAATTAATATTTATAACTACTGTGTTTAAATCGACCACTGTATAGGTATATTATGCAAGTATTGCAAGTAGTACAGCGCCATCTGTCGTGCAGTAGTAAAACTATTATTTATATTTTGTTTTAAAAATTTAAGAAAAGTCAGATGTTTTTTATATCAGTCATTTATAAAATAATATTATGTTTATAGATCATCGGAATGCAGCGGTCTCTGCACAGTGCCCACAGGCTACACTTCCCGTTGCGAGCAAAAGTTCATTCAGAAGCGTTTGGTGGCGCTGGGATCGACCGGAGACAACCTTTACACTGACTTATTTTGGATACCGAGCTGTTGCCAATGTACAATTGTAGCTAATAATCAATAATGTAAACTAATAATTCATTTGTGATTTCTTTAAATATTGTGCTAAAAGAAGCTTTGGAGAGTTTCGTCTATCCGACGCTAGAGGGCCAAGAAAGCTTTGTGGCAACAAGTTAAAATAATATTTGCCAGTACTACTTTGTCACGATCACTGTGCCGTATAGTAATTTCAATGTCGTACATTGTTTTCTCTACCCGGCGCTAGATGAACTAGAAAACTTTGGGCAACGAGTAACTTGAAATAATATTTGCCAACACCTCGTCACGGTCACTGCCTTAAAATATTTTATTTAAGTTCTAGTGAATACTACGATATCATGACATCATAATTTAGATGCTATTTTCAAAATTATTATTATTAATTTTGTCTTGTTATGTTTAAATTTTCAACAATAACTTCTTTTCTCTTACTTAAAATGCTATCTATAAAATTACAGGTTGGTTTATAATATAGATTTCGTATTCAGTTCCTCATTAAAATTCGAAAAAATATATTTTGTATATTCGATAAATACTATCCTAAAGGCAGAGTATTATAAAGTTAAGCTGACTCCACTGTAGCGATTAAAATTATAACCAAGTATTAATATTTTAGTTAAACAAATTGTAAATATTAGTTTTAAGTTGTAAATGTGGCTATTTGTTAGTAATTTAATGATTAATTTTATTATAAAAGCGATTTTGTTGATAACAGTGTCGATAAGAGGCTTAACTACGAAAGTGTACAGCTAACGGTAGAGATATTGAAGTTTAATTATAACGCTGTGCAAAACAAGTTTTGTGACGATTTTGTATAATTACCTGATTAAATGATAACTTATCAGCTTTGTGTATTTCATTGGCCTTATTGGAATTTTTGTCGCAGGCAATTTTATGTATTTTTTACATTAATTACGATCATGTAACGCATCCAAAGCCAATACGTTTGTTTGAAGTATTGGGTTACGTCTTCAGTATAGGCCTTAGGGATTGAACCTCCATGTGTTGCATTCAACCTAAGCATCCACCCGTTCGACTCCTGGCGCTTGAATAGATCGAAGTTTGAACGTGAACTAAATGAACATACTTTCACATTTATAAAAAATAAATGTAAATAAATAAATAAATGTAAATGTTTCCCACACTCACACCAATTATCTAGCCCCAAGAAAAGCTTCCTTAAGAAACTCGTTATATGGTTAACTAGACAACGGATAAACATACTTAATATACTTAAATACATACTTATTATACATAGGAAACACCCAGACCCGAAACAATTTAGAAAAACAGGTATTTCTAAATTGATCCGACCGGGGATCAAACCCGGGACCTCAGAGATGGCGACACCATGAAAACCGGTGTGCAAGCCACTCGACCAAGGAGGTCGTCAAAAAAATAACAATAAAATGTATATATATAACATTAATGTCATCAAATGGCGAATAAACCTCAGCACCTACACATTATTATTTATAACTAGCCGTCACCCGCCCGCTTCGCTGTGTGAAAGTAATGGATCAATGAATGCTAAATAAAATAATTATTAGGTTTACCAACATCATATATAGACATATAGCATATAATTTGCACAATGTCATGTTGTTTCTACATACAAATTTTCATCAAGATCAGTCAAGCTGTTCCTTCTTATAAGATGACATACAGACAGACAGGCAGACAGACAGACGGACAGACAAAAATTTCAAAAATCGTAGAATTGGTGTCGGTGAGTCATAAAACGAATATTTATCCTAAAATTTGTCAAAAAATTGCATGTACAGACAGAGCCTACAGATATATATAGACGTGTATATTTTATTTAAATCTATAATTATATTAATACGTGAAGCGAAAACTTTGTACCCCTTTTTACGAAAATTGCGCGGACGGAGAGTATGAAATTTCGCACACTTATAGATTATATAGAGAAAGATTGCAGAATGTTAATATTTTTTTTAAATTATGCATAAAAATACATTAAATCAATAAAACAAACATTACACACACTACCATGTGTTTGACACGCACGCATATATACTCTTTTCAAAAATTTCAAAAATGGAAGAGGAGCGGCCGTAATCTGTCAATGCCAATCCAAACCATGAAGATGTAGCTATATCTACCAGCCAAACTCACATTCTATCTTTTTCAATTTTTCATTGCTTAGGATACAATCCGTGCAGCCTTAATAAAATTACGGTCGACCACTGGGCGACCATTAGTATTAGTAAATTTATAAAAAAAACTGTAATCTTTTTGTCATTCGATGTTTGGAACGTTTGAATCGAGGCACCCGAGGTGACCCGAATGCCTCCGGGGAAGCCCGAGCGAGCACGAGCCGATCCGTAGTCAAGTTACGCACTCTCGTTTTCAATAACTATCTAGGTAATTGTGCTATCACATTGGTAACGAGCAATTGGGGAATATAACTAGGTTTAATCTTGCTGGTGCACCATATAGTGTCATTTTAGACTACTGGTGTGAACCCATCGTTATAACACAAGCGTAATAGCTTTCTGGGGCGGTTAACAGGCCTAATAAATAAAAAATTCAAAAATTCAAATTCAAAATTATTTGTTGCATGCCATAGAGTATGTATTAATAGAGAAAAACATAAGTTAACTTCTTATATCCCATTAATGTCTAACCACCTCTGAACTAACGTACCAACATTTCTTTGCGAAACTGCGGTAGTTATAATAGATATTTTTTTATTTTTTATAGCAACTTTTTACAGCAATTACTTATTCTCTAAAATACATTTTTTCTTAAACTATAGTGCAAAAACAATAACAGGCAAACACAGCATTAGTAATATATAAACTGTGTACAAACATATAAAACAAGAGATTACGTAGGTACCTGACATTCAGGATAATAAGAGTAAAGATTTCTAGAAATTAGTTACATTATTAAATTAAATAAATTTAGTTAAATTAAATAAATTAACTATGCTATCTAAAATGAGTATAAAGTTAAAAAGGAGTAAAGTTAATTTTTGAAGTGGTTCAACGACGAAACCAACGAATCTGGGGGTCGACCGCATAACTCTCGCTTTCGATCGCTTTGAAGGCGAGGCGAGGAGGAGGCGTCATCTTGTAATTTCGAAAGCAATATGAAAGCAATACCTATCAAAAGGTATAGCTTTCGATATTATTCGATATTATATTTCGATATTATATTAGAAAGCGAGGCGAGGGCCTCGCTTTCAAAGCGATCGAAAGCGAGAGTGTTAGGGGGTTGGGGGGCTGTTTCGTTTTCGGCTTTATAAAACTTATTACGTTCATCACATAGTCTGTTGACTATGCTCTGCGTGCCCAAATTTGTTCTGTAAAACTTCAAAGAAAATGGCTTAAAGTTCGCAATTTTAGAGTTTTGCCGAGGTACTTTAAAATTAATTTCACCGAAAAGTTGAGGAGAATCAATGAGACCTCTAAGGATTTTAAATAAGAAAACTTGATCGGCCACCCAACGATGATCCCTCAGGGACGAAAACTCATAGTAAGCTAGCCTGTCCCTAAATGTGAAGAATTCATATTTTTTACCTTGGTGTATGGATAGGAAAAACAAGAACCTTTTCTGGATCAAACCTGATAATTTCTAAATTCATTTCACTAGGAATTGACTTGAAACTTTTTCGCTTGTTTTTATATAGCTCCAAAAAGCTTTCATATTTTTCTTCAAGACAGATTCCTCAATATTGTTAGAGTAACATTTCTTAATAATAAATGACACCTAGATCTTCCTTCACTGTAGCCAAACTAAGCAACAGGATTGCTATACAGTTTCACTTTCTTACGTAATTTATCTCTCTCTTTTATTAGCTATAAAAGATATATATATAATTTATTTCTTATAATTTATAAAGTTACAATTTACGGTGTTTATCCGCTTTAAAGTGATTTCTTCCAGACAAACAGTCAGATGGAGAGAGCTAATAAACTGTAAAATCGAAAGAAGAACTGAAGAAGACTGTGGTTCTGATTTTTTTATTTTACAAATGTAAATGCGATACCTAAATGGTAAATATGGACATTTAAACCAAGGTGAGTGGGAAAACTGGTCTCCCTAATCTTTTATTTGGTCTCCCAAAGAAAATATAAGGGATTGGTGTTGGATGATACCACTATGAATGAAAAGGGAGTGACTGTCCAGGTGATGACTGTTGACAGATGAATTTCTCGCCGACCTCAAGTAACATGTGACCTGAGCAGGAAGAAGGAATGTTCTCCCAGCACACGGGTTCGTTCCTACTACATGGAGTCCTTTAAACGAGGTATGATGTATGATATAAGACGATATATGAAGAACCTTGCAGTATATATGCCTTACGATCCTGCTCCATTGGCTGTCTTCGCATCTGAACTAGCTTCTGCTCAACATAAGGTAGTGATAGTAAATTGAATAGCCTATATCTGTCCCACTGCTGGGTAAAGGCCTCCGTCTTTTAAATCAAGTCATCACTAAAATTGATGAGGGTAATGGCATAATCTGGTGATTAAAACAATAGACAAGCGCGGTCGCTTGCTAAAAGTGGTTTAGTGATCACAAACCCGGGCTATGCATCCGAAACACACTTTGCCCGACCTGGGAATTGAACCCGGGACCTTTGGCTACCGGACCGAGTACTGTCGTTGGTCTGTCTGTAGGACCCCTCAAATGGCAAGAACACTAGACAGTAAAAATTATAACAATGAAGGAATAATGTGACAAAGACCTAAATCGGCCTGTCCCGTGCCGTGACTATGAACTCTTATAGCACTATTGTGACGATAGAGTGACGTATATACACGCGTCTCTTTTCCACAATTGCAATAATACTGCTTTATGAGCTCGTGGTTACCCCCCTGGTATCAGTTAAACCGGTGCCGAGATAGAGTGATGCCTAACCTAGAAAGCCTCCGGTGCTTTCCGCACACCAAGGTTTGTGAATCCATCAAGATTATCGCCCCGTTCCCTTCAGTGACACTGTTCATGACATAGACAACAATTAAATTACCTAAATACTTTTTTTAAACACAAACTTAAGTCGAAGTTTAAAAACACAAATGGAATTGAAAATAAAAAACAGAATCTCCAAGTTCAATTGTTTATTTATTCAAACCTTTCGCCTTCCTTTTATTGATGCATGATTTGGTGGATTTGAGGGCAACATATTTCTCCGGATCGAGTTAGCGGGGTGAGAGGGAATCCTCATCTGAGGGTCGACCCGCACCCTTGCCGGCCTACCTTAACAAATTTTCCCTTATCCTGGCAAACTTGGTGCTTATTTACCAATACGATGCAACGGCGATACATCAAACAAGAATTATTTTTAGAAATATGTTGTTTTTTTTTAATTAAGGTTAATGAGTACTGTTAAAGCCTAGGTTGTCTAGGTCGTTATGCTGTCAAAATGCTATAAGACATTTTTGGAAAAAAATACATATTTTTTTATTAATAAATATATTATTGTTGTTTCGTTTAGTGGTCTGTCAAAAGCTTTATTAAAGCTTTAATGAATTCAACTCAATCTTTCCCTATTAGTGATGTAAGCTTTACAAGAGCACTTATATCTATCAAAACCCCATGACGCCTATTTTAAACCACAAGACTAGAAGTCTAGGCTACAATAAAATGCCTAAGCAGTAACCGCCAAATCTCGCGCTATTAAAAAAAAGTAAAAAATTGAGCAAAAAGTCAACACTACGCGTAAAAGTAAAAGAGGAAGCGGGGAAAAAATCAATGCTTGCGTTTTATGTTCTATGCGTGTGACAGATCGGTTGTCATGACTACCACGACCGGGGGACGCGGTCGCCGCACCGAAAGGTCTTAAGTGTAACTAGGAAGCAGAAAAATGGCGTCTCCGTTGCCCGCGCAAAGTTGCCGCGGCGTCGTTGCGCTCCAGCTTAAGCTATTGTTGTTCCCGCCACTTTCTGTGTGCGTCGCGCGAAAGAGATGGAAGATGGGGTAAGGGAGCAAGTAATCGATATTACGCACTTTTGTAGCAACGAATTTGGCGCGCCGCCGCCGATGCAAGAAAGCTACGCGCGCGATGCAATCTTTATTATTCCGATAGGCCATCACAAACGGAGAACTTGTAATATTAAAAACATAGTAATTTACTGTTTACTTTGCAATTCTATCTAATATAACGTAAAATAAGAGTGCGTTCAAATTATAATATTGAAAAAAAACGTAATTAATGATACGCCGAACGCCAGTTGGTCCTGATGAGAATATTATAAATAATGACTTCGGAACATACAATGAGTAATCCATCCGTGGGTGGTGGAATTGTGATGAGTCACTGTGGTAGGGGTCGCATGGCTCGCGAAAACACCCAGCATTCTCGGAACAAGAACATTTCTATTTCGCGGGACTGTTTATCATTTCTATCCCTTCGCTCGTCGTCATTTTTCCGAAAATATTATCTTTCTCTCGGTTCCTGTGTTTATAGTCTACGGCTGTTTCCCACTATTCGATTTACTTGACGATTTATTTCTTATTGGGTGACTGTTCAATTTTTAGATTCACTAGTGGTCACTCAGCTTTTATCGACCGTAATTGACAGAATTTTAAATGTTTATACAATAAAAATTAAATGAAAAATTATTCATTTAGTGTCACACAGTAATACATGAAATAAAATAAAAATATAATAGAATTAAAAATGCAAGTGACACAAAAAAGGTATCCGCTCAGCATTTGTCAGAACACCAAAGGTGTTGACGCTAATCTTCCGTAGAAACCTAGAAAAGAGAACACCAGAAAACAACAAACAAGAGAAACAAAATGTAGCTACTATAGTACTATCATCATCATCATCATCAGCTCATTTTATGTCCCCATTGCTGGGGCACGAGCCTTCCCTACGGATGGATAGGGAGAACGGGCCATAAGCCACCACGCGGGCTCAGTGCGGATTGGTGGTTGTTAACGACTGCTAATTCAGCCGGGACCAACAGCTTTACGTGCCTTCCGAAACACGGAGGAGCTCGAGATGATACATTTTTGGTCACCCATCCAATGACCGGCCTTTGCAAAAGTTGCTTAACCTCAGCACTCGCAGACCGGGCGCGTTAACCACTGCGCCATCGAGCTCCTCGTACTATAGTACTATATTTATTAAAAATATCACGGTTATGCAACCATGCTTATTGAAGTAGTTAATTAATCAATAAAAATATCAGCCTATACAATGGTGATAATTTAGATATAAATATATGGGGGTAAAGCTCTTGGGGATCCCGAAACCCGCTCGCTGAAAGCAGCCTATAATAATGCCACCAAGTCCTGCAAAACAGCTTACATTAGAGAAGAGAGTAGACTTATTAGAGTAGTAGACAATGTAATGTTATAGGGAAGTGACACCGATGTTCGCCAGGAACCAGTGATCGGTCAGCAACTGATCTTAGTCTTAAGCAACAATCGAATACAGACTACCTGCTTCCTAGTTGAAATCCCGTTAACCCTTTAACGGGCACAGCATGTTATAATTTTTCATTGGATTTCGACCTTATCTCAATTATATAAAGTTCAAAATATGGTGGCAATATATATGACACTGCCTTATAAAGGGTTAAAGGACGGGCGTTCTAGCCTAGGAACCAACAACAACATGCGATATATTATTGGAAAGGATTTTTTATGTACTTTAATTATTGTTATGGCGGAAAGTACCAAATCACTGTGTGGAAAAAGTTATGGCACAATAAAGCAGACTCGAACAAAAATTAAATGAAATGAAAATGAATGGAAGAACGCTCTCATTTTTTGGTCACAATGCTCGCCGGGAACCTAGTAATTTGGAGAAGCTTGTACTGGTGGGTCACGTTGAGGGAAGAAGAAGCAGAGGAAGAACGTCTGCAAGGTGGACGGATACTATTCTGGAAGCCCTAAAATGCAACACGCAGGCGGCTCTCCGTTTAGCCCAGGATAGGACCTCTTGGAGAGCCCTGGTCCGAGATGTTGCTATTGGTGGTCACGACCCTCAGGCATGAGGACTCGACGACGAAGAAGGAGAAGAAAAAAATATGTTTTTTTTTTTTCAGAATTTCATTATTAACAAGCATTATGTCATTTTACGTAGGTACTAAAACTCAGGTAATCTGTGCAGATAAAAATATCAACTGTTGTCAAAATGCGCGTGCGCATCCAAAATGTTATAATTATAACTATTTCTAATCGTAACTATGATATTATGTCCCCTAGATCTTACTTATTTCTTCAGAAATAGTGTGGCTAAAGTAATCTTAGCATGTAGGTACTTTGAGTTTAAGCATACCAGCGCCGGTATAGCACAAGATGAGTGAGAGCGACATATCCCAGTGACAGTCGTTCATCAGGACCAATCCAACGACGTATAATTTGTCCAAATTGGTTCATCCATTTAGTAAATACGAGGGAACAAAGAAACGGATATAAAAACATGCCTACATATGTATAAACACATACAAACACACATACAAACAGACATATTTACATAAAACATACAATACATACATACAAAGACACATACAAACATATATACGAACATAGGTACATAAAAACAGATTAAACACATACCTAACCATCATTTTGGAGATCACAGTAGTTGGGTAACAGTCAATTGTGAATGTGGCTTTTGTTAATTTTTGTTACATCATTTTTGTTATGTGATAAAAAACGTGACGAGTCATAACAAAAATGAACAAACTTACTACTTGGAATAGAATCGAAAACATTTTAAGCCAAACAAGAACTTCATGAGTAAAAGTTCTTTTCATTTCAATCAGGGTCGAAAGTAACTATATGAATAGATTAAATACATATTTAAACACAAATACTTACCTTACAAACCTGATACGGTACGGAGAAGAAGAATGTATGCTGTTGCTTACATACCCCCAACTCAAACAAAATTTGCAAGCGTACAGCTCGCTTCTCGGTCTGCCCGTATATATAATAAAATAAATAATGAACTCAACATCTATAATAAAACTTATAAAGAATGTAAATCCTTATTAATAACTTGGCTAAAAAATATAAACTATGATGAACTAGAGACCTTTATTTCCTAATATCTAATGTAATAATCACATACGCTCACACACACACACACAGACACACACCCCGACACACCCCCACACACTCACACACACACACACACACACACACACACACACACTCACACACACACACACACCCCCACACACCCCTGTTTGTACAGACGGCCTTTCGAGGACTATGGTTTTATATCACCCATCCGAGGACTCTCTCAAAAACTATGTTAATGACGTTGTATTGCTTTTTTAATACGATGGAAAGAAACAGAACATACATTGCTAATTGACAGGTCTATTCTTGTAGCGTTATCGCAGCATTTTATTTATTAACTTTCGTTGACCAATGCGGGGACCTAAAATACACTGCCAACGCTTGTGGAGACATCTTTCCGAGGACGTTTGTGTTAACCTTTCGAGGACCCAATCGCCGGACTAGACATGACAATCCGAGGCCTCATTTCACACATTTTCTCTTGAGCCCAGTACAGTGCGAGGACCTTGTGTTAGACTTTACACAAACTATGTGAGGACGTTTTCCCGAGTCCCGCGTATACAATACGAGGACCACTAATGTGTAAAAATAACATGTTTGAAGTACCATCTAAGAACCTTTATTTTTTAATGCTCCAACACAGTATTTTCACTATTGGCTGACAAAATGACCAATCGCGAATAATTTGTTGCGTGGAAGTGTAGGCCTTTGTTTATCAAAGAAACCTAGCGATGCTTGTGACTAAAGTCGCACGCATCGCAGTAGCCGCAGATTGCACACAAGACTCCAATACGGTGCAGACGTATTACAGCAGTCTACGGGTAGCTTCTTGTGATAATTTATTATGATTCCTATTTCACTTACGTAATATATGATTTTATATTAAAAATATTATAATACATTTAAATCTTAAAGGTTTAGTTAACATTGTAATAAGTAGTAATAACAATGTAACATTTAATAGTAAAAAGCTTAGATTTATTTTCTCAGATTTATTTATGAAAGTAGGGATTAGTCATATCTAGTCAGGACTTGTAATTGTAAGGATTAAGTAGTTTCGACTTGGCGCGGCGAAGTTTACAATAACTCGCGTTGGGGTATATGTGAACTGCTATTTTCGTATTGAGACCAAAATATTTGATTGTGTTAAAGAGGCGAAATGCACAATCTCTGACTTCAGTGATCGTAATTTTTTTTTTTAAATATTACGTGGAAGTTTTAATATAAATTATCCTATTTATATTTATGGTATTAAATTAGGAATGCGCCACCGCGATAAATTGTACCCCCGCTGGGAATCAAACCAAGACTTCTGGGTCTGAGACCGGTGGTCTTATCACTAGACCACAGAGGCGGTAAAACTGGTGGTAGAATTGTCATAAAAAATATTAAAATATTTAAGAATTTTTACCGCACCTGTGGTCTAGTGGTAAGAACTCAAACCCAGAGGTCCCTAGTTCGATTCCCAGTGGGGGTACAAATTGTGCTCGGTTTGGTCGGTGGGTAGGGCTTGTTCTAATTCCGCCTGGCTAGCTACCACCATCTTATCTAAATATGTCGCCATAACAACCATGTTATCAACATTGTTGTGTTCCGGCAGTTAGAAGTTCTGGTAGGTTCTGGTAGGTAGTTAGTTACTAGTTACTCTAAGTAATGGCTACTTATAAAAAAAAGTCACTTATGGATAAAATGTTTAAATAATTTTTAACGCAAATTTTGTTGCGAACAAATTACAAAAAACTTATGGATAATTAAAATTTGCCCGTGACTCCATTCGTAAGAGCTATAAAAATGATTATAAAGGATATTAAATATTTTTTTTACCATAAGAAGTTCGTATACACCACTATGAATGGTGGTGGTGTGAGAACACAATACCACAGAGAAGTTAAACTGTGTCTATGATCTGACCCAACCCAACTGATTTAGATGTAACACCGTATTTTTTTAGATAATCATGCTTTCTAACAAAGAAAACTGAATCAAAATCTGTTGAGCGGTTTGTGTGTGATAAAGTACCTAACAAACAAATAGACAGACGGACAAACAAAAATTCTAAGATTTAAAAAAATATATATTTAGGGTATGTTTTTTTTGGAGAGTTTGCTGATGGCATTTTCAGCTTCACCGGGCTTTTTTTTCAGGGGCGGCGAGAAACGTAAAGGGTTCCTCAAGCCGTGTGAAACTTATCACCTTCTGAGGTTTTCTAGAGGTAACGGCATCACGCACTAGTGGCTGTCCTCGTGCCCTACTAGATTCTTCGAGGGGTTCGGATCGGATCGGGGGGATCAACCCGAGGGCGCTTCTAAAGGCTCGGACCTCGGCTCGGGTTGACCGGGTCGTGGTGGTGGGGAGAAGCGTATATGAACCGGCTCGTCGTACCCTTGTTCTACGAATACGGTGTCTTGGGCCTAAGTTAGTGTGCATGTTTAGTGTATTCTGTAAATGTGTAGTGGCATTTAGAGGATCGGGCGGGGGGGGGTTCGCAACTTATATACTTTATTTCTTCTTTTATATGCAGTTACATTTAAATAAATAAAAAGTAAATATGGTAAGAAGAAAGACAAAGTGTTGAAAAAATTCCACGAGTGGGATTCGAACCCGTACCCCATGACTCTCTGTTCAATGAGCTCTATTCAATGTCGACAACTACGTCATCAACATCCGATCTTAATATTTTTACAAATATTGAAAGATCAGTTAAGAATTAGGCAAGCTATATTTACGATTCTTTACATATAATTTTACGCAAATAGCAACGAGCAAACAAATTAGAATTTGAAAAATACGAAGTGTTGAAAAACAATCCACGAGCGGGATTCGAACCCGCACCCATGCCAGGTCAGGTGCACTGCCAACTATGCTATCGTGGCTCAATCACAACAATATTTCGCAAATATGCGTAAAATAATATGTAAATTATCATAAATATAGCTTGCCTAATTCTTAACTGATCTTTCAATATTTGTAAAAATATTATCATCGGATGTTGATGACGTAGTGGTCGACATTGAATAGAGCTCCTTTGGCTTATAAAGTAAAAGTAGATAGTGTTGATTAATTTCGGCGAGTTGGATTGAGCCACGATAGCGTAGTTGGTAGTACACATGACTCGTCATGTCATGGGGTGCGGGTTCGAATCCCGCTCGTGGATTTTTTTCAACACGTTGTTTTTTTTTCAATTACTTATACATTTTTGTTTTTGTTATGATAATGTTTGATCACATATTTTACTATACAGTTACATTTTATTATACAGTTACTATTCTTCGTATTCAACACAATAACCAATCACAATATTTGTACTGTTTGTCACTGAGGAGTTCTATGGGGCATTCCAGTAATCCACGACCCTTTGTCCACTGATTGGTACCTAACCAACTACTATTCTTTGTATTCAAAACATTAATTAATCATAACATGTGTACTGTTCTTTATTGAGGAGTTCCATAGAGTATCTCTGTAGTTCACAATCCTTTATCTACTGATAGGTACCTTACCAGCTATTTTCTTTTGTATTCAATACAATAACTAACCACAATATGTGTACTATTGATAACTAAAGAGTTATATGTGGTATCTCAGTAATCCTCGACCCTTCGTCCACTGATAGGTACCTAACCAACTATTTTTCTTCGTATTCAACACAATAACCATTCACAATATGTGTACTGTTTGTCACTGAGGAGTTCTGTGAGGCATTTCAGTAATCCACGGCCCTTTGTCCACTGCTATGTACCTAACTAACTATTATTCTTTGTATTCAATACAATAACTAATCATAATATATGTACTGTTCTTTATTGAGGAGTTCCATAGAGTATCTCTGTAGTTCACGATCTTTTGTCTACTGATAGGTACCTAACCAGCTATTTTTTTTTGTATTCAATACAATAACTAACCACAATATGTGTACTGTTGATAACTAAAGAGTTCTATATGGTATCTCAGTAATCCACGTCCCTTCGTCCACTGATAGGTACCTAACCAGTTACTATTCTTCGTAATCAACAGAATAACCAATCACAATATTTGTACTGTTTGTCACTGAGGAGTTCTATGGGGCATTCCAGTAATCCACGACCCTTTGTCCACTGATTGGTACCTAACCAACCACTATTCTTCGTATTCAATACAATAACTATTCATAATATGTGTACTGTTCTTTATTGAGGAGTTCCATAGAGTATCTCTGTAGTTCACGATCTTTTGTCTACTGATAGGTACCTAACCAGCTATTTTTTTTTGTATTCAATACAATAACTAACCACAATATGTGTACTGTTGATAACTAAAGAGTTCTATGTGGTATCTCAGTAATCCACGACCCTTCGTCCACTGATATGTACCTAACCAGTTACTATTCTTCGTAGTCAACAGAATAACCAATCACAATATTTGTACTGTTTGTCACTGAGGAGTTCTATGGGGCATTTCAGTAATCCACGACCCTTTGTCCACTGATTGGTACCTAACCAACAACTATTCTTCGTATTCAATACAATAACTAATCATAATATGTGTACTGTTTTTTATTGAGGAGTTCCATAGAGTATCTCTGTAGTTCACGATACTTTATCTACTGATAGGTACCTAACCAGCTATTTTCTTTTGTATTCAATACAATAACTAACCACAATATGTGTACTGTTGATACATAAAGAGTTGTATGTGGTATCTCAGTAATCCTCGACCCTTCGTCCACTGATAGGTACCTAACCAACTACTTTTCTTCGTATTCAACACAATAACCAATCACAATATGTGTACTGTTTGTCATTCAGGAGATCCATAGGATATCTCCGAAGTCTGTGATGTTTGTTTATTGATGGGTACCTAACCAGCTAGTTTATTTCGTATTGCATATTAAAAAGCTTGTTTTTAAAAAGGTTTTTTATTTTTTAAAGTTTATTTTTACTTTTTTAATATTTTAGTTTTCTCTATGTTTAGCTAGTGCTAAACTATTTTTTTCTAAGAAGCAATGTCGTTTGTGGATATCGCTTTCATTAGCAATCTTTTCCTGTCGCTTCAATTTCGCCTTCTCTAAACGTCTCTTTCTTTGTGTAGTAGTTTCTTTTTTGTTCATGTTGTTCCCACGAGTATAGGACAAAAACGGTCCATCCCCAGAGGTCCATTGTAGGGGGTAGGTATAAGGGCTTCAGTACAACAGGGTTCGACCTGGTACCCTGAGGCGCAACGTTAGCAATATGACATGTTTATACACCCTCATACCATTCAGCCCTCGGCACGTGCTCACCTTAGCATTGGGTCATCCATCTAATCCATCAAATTTATTTATTTTTATTGATTTAAACATTTGCAACATATAAAGTAACAGCAAATATTACATGGTGGACTTAATGCCTGAGTCATTCTCTACCAGACAACTTTAGGGTCATGCAGAGATAACATTGGTAGGTTCAACAAGATATATTATAAATAATTTAAACGTAAGTATATAACACATGCATAAATATTGTATATACATAAACATATAATTACGTGCATTGTAAATACGTAAACTACAATAAATAAACATACATAAAATACATAAGTAGTTCTAATAGGACGTTATTAAGATGATTCTGCCATGATTCTATCAAACAAGAGCTCGCGGACTTTCTTTATGTAGCCATCCTGATTTCGAGAGGCAGCGCGTTCTACAGGAGAATGGATTGAAAAAAACAATGAACAAAACCAGATGTATGAGAGGGACAGAAATGAAGATGATTATTTGAGGACCGGAGATTTTTACTCTGAAAGGAGCAAAGAAGCATCTAATTAAAGACAGAATCCACATTCATAACAAACGGAACGAACGAACGAACGAACTTATTTTCCCGAGTTCCTATGGTTATCTTCCAGCTCCATCATCATACCCTGGTTACCATCTAGCACCAAAGTACTCGTCAAGATGAATCATACGAGCCCAAACTTGATGGGGTTGTCGTTTAATTACCGAGTTCCTGTGTCCATCTTCTAGCTCCATTATCAGACCCTGGTTACAATATATTGTAACCAGGTGCTATAGCACCAAAGTACTCGTCAAGACGAACCATACGAGCCCAAACTCGATGGGGTTGTGTCGTTTAATTACCGAGTTCCTATGGCCATCTTCCAGCTCCATCATCAAACTCTGGTTACCATCTAGCACCAAAGTACTCATCAAGACGGATCAAACGAGTCCAAACTCGATGGGGTTGTGTCGTTTAACTACCGAGTTCCTATGGCTACCTTTCGGTTCCATCATCAAACCCTGGTTACCATCTTGCACCAAAGTACTCGTCAAGACGAATTATACGAACCCAAACTCGATGGGGTTGTGTCGTTTAATTACCGAGTTCCTGTGGGTATCTTGTAGCTCCATCATCAGACCCTGGTTACCATTTAGCACCAAAGTACTCGTCAAGACGAACCATACGAACCCAAACTCGATGGGGTTGTGTCGTTTAATTACCGAGTTCCTATGGCCATCTTCCAGCTCCATCATCAAACCCTAGTTACCATTTAGCACCAAAGTTCTCGTCAAGACGAATCTAATGAGTCCAAACTCGATGGGGTTGTGTCATTTAACAACCTAGTTCCTATAGCCACCTTCCGGTTTCATCGTCAGATCAGCTTCATGTATTAATAATTTTGCATTGTTATCCGATTTACATATGCATGCAAAATTTTAGCTCAATCAGTAACCGGGAAGTGGATCATATTTAACCTGCAAGATATGATTACAGACACCGGAACAGGTGAATGAAACTAAATAAAAGCTTGTAAAAATGCAACCATCTCGGGAAAAATATCTAGCGATCAAAAAAAATCATCCAAATTGGTGCATAAATGACGGAGATATGCGCGAACAAACACATAAAAAAAACATGTAGGTAGGTACAACCGAATTGATAACCTCCTAAATTGTGTTATGAAAATCAGGAACAACGACGGTACTACAACAACCCAGATCTAGGACAATATAGAAAAAGTTCGTTTTTCTATATGATGACCTCGGAGATGGTGACATCAGAGACCGGCGTGCGAGCCACTCGAATAGGGAGATCTTTGAGAATGAAGGTTGCATTAAAAGTTATGATCATCTATTTAAAAAATACTTACTTTGCTTACATTCTTTGTTCTTACAAAACGAGGACGGAAAAACAACACTCTTTGATAACGACGTGAAAATCTATCCATATGAGGACCTAAATACACTTTGTCAGATACTGATACTAATCCGAGGTCTTGAGTGTAAAATTTACACATTAGTCCTCAGACAGTACAACATACATGACTCATGTGTATAGCAAGTGTGTATAAATCGATAGTGGCGCCGCCTGGTGTTCACACTCTGTCGGGGTGTGTACAGAAATTTCCAAGACCAATCCGAGGATTTCTTGACTTTTCTTTATTAAGTATATAGAAAGGTTCAAAATCGCACGTAGAGTACGATGCAGTAGTCAAGTCAAACCGAGGACTCACAAAAAAGTCCTCGGATTGAAAACGTCCTCGGATGTTCCTTGTGTATTCAGGCCTACGTCCTCGTATGGTACTTAAAACAAACACACACACACACACACACACACCTCACACACGCACACACACACAGTTAGTTATATTTGGTTTTTATTTTATTAATTAAGTAGTTTTTGTTATATAAATTGAGTAACTAGCTACGTGGTAACTTCTATGTATACCTTAGAGATAAGAAAGAGCGGAACCTCTTGAAACAGGCAAATTGTGTCTAAAAGGAGGCTCCAGCCACTGCTATTGTTACCTATCTTTAAGTTACCCAATAAATGAATTTTTATTTTTTTTATTTTTTATATAAGTATTTTCTTTCCTGCATAGTTTGGTAGATAACAAATATGATGGATCAAAATTGTAATTTTCGCTCGGAGACACAAAACCACGCGGTCACTTACAAATGACATGACATGACAAAAAGGCCGACACATAATCGCTTCTGTCATCTGATTGGCTCCTTGTGGCTCCGAGTGCTGCCATTTGGTAAACAACAAATAATATTAAATTAGATCGTTAGAAAAATTAATAACGAAAACGAACAAAATAATGGACATTTATTTGAGAACATATATTTATTTATCTATAAATATATAAGGAAATAAAATAGTTCAACCCGATATCAGTGACAAATAATATGTTTTAAACAAAAAAAAGAAAATTATTTGAATACTGTTTTTTAGTATGTAAGGTGACTTTTTATCAACTGCAAATATTTTGACAAAACATCTAATTATATCAGAGAAATAAGGCCCAAGCATTTAAAAAAAATTCAGTCCAGTTTTTTTTTCACTTTTCCTGATACAAAAATAGTAATATTTTGAAGAGCGGCCTCTCTGTCGGTTTTTTGAATGAAACTAGGGGCACGTGTAAGCGGTGAAGTCATTGCGGTCTCTCTGTTTCGGCTCCTTTGAATTGAAACTACCGAAAGTGCTTTATTTTTCTTTTTAATCGAAAAGTCACTTGGCGTTTTTCTTGAAAACTAGCGTATTAAAATTTAAGGTTTTTTCTTAAACATAGTTTATTTATGTTGTTGAATTTATCCTCAAAATATTTGCAGTTGATAAAATGTGACCTTATATTTATTTAGACGTACTTACTTTACTTACTTTACTTTGTGAAGCTAGTCATGAAGAGGACACATTATTTTGTATGGAGAAAATCCGGGTTCGGAGCGAATATAGGAGTATATTTATTAAATACTGATAAGTTCCATTGAACTTTATATATATTTATTTAGGTAATGTTCCCTTCTACTAATGTGAGTACTCATTGCTTTAGTTAAAAGAGTATTTTGTGGAATATCGCGCGTGGACAAATTTTGATGTCAAAATGGTCATTTTAAATGATTTTCACCCATATACATACAAATCTTTCCTCTTTATAATCTTTATGTTTATAAATCTTCTGTGCGTGTGTATGTTATTGAACTCCTTCTAAGCGGCTGGATCGATTTAAATGAAATTGTCTGTGTGTGTTCAAATGGATTCGAGAATGGTTTCGATTTACAATTGGACCCGGTAGGTGGCGCTGCTATAGGGGTCCATCATGGGATACGGGTGTTCTTAAGCGGACGAATGATTTGTTTGTTTTGTTGTCATGGAATCTGTCAAAACAGTATGAAGTCCGCCAGTCATCTAGTATTAGTATATATTACCTACCTACCTTCTTAGATAGTTCATATTAAATTGATTTTTACTCAATTCAATTCATCGTTATTTTATTGCAATCCATAAAAGTATACATTAGCTACAAAGTAACTGGCTAATTTCGGGTTGCGATCTTGCAAATAAAGCAACTTGCGAAAAGCTGGTTGACCGGATGGGTAAACAAATTAAAAAATCTTGTGATCAGTGTGGGCCTCGAAAGGCGCTCAGATGCAAGTAGTTAAAATCCACTAACTTGCTTGGACCAGCAGCGTGGTGAGTTATGGCCCGATCTTCCCATATGCTATTGCTCTGCTGACCCTAGCAGCGCGACTTTTAAAAGCATATTATAGTTATTAAATTATAGTTAAAGTACTTTTTAGTTTCTATTTTGTAAAAAAACTTTATTGTTTTGTAAAATAAAAATTTTGCTTTGTTTTTTTTAAACTCCTTATATTGATAATTATTCTTTTGCCGTAGGTTATTGGAATATTCTCTTGCCGTGGAATTTTGGTTATTATGCGTATTTATTTTCAAAAGGAATCGTCGAATGAAAATTATGCAAACCAAGTCAGGTATGAAGTTTACTCCGACATGGTAACACGCTCCCGCTTTGCTTCGAACTTTGCCTTCACAACGGTTTCAAATTAAAAATAAACATTAAAAAAATTTGATCATACATCTTGCAATTACCATAGGGTATTGGCATATACCAACTGAGATAGATTGTATAAACAACAGCTTTTCCAACATTATTTTAAAACGAAAAAATATTTTTGTTATTCTACAATAGTAGGTAACTCTTTGCCTAATGGAAACATTTCATGGAAATCTATCTGGAATCTGGAAAGGCGCTGACGTAGTTCCTGTGCCTACATAAATAAAATAATTTTAATAAATATTGTTATTAAAATTTACTTTCCCTAAACAGATAAGGCTCATACAAACAAAACAAAGCTTCCATTCAAAATATACAACGTGTAACAGAAAGGTGTGGTGAAAATGAAAAGATCCAACGTGTTTTCGATCTTGATCTTGTATGTGTTGTTACTAAGACATAACTATTTACTTTACTTTGTCATGCAATTGTAAATTAAATAATTGCTGCTACTTATGCGCGCCTGACGCGTATGACTTCACTGATATTACTATACCACTAGGGCTGTGACTTGTTTATTTCGATGTGACGTCACAAGATAGAAGATATATTTAATCAAAAATTGCGTAACAAATGAAAGTTAATAATTATGTCTTAGTAACTCTGCATACAAGATCGGATATACTTTGGATCTTTTCATTTTGACCACACCTTTCTGTTACACGTTGTATATACAGGAACATCACACCTGTAGTCTTCATCTTAGTTAATAGTAGTTGTCGTTGAGGCCGAAGATAGAAGCGCTTTTCAACCCGAATCGCTCTTCAACATAGAAAGATAGCGTACTACCCAATAGGTAGTGAAGTTGGAGCTTAAACTGAACAGAAAACGTAGTTAGTAATTTTAGGAAAGTAAAATTAGGTTTGCAATATCTAAACAGTCTGACTTATTTGTAGACTATACCGGTCGACTTTTTTATCACCATCCAAACCTTCTGAACGAACCACTCTTTCTAATAGACCAACTCCCTAACTCGTAAAAAAAAATCAGCTGTTCCATACATTTAGGTCGAACGAATATTGATGTTTTGTATGGATCAGCTGTTTTTTTTTCGAGTTAGGAAGTTGGTCCAATAGTAAAAGTTGTTCGTTTGTATCACGGGAGTCATTTCAGAAGTTTTGGATGGTGATAAAAAATATGTTTTACGTATGGAAAGGATGAAAAAAGAAAGAAAATACATTTATTGACACACACAAAGTACAACAAAAATTAATTACATGTAAAAATCGTACCTATGTAGGTATACGTGAAATGCGAACGCAAAACTCTTTGATCTCGAAAACTAAACATGCTTCTCTCACCATAATAAGTATTCTTTTTTCAATGCAATACATCCTCATTGTTTTAACCCGGTTTTTTTCCTCTTATCGTATTGTCCTGTCATTTATTGTATCTACCTTTTATTATCTTTCTTTAGACACTTCTTCTAGCTTCTTCTCACTTGATGGTAAACGACGATAAATCCGAAGATGGAAACGCAATTCACCCGAAATCCTCAGCCACTGAGTAACTGAGTCTATTAAATATTAAATACTTATCTGATAGTCAGAACACAACAATACCAGCATTGACGAAAGACTTAGACAAGATGCTAGCATCTTTTGCCAAGCGAAATTTTTCTCGTTATTTTCATCGTAACTATTAACTTTCTTTAGGGTTTGCCTAGTACCTAACGTCCACAATTTTTGGAACTACGTTTTTATATACATACAATCATACGTCATACATGTCTTCCTGCCACTTGCTACGATTCTTACATACTTCTTTCGCTTCATCTACTCTCATTAATTGCACATGCTCGCCGGTTTAAAGTACTCTTGACCTGGCCTTTCGTTAATATGTCCTCGATTTGGTCAAGAAACATCCGCTTAGGTCGTCCCCGTCTCATATCCTCATTCACATCCGTTTCGTATACCTTTTTGGTCATCTCTCCTTACTCATTCTTTAATACCTTAAATCGCCTCGCGATCCTATCTCTAGAATATAAAGAGCTTTTAAGCGTCATTGTTGACACTCCATTCTAAACTGCGCAGCCTCCCCATTTTCTCATCAGGAAGGTGTTTAATATACGAAGGGATCAATTAGCATTGAGTCCATCAAGTGTTCCATCCACAGTCCATGGGGCACCTCAGATCAGATTTAGACCGAGGGGAGTGCCGTAAGTGTGCCACATAGGTGGCTGGGGTTCAAACCCTCCTGCACCTTATGGGCTGACGAAACAATCGGAAACATCAACCTGCTCACCATACAGGACGGGAACTAGTCGCACCCTCTCGCAAAAATCGCCGAATAATTTGGATAGCAAATCGAGACCCCTTTTTAGAAATCAAAAACAAATTGACACAATGTGTGTTAACACTTCTCTATCGGAATACATATTGAAAATGTAAGGGGGGAAATAGTAAAAGACAGGGAAATAGTCAGAGTTCGATTACGAGGAATAAGTCGAAAAACGTTGCATATAACGGTTGCAAAGTGTTGTGCCGATCGATAGAACGCCGACGCGAAAGCTCCGTATAAACAGATCGAAGCTTTGAGCGAACGGGCCGAATCGAATCCCGCCAAATGCAGTGACAGCAGCTGTGCGTAGCTCGTAGCGCGTAGCCGTAGAGGCGGCGCCACACCACCGGTATTATTATTATTTGTAAACAAGCGTGTGCGGGCGCGGGGCGCGTCACGTGACCCGTCGCCATTGGCCCGCCGCGCGGCAGCTGCGCTCGGTGACGCGCGCAGCGTTGCCAGAATGTTACTTTTGGAACATTTTACGTTACTTTTGACCATCTCATGTTACTTCCATGTTACACGACTGAAAATGTTACTTTTACGTTACTTTGAGAACTTGATAAAAATATAGGTACCTATAATTAAATATTTTCCAGCATACAAAGATAATCGTGAAACGGAACGCAAGATAATTTCATCTTCTTTTGTTTATTTACTTTTTGTCAATTTTTTTCTCTTTCTTACGAGGAGGTAGCGAAGGTAGTAATTTATTACTTTTATTACTTCGATCAATAAGTTTTAATACTATTGATTTCTGAAGGAAGGCACTGACATCGGTGATACCGGTAGTATACCTAGCATAGAGGTCAGGGAAGTCACTTTCGTAACCTGTTTTTATGTGACAATAAATAATAATAAAAATTATAGGTAAATTTATTGAATTAGACAACATTGGATCCATTGTTTTTCTTTCTTTCAAAGCTTCAAGAATAGAATAGAAAGTTTTTTTTGTAATCAAGTGCCCTATGTGGTATATAACAATAATAATAATAACCACCGGTAGCTTGGGCCCTGCCCCGCTGCTGGTGGTGCTCTAGGCTTAGGTTTTTATACTGTTTTATTGTTTTTATATTAAAATATTTGTATAAATCTAGTTTTAAGAAAGAAAATAAATAAAGGAGATAATAATAATAAATAAATAAAAATAGTTAATGTTACTTTCCTCGTGAAAATGTTACTTTTTGAATCGTCTCGTGTTACTTTTGACTATCGGCCACTGGCAACACTGGACGCGCGCGCCAGTACGCCGCCGACCGCCGCCGCGCACTAACGCGCGCGTCACACTCACGCGCGACGCGACACGCGCACTAACCACGCGATCGCGAACTTACACTCCCTTTTTGTTTATTTTTCGCTTGCGTCCTACGGACCGTTTTGTGTTTCCGAGGCAGCGAGACGAAGAAAAAAAAGGAGGCGCGGATGGATCAAGCGAACAGAGAAGGTACCCGCGAAACCAAAGTTTTTGTGCGCGCTTACGACCTGTGCAAGTGTAGTTTCCGAGTGGAGCTTTCGTTTTTGTGGAATTTGTTTGGTTAGATTTGTATATAGAGGAGCAGCAGAGCGTGACGCGGCCTCCGGTGCGCGTTCGCGTGCTTCCGTTGGAGCTTCGACTGAGTGCAGCTTTTGCGAATCGATTCCTGTTTTCTTTCCACGGCCAGCGATGTTCGATGTCGGCGAAACTTCGAGACAGACCGTTTCTGTTGATACGCCACAGTGACAGAACTTTCCACATGTAGGGTTCGTATAGAGTATGTCGAGGAAATGAGAGTTTAAAGCGCAAAGAAACGGCGTGCTGTAATGACGCATCGCAATGTCATTGACGCTGATGCCACGTAGATTAACCCTTAATTGTGCCGAGCAATTCCCAGTAAAGAGGAATGTAGATCGTATCACACTTTTTTCCTTTTCGAAGCTTGTTCTGCAACTGCTTTTATATTGTTATTCCCATTCCTTATGTTAAAAAGAACTTTGCATGTAGAACTTGAAGTTAAAAGAACTAAGCAACAACAAAAAAGATACTCCCTGAATATGTTACTTAACAGGACAATTTTATATTAACAGACAAGCCTACGTTGAGGAAATGCAATGATTCTACCCTGAATTGTAACAAATAATAATATGTTCCAAACGCAGATTTGTTTATGTTCAATATGATAAATGCTGATGCAACTTTAGCCCCTCCATGGCATGGGCATGTTTATGAAAGAGCATCCATAAAATCTCAAAGCCTATTTGGGTCCCCGCTATCCCTGTCATGGGCAGAGTTAAGAATGGGCAAGTTATGAAATTATCAAGAGCTTTTGCCCAATAAAATGTTCTGTTATGAATACATACAACAAATAACATTTTGCTAGTTAAGATACAATTATTAAGTTACAATACGCGTGTTTCTAGATGTTTCACGTAAACTTAAGAAAACAACATTAGCTGATATACAGATTTAAACCTAAACCCATAATTCGACGAAAGAAGATATAAAATTAATGTAATAAATTCTGCTCAGCGAAGCAGGAGACGGCAAAAATGAGATGAGACGTCAAAACGACGCGAATGAAAAAAGAATGCTTTAGCCATTTTTGTTTTACAGCCAAGACGTTAGCTTTACACCCTGCCCGGCTAAGTTTAGAATTGTGATTTTTAAAAATGTTTCGTTTAATATAGATAGATACCTTTAAACGTTTGTGTATACTAATATATTAAAGTTGAAGAGTTTGTTTGTTTGTTTGTTTGGTTGAACGCGCTAATCTCAGGAACTACTGGTTCGAATTGAAAAATTATTTTTGTGTTGAATAGTGAATTTATTGAGAAAGGCTATAGGTAATATTACATCACGAGATTATTCGCTAATTAACGCGGGTGAAACCGCGGGGCACAGCTAGTTATTGTATATTACAGATCCCATGCTGGTCTGTGACTTGAAATAATGTATCAGCTGCTTTACTTCTCGTAGATGCTGTAAGAGCCGACTAAGTTTTCCAAGATGGTCGCACATCATTATCAACCTATCATTAATGTAATCTATTCTACGGAATCCTACTCTGATTATACTAAAGGCGGCGTTGAGGTCAACGGCGGCGATTTTACTCAAATTGGTGATTTTGATGGTTGAAATCCAACAAGTTAAGGTATTTTCGCTATCCAGGGTCTAGATAACCAAAATTAAAATATATGGAGGCTACTACAGAAAGCTCGTTAGGCCGTTGGTCCCGATTATTGTCAACGCACCAACCCGCATTTGTCTAGAGTGATGATGATGACGCCTAACCTCCCTATGTTATTGTTTATATGGAAGACCTAAACCCAGCATTAGGAAGCCTAAAGACTGATAGTGGTGATGATGATTATTGTAAAAGTATAATTTGTGGTTTTGAAGTCAAAATGGAAGTAACAAAGAAGAGTCTTTTATGTATGTGGCCTTAGATACCGTTTAAGGGTGATAAAGAAGAAAGAACATGCAGAATCCTGACTGTACTCAAGCACTCGAGCAACTTGTCAAAACTGACAACAGTCATGCCGATTGTCAGCCTACAAATAGAAGAAAGTACTTTAAAAGATGATGTAGATGAGAAGCATACTGTTTTTACTATTTTGCAATATTAGGTTCTGAGTAAGCTAGTTAGAATGACAATACTGAATTTTTATGTACTGTAGAGCCTATTGCATAACATTATATATTCCCCATCAGCCTATAAAAGTCTAACTGTTGGGATCAAGCCTTACTATACATGGCATATCGGGGAGATCGGTCCATATCCCATCATGCGGGTGCTAGCCATTGCGCAAACTATGTACCTAAGAGCAGAGAGAAGAAATAGGAAATTGGACATTTTAAAATGCTTACAGATTCGTATGTTCAATCATCAAATGAAGATTCAAATACATAACAAAAAACAGAATTAGGTCAATTCTGGTAAAAATAGAACAAAACAGTCGAGAAAAATTTCTTCTATTATTTATCATTCATCGTGAGCCCAATAATTACAAGAATGAATTTTCCAAAGAAATATAAAAGTCTCAAGTCAACATTGCGCATTGTGATAACTTTGTTGTTGACTTCCAAATCTTCCAATGTAAAGTATCGAGGTTGATACCCAAGTTTGTTGAAGACAACCCGACGGTCCCACGGATTAATCGAATAAATAATACGCCTTCCTCCCGTGAATGCGATAATGGGGAGTCAAGTTCAGTGAGGCCAATGAAAACAAATAAACAAATTGGCCAATTTTGCCCCAGCTAACTGTTGGTACATACGGAGTGCGCACAAACGCTACGGATTGTGCAATGCCATATACTTCCTTTTTAGTTGAACTAACGAGTTATGTTTCCTCCGCCATACTAAATTCGGTACTTTTTGGTTAAGTATTGTCGTTATGTTTTATAAACTCCTCGAAAAATAACAAAATGTGAATATATTGATGAAAAAAGAGTAACGAGTTATTAGGACACTAGTGTTCTCAAATAAGTGAAGAATATTGTTTTCTAAAGTTTACGCGAACACTACACATTAAAACGAAACCACTTTTACGGATCTACACGCGTTTATTTTACATTTTTGCATTTATCTTGACGTTCAAAAAGACGTGATAATTCTTGAAAGAATTAATAATAGAACGGCATGTAAACCAAATTGCATGATATGAAAGCGTCGTGTTTTGTTTAAAACCAAATGTTGCCACAAAGTCTAAGCCTCGAGATCAAACGCTTTATCCGTCTGTATGTAGTCTTCAATATCTCGATTATTGCCACAAGTAATATCTTAAGTTGATTCATACCTTCTGGAGGATAATCCGCTTCTTATTGCTCCGGAGCATACTCGAGACTCGATAAGTTTTTGTGTACTTACATCGCTACGTATAGGTACTCCACTTGCGTCTCAGCCAAAGTTTAAACATCAATGTACAACGCTGAAAGATAAAGTTTTGGTAGAAATGTAATTGCAGGGAATATTTTATTTAGTTGGAGTAGGAGTCTCGCCGGTGAATGCTCCCTATTCAATGCACTCGTCCAGTCTTTGGTTAGGAAATTCATATTGAAATGCGTCGTTTTGTTTTTTCACTTTTAAAATGAGCAATTCACAACCATTCATTCCCTTGTCATAACAATCACCTACAATGGCTGTATTTGGCTTCAGTTGGAACTAAAAACTTTCTGAAATTTTCAAGTACATTTTAAAAAGGAAACAATACTAAATCATACTATCATTGTCATACACATGTGACTTCCTTCAAACAATTCAATCTCATAGGTGTAAGTATAAAAACTGTTCAATTTCCGATGTCGCATCCGATAGCAAAGACAGACGCGCACACAAAAAATCCTTACAAAACTGTATCGACCAACTTACCGCTGCAGCGAGAAATCAAAGTTGTTACGCTTGGAATACTTTATGTCTATGGTGGTAACGATTAGAATTGATCGACGGGTGTGTGAGGGAAAGCGCACCACGTATGTTTGTCGAGGTATTAAGGCATCAGAAAAAGTGGTAGTGTGGGAAAGATTGTTGTAAAAAACGCCACATCTGCGCCGCTATTCAGCCGGCGAGTGGTTGAATGGGATGGGACGTAACTCTATATCGGGACTCGCGGCCTTATCATTCTAATGTGGCTTTATCTTAGTACCATCGGTGCTTTTTAGTCTTCCAAATATGCTGTGTCATCATCTTCCACTAATGAATTTTAAGTTTTCGATGCAGCGTTTGTAATAATAGTGTCTGTTAAATACAGCATCGTGTCGTAGGAAGGAATATCACAGATACTATATCTGTGTAATTTTTCATGGATTTGATTGCTGAGTAGTTAATTTAAAAAAACTAAAATAAACTTAAGTTTAACAACCTCTTTTGCTTTTTGGTTTGGATGTTAATTATCGTCGTAATCAAACTTAATGCTGAGGTTAGATTGGCCTATTTCATTAATCATTCAGTGTTTTACTTTTTAAAGTAGCACATTAGCACATCTGTATACAAACGTAAAGGAAATAACCTATAATCCCCCACTGCTGATGCTGGGCAAAGCCCTCCATCATTGAAATCAACTCATTGCTACAATTGATGGTACCCATAAACTGATAAAATGTAAAAAAAAATACTGTGAAAAAATTAAATGCCAACCCGACTCAGCCAGGAATCGAACCTGGGTCTTCCGCAATCCGGGCGGCTGTCCGGATAATTTAAAAGGTAAAATGTAAAAAAAAATGTTTCAACTATACATTCAGATAATCTTCAGGATTGAGAATATTTTTCTAATTTTTAAAGCTAAGAGAATCATTAGGTTCTTCAAATGAAAGTTTTTAAAACTTATCATCGCGATCTCCACCCGTGTTTCTTTCGCATAATTTAAACACCTCTGTATTACTTGTGTCATGAAGGACATTTCTATAAATGGTAGCTATAAAATAACAGTTCGGAACGTCTGCTTGTTACCGGCAATCAGTCTGATGCATGCATCCTGTTAAGGCTGTGAGCTGCAATCATTGGCGCATGTATATGCCTATTTAGTTCGGATAGTGTGAGAAACTCTTTTACGGTTGTATTTTATTGGCTGAATTTCTTTAGCACATCATTATGGCGTCGCTTCAGCCATGATGCTAAGGAGAAACTCAGGGACCCGATAAGCTACGTATCCACTTAGCGCGTTATCTTGGTTTCAAAGGTTCATAGTAGGTATAATATAAAAACAACTGAGAGTGTTAATTTTTGTTATTTTTTTTTTTCAATCTTTTCTTGTTTTTAATATTCTAATTCTGGCAAGAGCTGGATGAGAGTAGCAGCAGATCGTGCTCGGTGGCGTGCACTTGGATAGGTCATGTCTAGCAGTGGACTAGTATAATCTGATGATGAAGAGCATGGTGTTAACTCGTTTTAAATGAATGTTGTACATATGTGAGTAGCACATATTTACACTTGTTTGGTGTTTAGAGTTATTTTCTTATGAGCTCATACTGCCGTCCTATGTTCTGCGAACGAATATGAAATAAAATAAATAAACAAAACAACTCAAGAACTTGACACTTGATACTAATACCTTTTGGTGTCAAGCGTCAAATTTTTCTATGTATTAAATTTTTCAAGTAAAATTTTATCTTTTATTATAATAATTGCAAAGCAGACTGTAAAAATATCACTTTATATTGAACTTGTCCAAAACTCACCACCATGAAGACCCACTAGATGTTGTAGACTTTGTAATTGAGTACATCTATCTTTGACATTGTGTATCTTTCGATTGAACTTTCGAGTCAAGGAGATTGCAAAACGGATTCACCTAGAATAGATTGCTTTTAGAAAATTTGAGGACGTCCTATATCAAAAATAGCCCAAAGCCTGAAAGCACTTTCTCACACGGTTCCGACACAAGACAAAAGACACTGCACAAAGATTATTTTCATTTGAACTTGTTTGAAACCAAGAAATTCTTCTTTTAGAGAGAGTTTGCTGATGGGCTCAAACGGCCTTTTCGCCGTGACCGGACTTTTTTGGAGGCGGCGGGAAAATTAAAGGGTTCCTCAAGCAGTGTAATTGAAACACCGTCAGAGGTTTTCTAGAGGGAATGGCATCCACGCACTAAGCGAGTCTCCGTTCCTGTGTAGGTACTGATATCGGGTTAGGATCGGTTCGGGTCGAAACACCGTCAGAGATTTTCTAGAGGGAATGATAAAAAACAAAGATCATAACCAACTGTCTTGGTTTAAACCAACTGTCTTGGTTCCAACCACTATCAACACATACTAAGTGTTGTACATAAATCTTGGTAATTTTTATCTATCTACCGAGCTTTACAAGGTGGAGGGGGAATTAAGGTATTCACCTAAAATAGACCGCTTTTATATAATTGGAGGACGTATTAATATAAAAAATCATCCAAAGCCTGAAAGCATATACTCATGTACTGGTCTGATAAAACACAACGGAGTACAAATGCATAAGATTCGAGTCGCACTAAAAGCAATACAGATCGCTATGATCAGCATCTCTCTCTTTGACCACATACCTATTACATACAACAACGGCGGCGGCGGTGGCGTTAACTTAAGTATGCTGATTACTAGTCTTAAGAGCATACAAACTTTAAAGTTCCCATTTTTTTACCGGATGGTCCGACTGGACAGATTTTTTGGAAGGATAAAGGACCAAGATGGTGACGGGATGATAGTCCTCGGGGTTTAGACGTCCTTAAGACATACCAGAAATATAATATAATGATTATCGTATGGGATGCAAACGATACGTATAAATGACGTTTAATTGGCTTTATGTCAATTCTATACGTTTATTATAATACTAGTTATAATTTTTTTTTGATCCATTTTGTTTACATGATCTTAAAACTAGGTATAACGTCCACAAATACCCTCCAAGGGCTTTTCAATATTAAAGCACTAACTTGTGTTGTATAATGTTTTTATATAACATTAAATCTATATTTATTAACCATATTTATTATTCTTATTTATAAATGTACACATTTTCTTTTAATACTACAATATTAAATATCTAAAAATTCCTTTAACTCTAACCCTTTTAACGTTATGACACTTGTCTAGGCCCTCGGGGTGGGTCAGCAGTACCCATTTCGATTAGCCATATATAGATGGGGAAACACGAAACTATAAAATATAGCGAAACTGGTTATAAGGAACCATGTCATCAATTGATGACATTTACATGCATTTACATCGAATTTTAAATTTTAAATTCGATGTGAATCTGCTTTAATATTTGCAAATTACTCGTCAGTCTAACCCGATACCGTGTTCAAGTCTCAAGTGCCATTCCCAACGTGCTGTCTTTTCCAAACTACAAGAACGTGTTTATCAGTAGCCATTATCACACGATCACCAAAACTCAGATATCAGTTTCCGGCAGGTATTGTGTGCAGCGGATGTAGAGCACAGCTGGTGGTGAAAAAACTTGATCAAATAGTCATTGGAGCTCCTTATAAAGGCGTTATCAGGGACGGTGTGACATGAAAATAGGCTTGATGATGACAATAGTACAAAACTGCTGTTACTCTTTCTTTTTTTTTAATTTAATGGCTAGGTGCGGTGCAGATTTAGCCAGTGTCGAGTTAGAGAGATGTTTATTTATTTTAAATACTCTTTTTGTAAAATTAAATGTTAACTATGAAGCATACTTTTACATGGCATATTTTAAGGCAAACAATGTTTACTTAAAAAAGAAACATAACTAAAATAAACACCCAAAAATAAAAATAAACAATTTTAAATTTAATACTTAGCTACGAGTATATTATAATACCTTTCTTTGTTTTATCGTAATCTACCATAATAGTAGTTTTCAAAAAACATCTCAGGTGGCGAGTCGCTAAGCACGATAGCCGTAGGTTCTGGGTTCAATTTCTAGGTAGAGCAAAGCGTGTTTTGGATTATGCTAAGCCCAGTTTTCTGATCACCAGCCCGCATCTGGCAAGCGTGATTACAATCATCAATTGAGACTTTTTCCCAGCAGCGGGATAGTAAAAGTTTACTTAATGTGTAATAGAAATGTTTAAAGATAAATGATGTCAGTAAAGATAAACCTTACTAAAATCTTCTTGAGAGAATTTCAGAAGTGACGTAGCACTATTTTGTTCCTGCCATGCCAACACTCATGTGTACACGCTCACGAGCTCTAAACGTTTAATAGTCCACTATTAATTTACATTAATATTCGTCACGACACACAAATTTTAGGAATACTCGTATAAAACAAAATCACATGTTTACGTAAAACTTTTCATTTTCCCACCAAGAAGTTTGCTGTCACTTTTTAAGATCAGTGATGTTCATTTGTTTTTCAAGGTGTTCTAATTTACTTTCGAAAGGTTTTGATGTTCATTTGTTTTCCATTTTAAAATCTTGACATCTAGGATTTATAAAGGCACGCGCGATACCTTTATACAGTACTAGCGGTCCGCCCCGGCTTCGCACGATTGTACTTTTATTATTAAACATTTCTTTTTTTATATAAATATAGCCTGTGTTACTCAGCGCTAATGTAGCATTCTATTGGTGAAATAAATTTTTGAATCGGTCTTTTAGTTTTTGAGTTTATTCTTTGCAAACATACATACAAAAATACAAAGCTTTCTTCTTTATAATATTACTAGCTGACCCGGCGAACTTCGTACCACATTTCTTGTTTTTTCTTTTTTTAATATAGCCTATGTTACTCAGCGCTAATGTAGCATTCTAATGGTGAAAGATTTTTTTAAATCGGTCCAGTAGTTTTTGAGTTTATTCGTTGCAAACATACATACATACATACAAAAATACAAAGGTTTCCTCTTTATAATATTAGTATAGATAAGTAGCAGTGGCAAATAAATAAAATAAAAAATAAAATAAATAAATATAACCCGATTCCCATCGGTTTCCCTTTAGAAAATGGTCAACATGATACTTCATACAGATAAACATTTTTCTTAACGAGTTATATTCATTCATCCATTTAACACACAATGTTTAGTAATAGATGAGTCTTTGTAAAAGAAAAGTAGAAATTTTATTTTGACTGATATGGTTTTTGGTGCTAGGTTTTTGGATTGCAAATTTTTATTAGTGCGGCTTCCCCTCTTCAGATATCCACCCTTCACCACTGATAGGTATACAGACTTCTTGGCGGGAGAGCGAAGAGTCTTGTTAGCTACTTTATTTTGTTTCTACTAGCAACTGCCTTCCCGCGACTTCATTCATCCGCGTGAACTGAACACCCTTATCCCGTGATGGTTCTACTAACTCGGAAACCTTTGCGTGCACACAACAACTTACCAAAGTTTCATCGCAATCGGTTGAATGGTATGGGAACGCATACGGGACTAACAAAGAAACATTTTTTTTCGATTATAGATTAGTGTTTTGACGAATATTAATATGAGGTATTGGTGGATTGGAAACCGTGAATAAGCGTGAATGAGCAAATTAAGGAATGCGACGTCACTGGTAAAATTTTCTTGTGAAGTCCAGAAGAAGTAATTTTCCTTAACTTCGACTGAACACCCTAACTTGATGGTAACTTAGGTAAAACAGGGCAAACCGATAAAGCCATTACTTACCTAGAACAAAATAGGTTAATTTGTTTTTCGAGTAAATCTATTATTAAAAGGTAACATCTCCAGGGAATTTGTGCAACATATTCACAACAGATAAATAAATAAATAAACTTTTCTACATTCACACCAATTTTCTAGCCCAAGAGAAGCTTCGTTATGAAACTCGTTAAATGGTTACTAGACAACGGATAAACATACTTAAAAAACTTAAATACATACTTACTATACGTAGAAAACACCCAGACCCGAGACAATTTAGAAAAACAATAATTTTTAAATTGACCCGACCGGGGATCGACATCGGGACCTCAGAGATGGCGACACCATGAAAACCGGTGTACAAACCACAATTTAGTAAACAAAGACCCCCCAAAAAACCCGACTTTTTTACGTTTTTCAAAATTACAAAAAAAGTTACTAGGCGATTTTCAAAATTCACACGTGTCTCGATAATTTCCTCAACTCTTGGTACTGTTCTCATCTCCATCCTCCCAAAATCCTCGGAGCTATGGCCAAAAATACGTCTCAGGCGATTTGCATCTGATAACCATTTTCAATGGTATTACTCTTGTGGTACAAACCACTCGACCAAGGAGGTCGACGAATATAAAGTACATGGTAATAATAGAGAATAGAAGTGCCTTAACGTAAATCTACTAGCTCTACGTACATTTGTTCTATCTTTCTAAGCATACCTTTTTTCTTTTTAACCTTTATTATTATTCCGTTATCAAGCATTATAACTGAACGAGCTTTAAAGTACAATAAGTCACATATTTAAAAGACAAGCAAACATTTGATCTGATTTGAGTCAAGTATACAACGTTCAAGGATTCCCGAACGTCATCTAAACAGACTGCGCCGCGCGCTGTGCATAAAAAAGCGACAACATCCGATGCTAAAAATAAGCCGTATAATTACAGGCCAAAGCTGAAAGCGCAATGCTTTCGCTGCATGCAGCGCAGCGGTTGTACGGTTGCCCTTGACAACGGAGACCCAGATACTATCGCGTTCCATTCCAACACACGCTCGCGGCTCACCCGCACACGGGCGATCAGACGAATCCTTGCAATACAAACACGGCACCACGCGTCCGAAGCGAGTTGCGTTCCATTCTCGAGCTTTTTAAATTCTTTTTTTAAGAACGCTCTTTGTGCGGACATACAAAGAGTTCGCGTTCCGATTGCTCGTCGTCGGCCGGTTACTAACTTGATCGTTTAGCTGGTGATGTAATGAAATCACTCGAGGTTCTGTCAAAACGGTTTTTGTGAAAAATTGTCTTGACGTATGTGAAGAATGGTTTAGTGAATAACACTGGCGGTAACGAGTTATTAAAGCCACAGTTTTATAATTGACTTTTAAAAATAATGTACTCAACGGTACAGATTTTTTTCCCTGTGTACGTACACTAGCTCGATTTATTTCAAGACAACAAGGAAATATTGAATCCTTTGATTTTACGACTTAGGTTGCGTAGACAACCGCGCCGCAGTGAATAGAGTGTAGATGGAAAGTTTTTTATTTTCTCCCTTAGGAAAATCCGCGAAGGCACTCGAGGGGAAGCGAAAAGTCGAAACGAGCGTGTTGCAATTTAGTCCCGCTTTATAGACCAAACAAAGGACTGCTTTGATGTTCAGCCTTTGGAGAGCTGCAGATATCAATCAACTCTATTTGATGTTTAGCGCTGAGAATTAGTGCTGGCTGTGTGATGTCCTCCGCTGGTTTTTGTATCGAAATGTCGAATGAAAAATAAAAGAGAAAGGATTACATGTTGTTTTGTCGCTAATCAAATTTTAGCTAGTCATTGGTCAAAATCAGTCAGTCTGTTAAACCGAACAATATTTCATTAGAGCCTTACCATGATTGTTCTAAATGTATACGGCACACACTCGCTAGAATACTGATATTTATGAAACCCACGGCCGGCAACGCGTCTGCGATTCCTCTGGTTTTGCGGGTATCCATGGGCGGCGGTGATTACTCTCCATCAGGTGACCCGCCTGCTCGTTTGCCTCCTTCTTTTATAAAAAAAAAACACAACCGTTACAAAGTTTAAATCCCCTGTATAGTGTTTGACGTCATAGATAGAGCCACTGAGCAAGTAATCACTACGTTATAGATAGAGCTGGCTCTGCGGACGAAGTGTGTCGATAGACACTCAATACGCCAATAAAATATCTTCTTTCTTTAAATTTAGAACGGAACGTGACTGTGCCCGTCATCTGAACAAGACAATAAACGGGATGAATTATTTTATAATTAGAATGTGCACGTGTTCGACCATGGTTTGACCGTTAATGAAATTTAAAAATAGAACGTTAGATTTGATAACGTTTATTTCTAAAATAAAACATTGAACATAGAAAATAGTAGTAGCTATTTACTCTTTTCTATGAAAATAAAAGGTTGCTCCATAAGTAGTGTATTGAGCCAATTTTCCTATAGTGAATGTGTGTAGCGTGAATGACCAAAACTGAACTAAAAAAATGCCAGAACATACTGAAAAGAGTCTCAATGCTGTTTTTATACAAAGAAAAAGGTATTTTAATAATTTTATAGGTACGAAAACAACCCTGTTAATTTTTAAACAACGACTCACCTTGTAATGTTGCACTTCTATGTATCAAATTTTTTACAGTAATATCAAATGGGGAACTAGAAGATAGAGCTCATTTTACATACTTTTCACTGTGGGTTCTTATTGTATATGTGGTATGAAGTGTCTTTCGGACCATTTATGTGCTATTTTAGCAAAGTTTTGTAAATCTATAATGCAAAGGAAAAGTAATATTAATGATTTTTGTTATGTTAATAGTTTTATTACGTAAATAAATAAATATTCGTCAAGCATTCTGCATTGTTATCGATTCAAGTTAAATCGAATACGACACAGTTTCGAATTGAACGTTTCAAAAATAGTTCCCTTAAAATAGTGTATCCGAAATAGAGCGTACTATTAGCGACTAGCGTACCCCTCTATTAATAGTTTACCTCTATGGGAATGACGTTAATACGGCACGGCACGGAACTTTGGGCACGTCGACGTTGCTTACTTCCGTTGGTACTTCGATTCTATTACGTAGTGAGGTGTATTTACACGGACTTGCCCGTCTTTTTTTTTGCCCGTAAAAATAATGATCTTAATACTCAATACTCAATACTTTATTGCATTCCATAATGTTTACACAATATGATGGTAGGTTTTTACAATAGGATCATTTATGTCAGGCACAGCACAACTTAGAGCTTTTCTTAAATAAAACTTTAATTTTATTTAAGAAAGCTTTTTTTTTTTATTTATGAACTAATTGCTGGGAAATGCAGAGTCCTGTTTAAGGTTTTGTTTTGATAGAATAGCCATCTTTCCTAAATTTACCACTAGCTATGTAATTGCAAATTACATCGTTCTACTTAAGAAAAAATTAAAAGGAAGTCGATATTTACAGATAATCTAAATTTAAAATATATTATGTTGTTCGGAATTTGAAAGTTCAATAAAAGAAAAACAAATGGCAAACGATTAAGTTCCATCATTCGCGCCATGCATCGATTCGATTTTCAAAACAGTGTAAGACGCGCATGCGCCGCGCTCCGCAGTAAACATGTCCACTCCGCGGGCACCGTAACTCTGCGATTCCCACCTTCTCCGTGTTTCCTGCTCCGCGTCTCTCGTTTAATGCACATTGTTTAATTTTCCGATCGGAATATTTCGTGTACACTTTTACAACGGGTAGACATTCCATTGCTATGGATACCTTGTTCGACAGGGGTAGAGTTGTTGTGGTGTCTTTGCCTTTTTTCGCATTTCGTGGTCTTCTTTCGTTTAACAGTCAATTGTTTCCGGCATTGCTATTGTCTAAAACTTTAACATTTTTTAATATATTTTTGATTTAACAAGCCTACTTTTTTAAGCCACTTGAATAAATGTATAATAAATTAATTTTTTTTTGTTATTTTGTCCGCAGATTGGTGCAGGATGCCTGGATAACCCCGGCCCTCCGCGCCCGCAACCGACGACAACCAAAAGCTACAAAATCATCAAACCAAAGCCTCCAGTCATATCTTTCGTTTCGAAAATCTAAATATATAATCACTATTTTTTTAACCTTTTAACGATAAAACTAAATCGTAAATAGTATACGCTACTCCCAAACAGTACAAATTAATTTAAGTCTGAAGTGATCGATATTTACAATAACAAGCTAGCCTTCGAACGAGCGAAAGATAACCTATCAACGACCAGTATTTAAACGTTCCAAAATAATAGAAATCGTTAAACGAGTGCACAAAATAATTTATCGATCGTTAACAAATTTGATAACGAACTAATTCCTCGAGCATTTAAAAGAAAAAGTCAGCCAAAGATTTTTACAAAAACTTTAGTAAGTAACTAAGACTCGTAAGCTAACTACCCGTTAAGGACTTTTTATATTATTTATTTGTTAGTTGGCAAATGAAATTATTGTGATTAGTGTAGTGTAAACCAGTGTGCCGTATAATCATAAAATTAAGTGCTACTTAGATTTAGAGGACTTTAACCTATTCACGAGTACAAATCGAGTTCCAGTGAAGTTCCAGTGTTCAAGAGAAACTTAGAGTTAGGTTATTTTTGTATACGGCGCCAAAAAGAAGCGCGATGCGCGCGCGCGAGCGAGGGCCATGAGCGAGGCGCTGCGAGGCGAGGCGGGCGCGGACAGCGCGCACCTGCCGCCCTTCTCCTCCTTCGGCGACATGGCGGAGAACGAGCAGCGCATCCTCGCCGACGCGCGCCTGCTGGACCCCACCTGGGAGTACTACGACCGCGGCGACGCTGTCTCCGTCATCGCGAGCCAGGCGCAGTACCGCCCCTGGGAGAGCATGCCTATTACGGTCAACTCCAAGGACGCCATTTTGCGTGCCGGCTTCTCCACGCCGCTCGACTACCAGCCGGTCACGCTGCAGACGATACCGAACAAGCTGCCGTCCTTTCAGAGCCAGTTTCAAACGTTTCCGGAGACCACAGTCATCCCCGAAACCGGGTTGCCGAGCGTCACCCCGGTGCCGGTCACCACCAGTCCAACACCAAGCGCGAGCCCTAGTCACTTAACACAGCTCACGCAGCTGACGACGGCGACGTCGCCGGCGCACCTCACCACGCTGGCTCAGGTCACGCCGCTGTCGACGACACTCACCACCTTATCTCCAGTGAACGCCACCACATTCCATACACTCACTGCCGTCAATGCGAGAAGCTACCCTATAGTGCCAGCTCCTCTTCAAGCGAGGGAACTAACCGCTGGACAGACATACATCGACGATCGGCACATACAACTTTATCAACCGAACATAGCAACGCTTAATGCATTCCCAACGCAAAATGGTATTTTACACCAAAACGGAACCATTCTCCATCAAAATGGGAGCTTAATACAGAACATTCAAAGCCCCACTGTTGTACATGTATTGAAGAACGAACCGTTCGACGTCAAATCTCTGCAAGACAAGTACACACCGAACGGATTGCATCACAGTAACTTCCAGAATCCCATGTTGATAGACAACGGGTACGACAAGAAAACGAACGGTTTCGGAAGCGGATCGTCGCCGACGAGGTCAGATTTTCGGAAGAAGGAGCGTCGGAAAATGAGGGCGAACAGCTCGGAGTCGGACGGTTCGAACATGGAGGTGGGGTCGGAGAGCAGCGGCCAGGTGGCGGCCATCTCCTCGACAGCCGGCTTCAAGTCGCCGATGCACGGTGCCCCGCCTATGAACACGGGACCCATGGAGCTCGACGACATCTCTAGTGAGAAACAGGTGAGTAACGCTCAGGAATCTGTTAAGTTCTAAATTCGAATGTGCCAAATTCGAAAGTCAAGTATGGGCACATGAGTAAGCGGTATGGGTAACTTCAAACAAATTCTGTTCCAATCCAAATCTATAAAAGAGCGAGCTTTCAAAAATCCATGTAGGTACTTCATTATTTCGTAGAGCGTATCTATTTAAAAAATTAACGTGCTAAAAAGACAAATGGCTTTCACTTAATCACATCAAAACGTAATTTTACGACTAGATAAATTGAGTAGATAAGGCGATGTCTTAACTTTTTATTAATTCGTCTCGACTCCGCTCGGAATACCTATAGATCCAGCTGGATTCTGTTACTTGAGCTTTCATCGAAGCAATGATCGGTAAATTAAGTTAGTTGGACGTACGTTAATGCTGAAAGGAGGATACAATAAAAATGGGGGGAGGGGGTACGACGACTAATGCCGATTTCCAGGAACCGAGGCATTGCGTAAACATGCCTCCCTAGATTGCAAGCTGGCTGGAATATTCGTCGGGGAGATATGAGAATTCCCAGAATTTCATCCGACTACAGGCGGTGGAAAGTGGATATTCGAGAGATCCTGAAAAAGAGAAACTTTCCCCGTAATTCCACCTTTTATTATTCGGGGAGCAGTTTTTATTCGCGGGCCCGAGTTTCGGAATGGCCGAACTCTCTGTCTTCGCGGCTATAAATTTAATAGTTAGCCGATTCTCTTGCTCCACCAATAAATTAACTTCCTTCTCGTTTAAAACACAAATTAAAGTCTGGCGATTTACGCGTGTCCTGCTTAGAAAATTTTATGACTTCCATTCAAATTTTACAGCGAATGCAATTAGGCGGCAGTTTTGGAGCTTACGGCATTAACGAAGTTTGCTGATTTAATTATGCTTAATGTTGAATTTCTCCGCCTATATCTCTATCGGGTAGGCGGTAGGCACTTGAAGATGGAGCAGAGTTGATTAAAACGGAATTATTAAAATTTTGCTTTCTGCGAATGAGCCGCAGAAGTGTCGTTACACTTTCATTTTGAAGAGTTTACAAATCAAATCAATGTTTATTTATAGCTCATATTTTTAATTCAAAAATCAAAATAAGTTTTTATGAAAGCATACACAATTATCCCTACCTATCCATCCAAAGAAAATAGAAACATAACGTCCTTCGTCCAACTGAAAGTTAACCTGCCTACTCGTGACCAGGACGATAGGCTAGAAGATAGATAAATAGATAATACTTTTATCGCAAACATACAAACATTAACATCGGACATAATTTACAAAGTTACAATGTGGCGGTCTTATTGCTCTAAAGCGATCTCTTCCAGACGGATGGATCCAAACGTCAGGATAAAATAACTTCTAAAGTAAAAAAACAAATACAAAAAGAGTTAAGTTCTGTATTTAAGTTTGTTTATAATTATTATTATAAGGATTTTAATTATAACGATTTTACAAAAATTTCAACGCAATCATTGCCTCTATAAGTAATGTATTTATTTAAAGTAGTACAAAAATGTAAATCGTTAAATTCTAAATTTGTATCTAATTTTCATAACAGATACATGTGATTTGATAATTGCCAAAATTTTAAAGTTTCGCACTAAATCCTTTTTTTATTTATTTAATTCTTTAATTTATCATTTAACACAATAATACAAACAACTCAGCTACCTTCACAATATCATATGGGATCCAATTAATTCGTCATTACCGAGTCCTGGATATCATAAAAAAGCCATCTAACTCCTATGAAAGGTCCAGAGTGTGGCGACATTCCGCCATAAATGTCAGCGTTTCCCGGTATACGCGCGCACACCTTTGCCAAGCAGGTGTTACCATTATCTATGCGCTGTAATTACCATTGGACCTTTAATTTGCCAATTGTATAGATATGTTAGTTCACCAACTTGGTAGTAAGATGTTTTCTAACGTTGTTAGTAAGTGTAAAGTTGTGTTTGCTATTTTGATGTGTTGCTAAGCATTTTTAATGGTAGCGACCTAAAATTCCTAGTATGATCATCTGATGAGGCCTAATTAGCCAGGTCAGTCCACTGCTGGAAATTGAAGTCTCTCCCAAAGCATTAAACTGAGCCTGGTTTTCAGTATAGGACATTAAGTATTAATAATGATCAGGAAGATAGCATTTTGAATAAAATTAAACAAATCCTTTTTTTGTAAAAAAAGGGCAATAATACTAAAGTTAAGACATAATTCTGTTTTCTAAAGTTTACACTACATTTTACACATAAAACTCTGTATACGAATATATACGCGTTTATTTTAAATGCGAGTAGATCGAGATAATGTATAGTTTTGACTTGGGAACATAATACATTTTGATAAGAGCTCTTTTTACAGAATCTAAACGAATCTAATTAGATTCGTTAATTTATTCGTTCGTTTTTTAAAGAGCTAGCTGTAGCTGAATAACTCTAGCTATTTAAGACACTATCCAACCTTAAACAAAACCAATAAAAACATATTATTGTACTAATTATTGCTACGTCTAACCGGCCGGTACAGATGACACGTGCCAATCGCTTTAATAGACCATCTATCAACTGAAGCGAGGTTGTTATACTTGTCACACTCACACTTGAGCATTGTAATAAGTTAGAAAATTATCGAGCACTTTCATTTGTTTCATATTGTTTTCTGTTTTAGCTGGTGCTGCTTACTAGCCATTCTAAATCGAGAATTGTTATCATGCAAACATGTTTTCTAATTTTTTTTTCAAATCATATATCAATTTTAATTAAACTTGCTTTAGGGAAGGTTGAAGACGTTGATAGTTAAATAGAAAATATTTTAAAAAAAACGTTTGTTCAGCTGATATTCTGTGATTTGAAATTTTATATAAACTTTTAAAGAATTAATTCAATTTACAATTAATTCTTTTAAAAAAATTAAAGCTTTGATGCTTTTGTGAGATACCGCAATAGCTCTTAAAAGTTATATAAGAAACTAGTAGATAATTATTGATGAATTGAAAAAACTTCTAACTATTCTTTAAATACCTACAAAATAATTGTCCGATAAAGTGATAAACGTAAACGTTTTGTTGAGATTTAGTGTCGCTACTTATGGATTGTATCCTCCCCATCAATATCCATCAATTGTAACGATGACTTGATTTTAATGATGGAGGCCTTTACCCAGCAGTGGGATAGTATATAGGCTATTTGCTTTTAACTTTGCTTTTACTTTTGAATTAAAATGTTTGTGTTACGTTTAACGTTGAAGTAATTATCGAGAAAACGTCTGAATTAGAGCTATAAATAAGAGGCGACCATCCGAATAATTCCTGCTCGGTACGGCTCCTTGGCCACGTCACTTGAGAAAACTTAGGAAAGGAGTTTCTGCGCTCATTAACAAGCCACAGTATAAAATATATTATATATAAACCTTCTTTCATTTAATTTAAAGGCATTGTGTTAGCGCATCGTTTAGAAAAGTTAGGGCAAGAACTAGTCATACTTACGCTCCAATTTCTTTTATTATTTTAAAAGAATTTGCTTAGTATTTTTGAGAAAACTTAGGAAAGGAGTTTCTGCGCTCATTAACAAGCCACAGTATAAAATATATTTTATATAAACCTTCTTTAATTTAATTTAAAGACATTGTGTTAGCGCATCGTTTAGAAAAGTTAGGGCAAGAACTAGTCATATTTACGCTCCAATTTCTTTTATTATTTTTAAACAATTTGCTTAGTATTTTTGAATGTCGTCGTAGAAATTCGTTGACATTCAAAATAATTCTAAATAGTGCGTTGAATAATATCAGATTATTCGGTCTTTCTTTCATATGTTAAAACATACTGCGAGTGACCGTTTAAAACATAATTAATGTTTCAAAAGTAATAGTCTTCTTGTGATCAGCTTGCAAAAGGTTTTAAACGTCATCACGATAAAATACAAATATGGAAAATAAACCCAAGTAGATCTGTTTAAACTGTATCAATCAAATGTTTTTCGTTTATTCTGGCAACAGTCATTTTCACAGACAGTGTGTAACGGTAAATATTGTATCTTAAGAATAAAGACCTACAGTGCCAAATAATTTATAATAATAAAGAGGTAAAGTTTGTGAATTTGTTTGTTTGTTTGCGGAGGGTAATCTCTGGAACTACTGATCCAATATCAAAAGTTCTTTCACTGATAGAATGCTGCATTCCTTGCGGGTAACTTATGTTATACTTTATTTAAAAAAAGAGTTTTATTTTCTAGCTCAAATCCACGCGGACGAAGTCGCGAGCGAAGTGCTAGTAATTTATAAAACAAATAACATAGGATGAGTAATGTGGTTAGACAAACATTATAAAAATAATTAAGAAAATCATGCATAAACATTTTGAGCTTTATAATACAAATAAACTACCTAGCAAAGCTTAGCTACTTAGTTAAGTTATTTCTTTAGTTCTTGTTTTTTTGTAGTATTCGTCTAAGCGTTTCAATGATTTTTGTAAATTATATTAGTATTAATGCTTTATTAATACTTCAACAATAGTCACGCTAACCCATCCGGAAAGCTAAATTGTTTGTGTTAGATGTAGTTTTTCTCCAGTTGTCTAACGAGATAAAGGGATTGAACCGCGATTTCAAGCATACCAAAATCAAATACAATATTATCATTATACTTTTTAAAATGTAAATAGTAAACTTATAAAATAATAAGCATATTAACTTGGACCTAAAAAACTTCATTAATTATACACTTAAAGTATATACTTACATATTAATCACCATAGATAAGGTAGAATCAATCTATCGCATCACATCTGTGGCGAGCGACTTCCACATAAAACCTTTGTTAAGTTGCAGCTGCCCAATGACTAGTGATTGTTATCACATGATGGATCAGTGCGAAATGGACACGGTAAAAAGATTTCTACTCGTACATTAACATGGAATCCAATAATAAGGGCTGATATTAAAGTACCTACCTAGTAAGTTAGCAAAAAAGTGTTGGCTAACTTTTTTATCGTAGATTTTTGAAACGTGATTGTATTTTAATTTATATTAAAAAATGAAAATAGCTCTTTAAAATTACGATGACGACGATAAAAGACGATATGCCTCAAGTGGGACTCGAACCAACGACCTCTTACAATGAAGGCAACAGCTTTCCCACCAATTGTGAAGCTTGATTAAAAAGTTTTGCGAGAATTCTAGCTATGAAGCTTCAAAACCTGGAAAAATTAAAGTAATATTGATAATTTCAATCACCTGGTGCTAAGTGATGATAAGGACAATTTGAAATAAGTCTAATTCATATAGGTACTTTATAAAAAGGCTTTATCAAAAAATTTTAAAAAGTTTGTTAAAAAAGTTTAAAGAAAATAATTACCAACAAGCAAAGTTTAGCAAGTAGCAGCAGGAAAGAGCGAAGTCTAACAAATTGGAGTTTTACAGTTATGATTAGGTACTTTTAATTTTACAGCATTATAACGGTACCTTATCAGACGGAATGATTTTTAATACTGATCGTATCATTGTTACAATTAAACACACGCAAATGCTACCAAAAGCATGCGATGTGTTCCTAAGAAAACTAGCTACCAAGCTCACTATTGTGGTTTCCACTAAAATAATTTCATTAATCATTATATTCTTGGAAAATTATACCTAACAAATCAAAATAGAATTCAAGTGAATTTGTACTGCGTTACTTACTAAGTCGTTCACTTACACAACGAGAAATTACTGACTAGTTAGTTTTATTCAAAAATAGAAAGAATTAGACAGTAAAAAACAAATAGACAACACAGAGTGCTTTTTTCATAGACAAGGTAGATTCTTAAGTTTAAGGAGTACAACATTCACCTAACATGGCTTAAGGGTTAGAAGCTAAGAGAGTATTAGTGAGCCTTCATCATTATCATCATCATCATCATCGGCTTGCTTAAAAATAAATATTGATTAAATAATCAATATAAGTATCACCAAATATTATAAAAATGCAAATTATTCCACTAAAAACACAGTTAATCAAATTATTACGTGTTCCTCATACCAAATGCATAGCAGACCAATAATGTTCAAAAGCCGATTTCCACCACATTCTTTATATTGGCATAACAAAAAATAATTGAAACTCGAGTGTCTTGTTTTGCATGTTTGGATCACGACAATTGCAACTCTATTTATACATGGACGGATAACATTTCTGCTTATCAACTTGTATCTTGAGTGTAATTTATTACGGTGAGTCATTAGGGAAAACCTGTGTGCTTTCCTAGGACAGTGAATTATTGAATAAGTAGGTGTCTCAACGGTCTATTTATAGTAGAAATGCTTTTTTCTGGTATCATTGACGTATTAATTTTATGTAAAGATATCTATATTTTCTATGTTTGCAGTATGCTAGTTTTATTTTTGTTTGCGGTTCTTTAGTTATTGTCAAATAATTTATCTACTCTTTATTTCATCGTGTTTATTAACGTATTAGCACAGATTAGGTAATAGTTACTTATTAGGTAGTTAGTTTCAAATGTACCTACTCTTCACGAGCCCATTACAGAGATCGCTGTAACGAACGATTTAAAGGTAACCGCAAACGGATACGTATAAAGTGTTTCATTTCAATACGCAAAATACCACAACAATAAAAAAATAGTAGAAGTAGTAAGAATAAGAAATCAAAAACAAACTGTTGGTCACCGCCATATGTGACAAAACTTTTACGACTGTCGCCATGAATGAAAGCCCATATCAAATAGTATATTAAAATTATAATTTATTAACGTTTCATTATGTTACCCTACCCGTTATTCTTATTCACTCAAATAGTCTGTTTCTCCGATTTTAATGTCTTAAATCATCTCCATCCATCTTTTTATGTGTAAGAGATCACTTAGAAAGCAATTAGACCACCATAACTTTTTAATAAGTTATTCCTTCAATGTATTTTTTTCTGATGTTACAATAGAAGTAATAATATATCTACACATCTTTATGTAGTATCAAAAAACCATAAACGAATGCTCCTAAAGAATGAGACGATTAACTGAAATTAAAACATTCGCACGCGGCCTCCTTCGCCCTATTAAGCAACAAGTAGAGCTTCATTAGTAGCTAAATAATAGAATGGCTATACGTCATTCCTTAGATAGCTCCGTATAAGTATTATTATTCACTTATAAAGATCATATAAAAAACGCGGCATCCGCTCAAAATGTTACAATGTTCCAATGCTAAGTAGTTTTTCTATTTAAAAAAAACTTAATTGTCTATTGGCCTTATTCTTCTTTGCAATTAGTTCACAGCACCTTTTAAGCTCATTTAGTACAAAGTAATGAGAACAAACACAATGATCATTAATAATACATCTACGGTCGTGCAGTCATACGAAAAAGTACATATTATTAGTGTTGTTAAGAGACTCGAACCTCAAATTCAAAATCAAAAAAATTATGTGGTATAAAAAAAATTAAAAAAACAGTATAAAAGTTATTACAATATTTTTTCCAGTACCTTCAAACATGAACCCTGCTATGGCATTGAAATTATTATATGTCAGTATTTATAATAATTAATATTACCTATTTAACAGACAACATACTTACACTAATTTAAAAATTACTTAAATTAAATTAAAATAAACAATTAAATTTAAAAAGTCCACAATCTAAAACTCATTGAAGGATCGAGTCTCATTAGAAGGCTCTAGCTTTACAGACGGCTCAAGCCCCAATTCAAGCTTTGCATAGAGCCCAAGGCTTAAGTCACGACTCGAGACTTCTATAGGGCTCGATTCTAAAGCTCGATCCTTCTAATGAGACTCAAGCCTTCAATGAGTTTTAGACTCAGAGGCTCGAGCATTTTATCAACACTCCTACCTACCTATGTCGGCTGCCGCCTTTAAGACTTAATAAATTTTTCAAGAACATTTTCAGCCTATCAACCATCTTTAGCCTAAGACGTCCTACTATTGGGCTCAGACCTTTCCACATAAATTATTTAACATTATGTAAAAATCGCTTAAATCATTTAATAGATAAGGCCACAATAAACCATACTAAACATATCATGTAATCGCTTAAGGTCGACCTCAGAGCAAGCTTATCCTTAGCATCCTATTTCTTAGAAAAGGACGCAAAGAGAGATAATTATAATAACCTCTTTAAAAGAACCTTTAAAAAAGATTAGTGTTACTACAGAATAGAACGAAAAAAGGTAATAACTTTTAAATTCGTCAGCTGTTCATCGGATACAATCGGTTGTTTCCGATCACGGCCGATGATAACCGAGGTCACAGCAAATGGAGTAGCCGAGTTCCAAAATGGCGCACTTTTGGTCGCCGCATTACAGCTGTTACATTAATGTCGGAATTGCATTTAGTTTTTTTTTTTGGTTGCGGAAACAAATTCAAATTGTACTTTATTTAATAATATTAATATGTTGAAATTGGATTAGTTTTGTTTTATTAGCGCCTCAGAAATGTTATAAAAAATACTTTACTTACAAGTAAAATATTTTTTACATTTTGCTTTTGAAAATAAAAATATTGTTAATACAAAATTCTAGTAGTGGTAGATTATAAAAGTAATAATAAAAAATATTCTTAAATAAATATCAAATTCATCATTTTAATGGGTCAAACACATTGTCCTAATCGGGACATGCAGTCTGTCGTTTCGATTGAATGCGCCGGCGCAGACCGAGACGACCCATTATTTTGCACAGAATGCACCGAAATTGTTGTCTGGCAAATAATTGCGAACCTTTTTGTTCTGCTGACCGTACTTTCACAATCAATTCTAAGCTTTATTGCGAAAGCAATAGGTATCTTTATGTATAAGTTTGCGATAACAAGCCGGTATTAGGACACGCGATGTAGAGATCTTTGATATGCCAATTGGAACAGTTAGCTGTTTTACATGAGGTGTACACTTTTTAAATTGCATGAAACTAATAACGTTGTGGCGCATTTTTCGAATTAATCATCTGTTGCTTGGTCGACTTATAACAAATATGTAACAAAATAATAAAGAAATTGCTTACAGACGAAATATTATTATAACCGTAGCTCCGTAGCTAAACTTATTATCGTAGTAGAAAAGCTTTTACTACGTTTGTGAGTGCGTAGTCACACATACGCGATTAATTATCTTGTTTTCCTATCATATTCTCTTGTTTGTAAAAAAAGCTTCCGCTACGTAGATATTAAACATCACCCATAACCGACGAGCATGTATGAAAGGAGTAATGAGAGTGGAGGAGGCGCAAGAGGTGTGTCAGGACCGTAGCAAGTGGAAGGATGTGGTCTCTGCCTACCCCGTTGGGAAAAAGGCGTGATGGTATGTATGTATGTATGTATGACGGACGGTACAGGTATATTTAAATCCGCTAGCGAGGTCGAGACGAATTCACAAATTGCATAGTATCTTTAAACAATTCAAAGTGTATGAAATGAAATAATTGACCCTTGTTTATGGTGACCACAGACAAAGAAGAAACGGAAGCGCTGCGGCGAGTGCATCGGCTGCCAGCGCAAAGACAACTGCGGCGATTGTGCGCCGTGCCGCAACGACAAGTCCCACCAGATATGCAAGCAGCGACGGTGCGAGAAACTCACCGAGAAGAAGGTTGGTTTACTTCTTTTTTTTAATAACATTTATATACTTACATGATCTTGATCGCCCGCCGACTGTCACTGACCAGCATTATTCCGTTAATTTAAAAAAAAAACAGATTTCGCAGTCGACGCAAGAATCGGAGCATTGAAAATGAATACTACAATTAACGAAAAAAAACCATTTTATTTTAAATAACACAATTCCAACTTAAATGCACTTCTCGCCTGCATCCGCATCTTTTAACGCCATTACCATGACGATCAGTCAATACCCGTTGTTGGCGACTGGCTGGTTCAAACCTTTCTTACCTTTTAAAAGATTTTTTTTTATGATTTAATGTCAGTGTTCCAAGTGACGGATTTTGAGTTGTCAAGTTGTTTTTGCCACGAATTGTTGTACTTACTGAAATAAACATTGAACATTTACAAAATACTACGTGTTTCCATCAATTAATTCATCATACAGTCCACTACTCCATAACACCCGTTTTTCTACAATACCAAATCTAAAGGGACCACCTACAGGTCACAATTATTAACCGATTTAAAAAAAATTTTCGCCATTTTGTTGCTAAACTTATTAGTTAGTTAGTTAGTTAGGGTATTCCCTAGGACCCTTTTCTTCATTTTTTCCTAAGTCGGTTTTTTTTTAATATTTACAATTTAGTATACAAACACCCCCCAAAAAACTCGATTTTTTTACATTTATCAAAATTCCAAAAAAAGTTTCTAGCCGATTTTCAAAATTCAAATGCTCACACGTGTCTGGATAAATTCCTCAACTCTTGGTACTATTTCCATCTCTATTCTCCCAAAATCCTTGGAACTATGGCCAAAAATACGTCTCAGGCGATTTGCATCTGATAACCATTTTCAATGGTAAAAATGGCCACAGGGGTTGAGAAAAAGAAAACCGGATGGACGGTGTGAGTGATGACACCTGATACATGAATGAAAAGCTAGAGACTGTTCGGCCGATAGAGGACAGTCAAGTGGTAGAAAAATACATTTTGCGCCGAAACCAAGTAATATAGGATCAGAGGGTCAGATATGAAGGTATATGAAAACAGTTTGCAGGGCATAGAGGTATAAGAACTGCCCCCCTACACAAGTGGCAAAACACTAATAGAATAGAAATCAAATAGAATGGTTATTGTACAGGATTGACATAAGTCAACGATACGTATAAATGACGTGTACATATGTCAATCCCATACAAAAATCATAACCACCACTATCAATAACCACCGGTAGCTTGGGCCCTGGTCCCGATGCCGGCGGACCCGTAATTTTATGTTTTTAAATGTTTTACTTATTTTGTTTTTAGAAAACATTTAAAAATGTAAATTTATATGAGAAAAAATAAATAAAAGAATAATAACTATAATAATAATACAAACAACACACCACACCCTGTAATTACTTGGTTTGTTCCCGTAATTATAGAGAAAACAGGCTTCTAGCTGAGAAAAAAACACACTTACAAATAATAATAATAATATTTTTTGTAATTAATGAAAATTATTTTATATTACTTTGTGGCGACGAAAACTAATGTCGAATTAACGTAGTATTAACGCTGTGAGGGAGAAAAGAAATGCCCTTGCTTTCCTTGCCGGTTCTTCTCAGTACAAGGTCTCCCGCCCTGTGTAGACTTAAGAACCGATGGCATAGTGACAATCATTTAAGGAGAAGGGTAAGGCACACTAGCGCCGCTATAATGGATTTAATTTGATAACTGCTAAACTGGATTTTTTTTCAAACATTGAGGACCTTCCGACACTAGGCAAACATCTATTATTTAATAATTGTGCACTACTTTTAGGTTTATTTTTGTATTCATTCGCAAACACCAAAAATGGCCATTGTTTGTGAATAAATGCGATAGCCCGTTTTGTGGTTTATTCACAAAACGCAACAAAAAGTAGTGCACAATTATTAAATAAATACTATGGATGGTTTCCTGTTATCGGACGGTACGCAATGTTTAAAAAAAGATCCGGTCTGTTAGTAATTGTCAAATTATCAATTGGTGGCGCTAGTGTGCCTTACCCTTCGCCTTAAGAGCTACTTGTAACATAAACTGAATAAATGATTTTGAATTTTAAAGTGTCGAACACTAGTGTGAACACCGCTACATACAATATGTAAAAAAAACCTGTCCGGTCGCAAATGGGTTCATAGGCAGACATAGAACAATATCGAAAAAAATAATAAACAAGTATTTTTCATGAAAATAAAAGAGTTATCGTAATTTAAAACGCAAGTTTTTTCTACCGAAATTTCTAAAATTACCCCAAGATCTAGCTAATATTATAAATGTGACAACACTTTCCATCAATGGCGGCGGCGCCTATGTCCTACTTACCGATGTGCCAACAAAAGTATTGCCATGTAGGTTTTGTCATTTAACAAAAAATTTATCAGGGTAATTTTTTTTTTCTTTAAAAAAAAATGATTACGTAAATAGAACTGGATCCTGATACTAATAACAACTTAACGGATCCGTCAGGGTTTTTTTACATTTTGTATAAAGGATCTTAAATCCTATTGGGTGTAAAACAATCTTTCTAAAAATCAATGCACAGTACAAGGGTGTTTACGCGTTAAACTTCATCGATAAACATATACCTTTCATTTTCATGCGGTCATGTATAATACATACAAGACGATATGATTTGCGTTTGTGTAAAAAAAAACTCGAATTGATTTGTGAGTGACGCAAATACTCCGTGTTGCCTTTATGTGTGTGTCATTTGCATTAATTTATACGATCGCATACATTACGCGCCATTCTGTTGCCTTATCGACGCTCTTGAAAAGTCACAATTTCATTTCTCGAGTTCCGGCAGGAATATGCTATTAATTTGTTAATACTTATCGCAGTGGCACGTCTATTGAAGATCGTAGTGTTATGTTTTTATCTAGTTAAATATTTTTATAACTAATAAAAATAAGAATGTTTTATATTAAAAAGTTCATTATTATAGCTAGACCGCTTAACTGAGTCCTCGCCTGCGGTAGACGCGGGGCGGGAGGTACGTAGGGCCTCTGCCACGAGTACGAGCGTTTTGCGAAGCGACATTACAAACATTACAATAAAATAAACGTACTCATAAACAAGGTCATTTCATTACAAATAAATACTAGTGTTGGGATAGTACACCAAGTGAAGTTCAATTGATATTCAAAATCCAATCGATTAAATTTAACTTAATTTTTTTCAATCTAGCTGTATTTGTTAATTTGTTAGTCTTTATTAATTTTTCTTGAGTAGGTATATGACGTTTTTATAGAAGTTTTAATAGTTAGAAAATAAAAGCAATCGGCACATTAGATAGGACCAGTACTTCATTAGGATAATGATATTCAGTTGATAACTTCAACTATCATTTGATGCAATTACCTCAGTATTGTCTCAACCCTAGGCATGCCAATTTGACATCTGTCACGGTTATCAATTTATATTGAACAGACCATAGCTATACTATAGACAAATTCGATAAAGAATGTTTACCAACAAAGCGTTGCCAAGCAACCAGTGACAATCATGTATTGACAACCTTTACCAGCTGTCAACAGGAAAGATTTTACGTAAAAGATTTATTTAAGTATATTAAATTTTAAAAACCAAAAACCATAGTACAATCATAGCTTAGTTTTAACTTATGTGAGGGAATAATTTAGCTACCTTAAAATAAATAAAAAACTGCACTTGAAGATTCAATAATTTATTTGTTACATAAATTAATGCTGCTGTCACAATATAATTTTCTTTAACGTCAATTCAATTTGTCCATGATGTTTTTCATTGCAAATGCACTATTTATGCAGCAAATTTCAGAGGTAAGCAGTTAAGATAATCGACCCCATATGGATACTATTGTCATTTTCATTTGGAATGCTAGTTTATAATAACGGAATGGTTTAGAATACCTCAATTTTAGTAATGACATTAGTTTAATAGGGATAACAAGTGAAAATAGTTAATGTTTTTTTTACGTTCTTCGTATTATAACGTTTTACCGACGGCGACGTTGAGCGACTGATTTAAGTGAGATGTGTAGTAAGAACAATAAGTCTTACAATATCGGCGGCGAGAAACTTAAAGGGTTCCTCAAGCCGTGTGAAACGAATCACCTTCGGAGGTTTTCTAGAGGGAACGGCATCACGCACTAGTGCGCGTCCCCGTGCCCTGCTAGATTCTCCGAAGGGTTCGGATCGGATCGGGACATAAGATCAATTACGTGTGACACAATAGTATTTCCCTTCATTCTAAAAAAATAAATCAATAATAAGTAAATAACAACTACATTGTTGTACGAAAATATTTTGCTTGTATTTGTGTTAATTTTGTTGATTGTCCTATTAAATAAAAATATATAAATAAACTCTATATACTCTATAACTGATAGAAATTCAACGACAGCCAAACCACTAAGTTTTCTGAGAGACCTTAAGAAAATAGACGCTCTGTACTAAAGTGTTAAGCTTCTTACGTTGCTGCCTGTACCTAGATTCGGTTAGACAGAAAACAATATAAAAAACAAAAAAAAGTTACGTTATATCTATGAGTACCTACCTTTTGTTACTTACTTCAATATGCGACGTTTAGGATCGTCTATAAAAATGGTGTTTGTCACGTGCCTAACATTTACAATTCAAAGCAAACGAACATACGAGTATATACTTAGGTATACACTACATACTTCCCGCAGCCAATAAAACTAGTCAACCATAAAAATGTAAACTGTTTTTTTTGTTTCAATTTAGATTTCCATTTTAGGATTTTTGCAACGTCGACACACGGTATACACAAGTAAATTTTGGCTATGTGTACATAATTTGATATTTATATGGAAAACTGCGAAATCGAATTAGAAATGTCTCTTCTAATATCTATACTTTAAAAAAAATGTATATGTCTAAAAGTCAATGCGGTCTCATAAAACAACAATTATTTTTATTAACCCAAACAAAAATAAATAATTTAGGTATTAGACACTCGAAAGAGATTCGATATATTAACGCCCGCAATATACAAAACAAAACACAACACAATTGATTACCATAAAAAAGTAATAAAAAAATATAACAACGGAATTAATAGCCCGTGACAGAATCGTTAGTCTTTCCATGCTGTGGCCTATTTTATATCTTCATTTTGCGTAGTATTTGCTTTAAACAGCGAGCGAAAAAGACGTCGGAAATATAAGAAAAAAAAGTGTCAAGGACTAATGAGTTTTTAAAGACAGGACGAAAGACCGTACAACAATAATTCCTTTGTCTGTTTAAACCGATAATTCATCAGTAGAAAACAAAAATATAAAATGTCAGATAGCTGAAAGCTTATGTGCGATCCGTTTAATAAACTCGCTTTTCATTTGGCTGATAACTGCGAGACTCATTAACATTTAAATCTGTGGAGCCGTTTTCGAATTCGACCTCCGAACAAAGCCAGCGGAATTCCGACGCGCAAAAATAACATTAAACATTACACTTTTTCCGTGAATTGCTACGAAAGGAAAGGAAGATCTAGAAAATCATCTGAATTTTTTTGCGTCGAGAAATAAACTTTTTTTCCTTCTGTAGAGAAAGTGCGAGCCGAGAGGTAGCTCGACTTAATTTACGATTACAAGTTACCGGCTGCGAAGTAAGTTGAGCAAATTAGTTTTAAAACAAGCACCGTAAAGCTTGGCTTTGGGGGGGCGCCCCCACTTGGGCTCCAGAAATTACCATTATTTAGAGCCTACTTTGCGAGTGCTGGTGTACATCTTCACCTGACTATGTTGTAGTAATGCTTTGAAATATTCGGATAAAACCAAGAATTTTTGATTTTTTCCTTTTAGAAGGAAACCATTCAAAACTCTTTAAGAAGGCTTGCGTCCGGCAGCGAAGTCTAAATTATTTGACTGCGAAGAACGTTAATCGTTCTTGTAATATTAACTTCAATAAATTTAAAATTTTTGATTTAAGTAATTTTTTTTTGAAGTAGGTTGCATAAAAAAAATGTAAACTCATAAGTATACAAATAAAGCTGAACATTTTAACACAACCGCCAACACCTTCACTTGTTATAGCTTTCATATACCTAACGATATGAAATCACGCACATGTTCAAAAGCACCTTTGACAGTTTCGAAAACGTAGCAACTTCAGCTGTGTTCAAGTCTCTATTTGGACACCCGTCACTGTTTCCTTTTTTACATTGCGCCATTATTTATATTGTAGTTCATATGTCGCCCACATTATCTCCGGTCGCACGAGCCGTGGCAGCTGCGCGGCCGCCTGTGCTCCAATCCACGCGAGCTACCGCCTCTAGGATTTTATCGACCAATCTGCCTTTTGTTGGCCAAAGGTGTTCGTGTACTAACGTATGATTGATAATAACTTTTTAAATCGAAAAAAAAAACAAAAGAAATTTGAAAGTTCTATGTTTGAATTTGGTTTGTTCTTAATTGCGGTTGAATCATAGATGTTGTTTGAATTATTTTTAAATGAGACTGGTTTATTAATGTACTTTCTTCTTTTTTTCTTCTTAAAAACTCTTCGAAAAATAAATGTATCGCATATGTTAATAAATAAATAAATAAAATATGTTTTACAAGCAAAAACTGTAAAACGCCTAAAACATAGTCAAAACATAATTTATGAGTAAACAATAACGAATATTATGCAAAACATGATCGTAAGTACATTTTGGAAATGGGAGCGTTAAATTTCTGCGTGTTTCCGAAAGTTCCAAATAAGTGTGCTTTATAAGTCGAAGAGGTTTATTGCTTGCATGCCTTGCACACATTTTTCTTAGTAATTTCGGCTACATAACAAACGGAATTTTAATAAAGCGGTCGGGTATAGAGTTGGCATTCTGTTTGACGCTGAATTGGTATTGCAACGATAAAACTAGTTTATTACTTTTATTTACATTTTTAGAGTTTATAAATTCTCATTATAACATGAGGGAACAAACTAAACTCGAAATGGATATAGAACAAATAGTTCTTAAGTTTTACATTTATAATATGATATAATAAAATGGTTTAAATAGTAGTAGTAGTTTAGAGACATTTTCAACTTTACAAATAAAAGAGGTTTTAATCGCTTACTTTGAACCTCTTTGAACATAATTGAGTCTGGTCGGGTAGAAGACTTGATTCGATTTTGTTCAAAACTTTTTTCTTGTCTGAACTCATTATCCTTTGAAACCTACAAACCCACTCCCTTTAGTAACACACTACATGTTCGCAAAGCCGTATCGTCGCCCGTTTACCTACAACATAAGGTTGACATTCGCAGTGCAAATGACCGGTCTATGTACACTTGACTGTACCGTGTACCCCTCCTTTCATCAGGGCAGTCATTGATACGCGTGGTCACTAGCGAATCAGGTCAACAATATCGGTATGTAGGCTTGCTTTAGTGGAATACATTGGTGAACCCAATTAACGTGAGATGTTACAAGTATTTTTTTCAAGTTCATGTTCAGCAGTGAACTAATACAGGTACAAGGTGATAATGATGAGGATTTCTATTAACTTGATACTATTTGATTTGGCTTTGATTATATATTGATTTTGATATAGATTTTGATTGATTCTGCTCGATGGCGCAGTGGTTAACGCGCCCGGTCTGCGAGTGCTGAGGTTAAGCAACTTTTGCAAGGGCCGATCATCGGATGGGTGACCAATCTCGAGCTCCTCTGTGCTTCGGAAGGCACGTAAAGCCGTCGGTCCCGGCTGCATTAGCAGTCCTTAACAACCATCAATCCGCACTGGGCCCGCGTGGTGGTTTATGATCCGTTCTCCCTTTCCATCCATAGGGAAGGCTCGTGCACAAAAATTGACGAAATTAAATACAGATTAAAAATTTATTTTATGTCAGTTTTAAAATAATAACTCTATGTTATGTTTAGAAATGTGATCGTTCTGACAGAACATTGATGATTCTTAGAATTATAATATTACTGTATTTAGTTTTTAACATTTGATCCCTTTTACTGATAACTTGGAAGAATATTATTGTTAGGTACTACACTCAAACCCAAGAGGCTTAAGTAGTACATATTATAAAAGAAATTGTATGTTTTAATTCCGATAATTTAAAAAAAACTACCACTACCAATAGAAATAATTCTTTCATAAATTTGAATCATTTGATTTTATAAGACCATGAAATATAAAACGTAAGTAGAAAATTAATATTGTGCCCGCAAAATTTCCCTCTCAAATAAAGTAGAAATAAGTACTTAATACAGAAAAAAACTTTGTGAAAGCAATATAATAGTGTTTCCTTTTAAGTCTGCGCAAACAATGGGGCAATAAATATCACCCAGAAAATTGTCTATAAATCTCCGAAGCTTTTATCGCACTTTTAAATGGCGTTTTTATTTTCCTTTATATTCACATAAGTAGGTGAATTGTCATTATTGAAGACAAAACCCTATTACATTAATAAGCAAGAGTGAAGCCGTCGCCATCTTGTATTCATAAGCCGATTTATTGCTCTGAAATGACATTGGGTAGATTTATATTCTATATTTCACCATAAAGAAGTTGGTGACCTAAGAGTTATATTATTTTTTCAACGTTTATTGTAATCTGCACCGAATACAGATCTATATTTGTTTGATATAAACGTAGAACAATGTAAATTTATGGGTTAAGTCTTTGACCTTGTCTGAAATTGGAATTTTATACGATGTATGTGGTTGCTAGTTGATATTCTCCACAATTTTCATGTAGTACAGCAAGCGGGTATTGCTATTTGTAGCATTGCTCCGACGCTCAAATAAAAACAAAACTTTTACAAATCTGTAAGTTTCGTTTCTGACATAAGTACAAGTTTAAGGAAATACATAGTAACTTAATTGATTTTCATATTAATTTCTATGTCTTAAACCAGATTCTAGCAAATTGATTTAAAAAAAAGGAGTTTCAATGTAAAGCCAATCAAAAAAATACATTACAGTATTTTTTCTAGTTACAATAACCGGTTCACCGCATATGACGCTCTAAATCATTATCTATATGTTAAATACGTGAAGCAAAAACTTTGTACTCGTTTTTACGAAAATTGTGCGGACGGAGGAGTATGAAATTTTGCAAACTTATAGTTTATACCATGGTTTCTTGGCGGGAAAGTGAAGAGTCATGTCTACGGTTTTGTTTTATTTTCTAAAATTTGTGTTATGTCGAATATTAATGTGAAATAATGGTGGATTATTAACCGTTAAGTGTTCGTGAGCGTGCATGAGTGTTGGCAAATGAAACAAAACAGTGCAACGTCACTTTTCAAATTCTCTCAAGAAGTCCGCCCGAGGACTTAGTAAAGCCCCACATCTTTACTGAGATACTTGAGGGGTTGGGGGGTATAACATTAATTCTAACTTCTCATTTCTATTATCATTCATCATCATCATACAGAAAAGAAATATTGTTTATTTATGTATTACTTGTTAGAAAATTACTTTGACACTGGCTAAATGTGCTAATCGCACAAAGCCATCAACAAAAGGAAAAAAAAAAAAAGTTTATACCATAAAGTAAATATACCAACGAAATAGAGTAACAAACACGAGCTGTCAAACGAAACCGAAATAGGATGACATTTGTGTGTGTAAAATTGTTTATGAATGCGTGTCAGTGATGTATGTCATGTTGCTTCTTACATTAATGTCGATATCGATAATATTAATTAGTAACAGCATTAAGAGAACTAAAATAGGATGGGATGGAATTTTGCATGGCTGAAATTACGATTGTTGAAAAACTCAGAAGATATTTTAAATAATTTATTTAACATTTCTCATTACCCTCGGAAAAGAACTATTTTGTTTAAAAGCGTTTACGCCGCACACTAGCGCCGCCAATGAAAAAAAAACACATCTAGTAATTAGAGATAGAAAATCAAATTATGCTCAACAAACTATTTGAATGAAGTAATTTAGCGTTTTTACGTCACCTAATGAACATCTGACGTGTTGTGGTTTAGTTAAATAAGACGTTACAGCTAAAAACGGGCACTTTTGATTAAACCATAACATGCCAGATGTTCATTAGGCGACGTAAAAATGCTAAATTACTTCAATCAAATAGTTTGTTGAGCATAATTTGATTTTCTATCTCTAATTACTAGATATGTTTTTTTTTCAATGGTGGCGCTAACGCTCTCAAGTAATTTCTTAAAGTTAGCTTTGATACATTTTTCAATTTCGTTTCGTAAGATGGATTGCCTAAGTATCTTAAATGGGATAACATTCCTAGATGATTCATATAGGTACTTTAACAACAGTAATACATATTCGTTTACCGCGTGATAGACAGCGGACACGAAATATCGATATCTTGATGCAGCCCTAGTGTAAAACGAAAATTATTTCTTTACACAAAATATTCGTAAATTCTGCATTATGTGTATTCGATCCTTGCTTCTTACATAAATGAATGTTTATAGAAGAGAATTATCACACTTAGTGCTTAAAATTCGAAGCGCATTGGCAAAAATAAATCGTAGGTCAGGGGGTGTCGATTTGGAATAATTTACCTGTAAAATGAACATGTTTCGGGGTTATGTCGCTGTGTTACACAACAATCAATAAAGTCACCATGTTTCTGAAGCACTATTTCTCAAAAATATCCACGATTACACGTAAAATCAGAAAAAATCACGGAGCTCAAATTCTCAGCGTGCGGATATGTGCTGACGAACTGTGAAACAGTTGCCAAAAACAGTTCTGTTACGTCGCATCACGCATCTCTTTTTATCACATAGTGTTGTTGCTGGTGCCTCAGCGCTTTGTTGCTCTATTCCGTTGGTATATTAACTTTATCCGAATGTTAATTTTTTTTTATTATGCAATAAAAATACATTAAATCAACAAAAACAACATTACACACACTACCATGTATTTGACACACATGTATTGTTTGTCTTTAATGCGGCCGACATCTGTCAATGCCAATCCAAGCTCACATTCTATCATTTTTCATTTTTCATTGCTTAGGATACAATCGGTGCAGCCTTAATAAAATTACGGTCGAATTTCGACCACTGGCGATCACTAGTACAAATAACTTTGTAACCTGCGGTCGCGAAAAAACGCGCCAAAACTTGAATTTCGAACGGGAGTCGATCGGCACGTGGATCCTCCCACGACGCACAGTGGGGCGAGCGAGGTGATTATAACGGACGTTGGGAGTTTACACTTTTGATTTTTTTTTCTTTTTTTTTTCGAAGCGGCACGCGCTAAGGGCCGATGATTCACGGCCGGCAGATGTTAGTCGAGCTTTTTGTGATATCAGCTGATGTAACGGGCTGGACGAATCGACTTATTAACGATGCATCTTGCATGCGCCTCTCCGACTATTACATGTAACAGGAATCGATGTTGTGTAATTGATTTTTTTTGTGACTACATTGTAAAATGTAATGATTTGACGTAGCAATGACTTTTTAAGCTGTGTTATTTGTTATTTTCTTTTTATATATTATCGTGAGTTTAAGATTTTATAATTATCATAAGTTAGACATAAAGTCACTATATCTGTATTGAAGATGTATGAAAGTATTTAAATCATCATACAGTGGAATAATTAAGTGTTGAAATTATGCCTTGTCTATTCTATTTTAACTCGATGTCTATATTCAGGTAAAATCCATATTTAGTCCTGGTCAATTTAGGCATGTCCCTATCAGTTAACGGCAAAGTTCAATATCCTTTGATATACTTCAAAACATTGTCAACACAACAGTATACTAACTTGTCCGTATTCGTTGTTCAAAAATAAACAGGAAACGACTCAGACGCTTGTTTACGTCAAAGTTATTTTATTTTTTATTTAGTTGATGGCTTTGTGCGATCAGCACATTTAGCTAGTGTCAATGTAATTTTTCTTACAAGTAATACATAAATAAACAATATTTCTTTCCTGTATAATGATGATGAATGATAATAGAAATGAGAAATGAGAAATAATATACCCCCCAACCTCTCGAGTATCTCAGTAAAGATGTGGGGCTTTACTAAGTCCTTGGGCGGACTTCTTGAGAGATTTGAAAAGTGACGTTGCACTGTTTTGTTTAATTTGCCAACACTCATGCACACTCACGAACACTTAACGGCTAATAATCCACCATTATTTCTCATGAATATTCGACATAACACAAATTTTAGAAAGTAAAACAATACCGCAGACATAACTCTTCACTTTCCCGCCAAGAAGTCACGTCAAAGTTATCTTCTCGGAAATGGCGAGTGTCTTAATTAGAAAAATAGCGTGAATTGTCTATGATTTCTGAAGGTTTATTTTTAATTCAATATAAAAACGGCCAGTGTGAGATAAAACAAACAAATGAACGGTAGACGACAAATAGTTTAGCACGCCAACGACTTTTTTTTTCATAAATAAAACCTTTTTGTTTTGATTTGCCACATATTAGTAAGCAGCATTTTACACGAGTATTTAAAAATCTAACGTGAGGCCTATACCAGCTGCCGTATAAAAGCTCGCCGCTCAAATAATGCTTTGTGTTATTTTCTAAAGCGCACTCCATTTGAACGAACGCTAGTAGAATTTAGAAATTAGAGGCTTTCCTACCGTAGTTTGAAAACTGCTTTTGTTATGTTACAATTTTTTTATGGACGGCTCTCTCATGTAGATTAATAAAAGATATATAGACTATTGTAATGGCTATAGAGTTACGAGGAAACAGAATCAATCAAGTTCGATGATGACGACCTCAGGAAAACAAATTTTGTCCTTACTTTAAAAAAAAATTATGACTTCTTGCAATACATAATACGACTTCTTGACGAGAAAGTGAAGAAAGAGTCATGTCTGAGGTTTTGTTTTATTTTCTAAAATTTGTGTTAGGTCGAATATTAATGTGAAATAATGGTGGATTATTAACCGTTAAGTATCCGTGAGTGTGCATGAGTGTTGGCAAATGAAACAAAACAGTGCAACGTCACTTTAAAAATTCTCATAAGAAGTCCGCCCGAGGAGTTAGTAAAGCCTCACATTTTTACTGAGATACTCGAGGGGTTGGGGGGTATATCATTTCTCACTTCTCATTTCTATTATCATTCATCATCATCATACAGGAAAGAAATATTGTTTATTTATGTATTACTTGTAAGAAAAATTACTTTGACACTGGCTAAATGTGCTAATCGCACGAAGCCATCAACAAAAAAAAAAGTGATGTGGCACCAGTGTTTTTTGTATAATCATTAAACATAGGGGCCAAGCAACTGATTTTAGATTTAGCATCAATTGTATACATACCACCTGCTCTAAAAAAATTCAACAGAAATCTTCTCTTGGGCTAGATAATTGGTGTGAGTGTAGGAAAGTTTATTTATTATTTTTTTATGTTATTTTTTAGTTACGAGAACTGTGTCGTCGTAACAGTTACATTTATTTTCTCGTAGTAGTTACATACATTTCTGGTACCACTTCGTTGTTATAAGTCATCATAAACATAATATGAAGCTTTTATTTACATCTTCGTGTATAAAAAAGAAAAGTCTTTTTACTTGTTGTCTCTTGTTTATTTTTAAGCTGTTTATCTGTTCTAGCTCGATACAGTGTTTCTAAAATATCAGCGCGTTACTTTAAAAAGATTTTAAAATTATCTAAAGTGGGTAAGTCAGGAAGTTTAGTTTTATATTCTTCCCACTTCAAAGAAGAATTGGAATCTATAATAATTAATTTAGTAAAGACAAATAAAGGTTTTGACTTATTTGATAATCTTATGATTTTCGTTTATGATTCTAGGTATCTATCTATCTACCTAAAAACCAAAGTATATGTAGCAAGTATAAAGAAGTGTATTAAACATTAATATTGCTTTAATTTGTATGGTGTGACGGGATTAATAGAAGTTTTGTTTTTTTATGACCAAATTTAAATAAGCACAGCCGCTATACGAACTGGCAGTTGTGAAAAGACTATTGTTGGTGGATAATAAAACTTCCAGCCAAGAATTAAAGCGGCCGCGCATTGAAGTAATGTGATGACGTAACCGGTTTCAACCGGTCCAAACCGATTTACTTACACAGATTAAATTTATATTTTATTTTGATAAAAACTCTTATTGGTGTTACTTTAGTCAATGTATGGAATCTTCGCTGTTTAAACATGGATTTTAACCGTTACAAAATTTAAATACACTTAATTTATTTTTTCATTTTTTTAATAAACATAGGGCAGACTGTTTAAACAGCTGGTAAGTGCATGTATCCTGCTATTCATCAATTGTTGAACCTTCAACAAAACTATATTAAATATAACTTAATAAAGTTCTAAATAAACTTACAGGTGAAAATAACCTAATTTTGATCATTTTACTAAAATCACCAATCAACTTTCAAAGCAACACCAAATACTCTCGAGATAACTCCTTCGAACCCAACGTTCGCACCAACAGCGCGATCACCGTCCGTCCATATGCAACAGATCAATACTTTTTCCTAGCAAAGACTACCCCAATGCAAGCAACTAATTCATAGAGCCTAGAACACGACGGTATAAATAACTCTATGCATATACGTCCTTTTTTCTACCGCCAAACGGGTACGCACACACGCACCGCCAGCCAATAGCAACACGGCTCCTTGTCAACGTAGTGATGTACGCGTGTGCGTAAATGCGTGAGGGGTGCGTAGATGCACCCTTACCATGCATTAAACACGAAACTGGACTCGTACATTTTTATTATTACTATTAAAGTTGGATTTTGTACGCCCCGTACTAAATCTAGTAATTTATTACAATTTATGAGTACAGCTCGGGCAATAAACATTTGTGAAAAATATGCGATGCCACTATCAGTAATGCAGTTTATGGATTTGGCTTTGGCGGGAATGAGGCGTTCTGTTATTGGATTAAACGGAACTCGTGCATTTGTTAGGAAGCGCCGTCTCACTGGGTTCGTATTCTTTTATCCCTAATTTTAAATTATAACCTAGTGTTATTCTCTAATAAATTACTTCTATACTAAGTACATATAGAATCTTCGAATCTCTATAGTTAAATAACTAATCAAAATAAATATAAAACTGTTAACGGTCGGTGTCGTCAAAAGTTTTGAATCTCTTTTTTTTAAACAGCCTTGGTAAAAATGCAAATGTTATTCTTGTGTGATATTCGTCTCCCCCTTAAATTACAATTCACCTGAAAAGCTCAGGCTCCTCGTTTAAATCTGTCGTAGTGACGCCAGCAAGTGATGTGCAATGTGCGTGCGGTAGGGGTAGCCAGCGCTGCGTGAACGCGCGTGCCTGCGCATTCAGTTGCTTTGGCGCAACACTGGCCTGGCTCGAGGGCTTTCCGGAATGATTTTAAAAGTAAACTGAGTTAGTGAGAGTCCCGCGGATGATTTAATGATTTCAAAAAAAGAACGACGAAAGAAAGACGTTTTGTTTCGAACGCCACAATCTTAGAGAAAGAAAAGCAACGATTTAAAAAGTAAACTGCGTTAGTGCGGAGAGTCCGGCGAAATATTTAAAAGGGTTTAAAAAAATAACGATCGTGTTTTCTTTCGAACACCACAATCAGGGAAAGTAAAAGAAATACACATTCTCACGTTCTTCTCAATGAAGAACGATGTAAATTAGTTTACGGAACGACAGTGTTTTGTTTTGAACACCACAAAGATAGATAGAAAAAGATGATTAATATTTACCGTGTCCTTCTCAAAGAGAAACGACGTAAATAAGAAACTCGTTTGATGAATCATTTAAAATGAGGATACTGCTGCGTTCATACTTTTATATTTTTGTGTAAAGAACGAACTTGCTTGAACAAAACTTAGCCTCAGTTTATTCTTTTGCATAATTTATTGTATAAGCTTTATAGCGTATGATAATAAAGCTTATACAAATTACTACAACTTTGAAAATAACTTCTTCATCAGCAGCAGCGTAGTCTGCTAATATTTTACCAATACAAAAACGTTTGAACACAAAATATTATACAACAAAAACCTTGAAAACCCTAGCCCAACGCAAGTTAATTTACCTTGTGGAAAATATACCTATAATAATTTTACATACGCAACTAGGTACACTAGTTCATACAGTTCATTAGAGACTTCCCCGCTGACACGCGTCGGGGCCGTGCAGCGTGAAACAACCCCCCTACCCCCTCTTCCTCACCTTCACCCCCATTTTACCGCCCACTACGTCAGAGAGATCTAATTCTGCACGCTTTGGAATACACAAAGACAATCGCAATAAAATAGGCCGCACAGATTTTTTCCTTTTTAAATTACTTGGCGAAAACGCTTTAATGATTGAATAAGTGTTTTGCAATTTGCTAAATTTGTGTTAATCGATGCTAACACATTCACGTACAATTATTTTTTTAAGTTTCCGAATTCGTTATGAATAACAACAACAAAAGGAGTGAGCCATTATTTTCGTCGGTTCGTTATTTCATATTTCCGTTACACACATTCGCGTTTCGATAACAACCCGATAAAGTGCGGCAATACAAATCACAAGTCAAAACAAAACACGTACGCATTCGAAACGTCAAAGAAATTCAAATAACGAATGTTTTCCTTCTTTTCTTTTTTCCCGTTTGCGAGTGAGCGTGTGCGTTTACATCACTATGTATTTAGCCCAGTGGCTTATGTGATAAGCGCCCCGCCCATGCTGCGGGGCAATCGGCTGCACGCGTAACCTACAAATCTGCACTCGTGCCGACCTCTGAGCCGATTATGAAAAGCATTCAACCTATTTTGCACCCTTACAGTTATAAGTAAAAGTAAAAATATGTACTTTTTTTTTAATTCTGCCTTTTTAAGTAAACGTTTTGAACGTAGTAACTATTAACTAATCTGTGGTTTTGGTAGCAAATCATACAAACTGATCGTTATTATAAAACAAATTTATATTATAAAAATGAACAATTGGCATTACGAAACTATTTCGTAGTCTATTGTTATTATTAAAATAATTATTATAGTTATTCTTAAAAAAGCACGTACTGATTCACCATACCATTTAACGATTCAGCTTTATATTGTCTAAGCTTATGTATATCTACACAAAACCGTTGACTTTTATGTTTTAAATTTTTTTTTTAAAACAACAATCGGAACCGAACCAAAGATACGATAAAGCCTCCTTAATACGCTCACTCACTTTTTAATACAACCTGCAATTAGAAAGCAATGAGAAAACATCGATATCCCTGTGACCTAATTAAAGTAGAAAATTGCTACGTCGTTGATTCGTGCGTACCGTAACTAGGGTAGGTTTAGGTATTACATAATGTACTGGAACCTGGAAGGCGTGAACCTAGGGTGGGCACGACCTACTGAACGCACTCCCTAGTTTGAGGGGTTGAGAGGAAAAACGAACTATACGGCCGACTCGTACGCACTTGGACATAGTTTTACTTTTCTATTTCTCCCTTCGTTAAAATGCGTTGGCTGGTGCTAGCTTTGTTGATGTAGGGTAGTGGCACCAGGGGTTGACAGGAACCAGTGATAAAATAGAGGCCAGCGCTGATTTTTTAATTTAGCAACAATTGAAAACAGACGACCTGATTTTTTTAATTTTGAAGACGAAAACTAGTGTTTGACACTGGGTAACTATAACTAAATTACGATAACGATATAACGATAACAATATAACGGTAACAATTTAACGATAACGATATAACGATAACGATAACTAAGTTGATGAAGGTTTGACTCTAAATGAATTCGCTAACTTAATCTTTAATTATAGAAATAGAAATAGAAAAACCTTTATTTGGTACAATCACACACACAAATTCAAAACGCAGAAACAATATTATATAATATTACATTATTTGATGTTACAAAAACAGAAATGCTGAAAAAATTTCCACGAGCAGGATTTGAACCTGCACCCTTCTGACATTCCGGGTCAGGTGCTCTTCCAATTGAGCTATCGTGGTTCTAACCAGCCCGCCGAAATTATTCAACACTTTTTACTTTGTAAGCCAAAAGCGCCAATTCAATGTCAACAACTACCGTCATTAACATCCGATCATAATATTTTTACAAATATTAAAGATCAGTTAAGAAATAAGCAAGCTTTTTTATAAAATGTTCAAAATTATTTTTAAAGCAAATTTTGTTGCGAACAAATTACAAAAACACAAATGCTGAAAAAATTATTTGATGTTATTTATAAAGAAACTGTATACTGTACCTGTAACATTAAAGGTGTCACTAGGCCCTTTATCCAAAGATCCTGCGTTCAATTCCTGGTTTGTGCAAAAGTGTATTAGATCACCAATCCGAATTTAGCAAGTGTGGTGGTAAAACATAGGTTTTTAAAATCTATTGGTATAGACCAATGAATTTTAGCGATGACTTGATTTTAATGATGGGTGCTTTTACCTTGCAGTGGAACAGTATATATAGGCTATTTACTTACTTATATACTTGCACAAAAAATCCAGATCAGTCGAAGTGCTATTGAGAGAGGGACACCTCAGCAGTCCCACTGAGATAAGTTTCTAAGGCACCTATAAATATGTAAGTTTTATGTTGAGAGGTAAATTAGTAACTAGATCACCTTTCCTCCACTGGTTTAAGAGGAAAATTGCGTAACAATTCACCGTATCCTTCTCGTTCACATCGCGAACCGAAGCCGAGGTCCCGTCTCTCGGATCCCGTTTCCCCACATATTTTCCCGTTTATTTACACACACAAGTGAGTCATTGCGCCACTCATCGAACAATCAACTGCAGGCTAACGACCTCGCAGCTTCAAGCCTTCCCATACCCTTTCAGCACTCACCAACGACGCTTGACCTCGGAATCTTCACACAAACCCCCCGCGCATAACCTAACCCCCAAGTCACGGGGAGGTGCGGCAGCTCTTTCTATAACGGCGAGGGTTTAAGCCAAGTTATTGTGTGACCCAAGCACTGATAGGCAAATTGCAGTTTTTTATGCAGCACTAGGGTAACGGGAGATACGGGGTTGCATAAAGGTGTAATTGAGGCAAATAGAATGCTTTTAAAGATGGCCGACGGTACCGAACGATTAATGGATGATAGGGTAGTTAGTTGTAATTAACTATAATAAAAACTGTACATCTTGCACTTTACTAACTAGGATATTAGTAGCCTGCTTATTTTAGTGAGTAAATACAAATTATTTTATTAGAGGCAGCAGCTGATCGTTTTAAATTGCTATTCATAACGTTATAAATTTTAACAGTACTCCTTTGTTTTACAAGTGACAGAACATTTTATTTTTAAAATAAAAAGAACTCAATTGAAAAAGTTTTCACTAATTAAGTTTTTAAATTAGAAGTCAAGACATTTATTTAAGAGCTAGGAATGAACTAGAGATGCCCAGGGTGTAATTTATAACGTTCATCGCGCGCAAAATCGATTTAGATTGTCAATTCGTCGATAATTGTAACTACGTGACAACTGCACGTAACTCGATCCCGGCGGGAACCGTAAATTATAATTTATGATTTGGCTCCAGTTTTTCGAGCGCTTCCGCCGCGCCTCAAACATTGTAACGTTAGCAAGCACCTTTATTTGATTTATGCTCATACACGGTATATATTTTTTGTTTTTTTTTTGTACAATGCTCTGGGAAGCACTTGGTGACATTTGCCTGTGGCCCGAGTTACTTATCGCTTCATTGCGGCACACATGGTATATTTATGGGAGCATGAGTACTGTCTTTAAAATTAAAAGTATTAATTATTCTGTAATAGCAACGCGAATGCGATTCTACAACACAGTTCATACTCCTTTCAACAGTTTTAAAATTCATGTGTTTTAAATAAAGTACCATTATTTATCATAAGATCGAAATCATCTTCTTAAATTGAAAAAATCTAAAGAATTTTAACTAGCTCGACCCTCTGAAGCGGCGCCGGACAGAAAGAAGTAGAAACAATGAAACGAGACCTTGGCCCTGCAATAGGACAAAATGATTTGATAGTAATAATAATAATTACCGATAAACTATGTATGTATATGGGAATATATAAAACGTGACGGACATGACGGTTGCCCATGTCGCCTCTATTTTGTACGTCAAAGCGTAACATATCACATTCGCCGCGCATCTGTCATTCAATTTACACTATAAAGTAGAGTTTGGATTAGCCAACAGAACTAACACCTGTCTATGTTATTAACTTAACTTCAAATAAGGGCCTTATTGAATGCGTAATTGACACGGCAATTGTAGGTGTTCCATAATGATAACTAATTGTCTCACGTAACAAGCCAGGGATTGATATTTCATGTTTTATACAAATATCTCTATTTACATGCAATGAAAATGTCACGCAATAAATTAGATTTTCATGCTTGCGAAGACGCGGACAAAGTGTAGTATTCACGTTAAATTTAGGAAACTAGGCACTGATGATGGTGGCTATTATACGCAATAAGTTATTTAAAAATGAAGTTTATTCTTACTGTGGTAGCTAATGTTTTCACATGAAGAAACCTTAACTCTAAAGTACTTAGGTATGACGTACGTCAAAATAAAGGTCCGTCATCGCAGGTAGAAAGTAGAACACACTCGATTAATCTTTAAAAAAACCCATCTTTTTAGTAACGTCCCACAAAAAGTATTTACTAAACGGAGCGTTGCAAAGAATGCATTAAGAATGAAATGTAAAGTAAATCGCTTCATACATGATCCATCAAACGAGAACTGGCTTGCATTTATTAATTTTTGACATAAATGTCCGCCATATTGTATTGTAGCAGCTGTCGGGGTCGATGACCTGTTTTTTATGGTACACCCAGGTAGAAGACACCACTCTATGCGATAGAAACTTCGAATCCTGTGTAGTCGTGTTTCAAAATATTTATAATTATTTTATCTTAAGTATTTTATGTCGTAATTTTATAGGTAATGTTTCTTTTGATAACGCTGTAGATGGCTATAACATTGCAAGAAAACTAAGAACAAATAGCATTTGAAATGTATAAAGAATTCAATCTTTATTTAAATAAGTAATTCATATGGTTAAGTACCTAAATAAAACGCTGTGTGGATCCCGTCGCGTTGATTTTACTTTTTTAGTCCTGCTAACACGGATCCTGCGAAAAGTTCAAAGCGTTACATTACATTACATTTTAAATGAACACGTAGATAAGTAAAACGTGTTGCATTTCAATGTGTAGCCTTCGCGTAAACTTTAGAAGACAATCTACAAAGATTAGCTAATCTAAAATTTTAAAAAATAATATTTAATTAAAATGAAAGTAAAAATTAAAAGTTTTCAAATCCCAATATCTACGATACTAATCCTCCCTTAGAGACTTAAATACTATTAAACTTTCGCGCTTCATTCTACCCGGGATTAACTGAAACTAATTAATAAACTTATCATAGGCATACTTTTTTATGCCCGACGTTTGGACTGTTGCACGGGCCGTGGTCACGGGCTGTCTCTACGATACGTGGCATTAAACGGCGCGGCTTAGATCTTTGGAATTTTGTAATAACCGTTAGGAAAGGTTAGCCAACGGGACTCGCAAATATCACAGGCTGTAGTGTCAGAATAATTAACAAGATGGCGTCGTCCCGTCAATTATTTTCTCGGCAGATGTACACGTATTTAGAAGCGTGTAGCCGTGACCTTGTAAGGAATTTGATATTTTTGTAGGGTCCGTAGCGTTACACTGCACGGAACAACTATTGTTTTCATCCATTTTTTGTCCAGAAATAAGCAATAGCATATTAAATTAACCCTACGACATTGAGAACTCATTTTTAGGGTTCCGTAGTCAACAAGGAACCCTTATAGTTTCGCCATGTCTGTCTGTCTGTCTGTCTGTCCGTCCCCAGCCTAGCTCATAGACTCTTAGTACTAGAAAGCTGTAATTTGGCATGGATATACATATTAATCACGTCGACAAAGTGGTGAAGTAAAAATTTGAAAAATTTTTTTTTTAGTTTACCTCCCCTACACGTGAAGTGGGGATGTAATTTTTTTTCTTGGTCCTCCCATAGTGTGGGGATTCGTTGGATAGCAATTTCAAAAATATTGCGGGTTTGTGGAAACAGTTTTTTGATTGAGGCATCCGTTTGTGAACTATTAAGCTTTAAAGTGCAAAATTGTCTCCCCCCCCCCCTGCCAGCCAAATAGTTGTTTTTGGATACGTGATTAGGTAGTTGTATATGACGAAGTTAAAAGGAAAACTATTATAGCTAAATAGGCTTTACAAGTTTACGAGTAACAGTCGACCAACTTATAAAATGTTTTCATTGGGAACTACTTAAATAACGTTGCCAGTAGGTGTGTGAAACCGGTAGTATCTACATTTAAGTATATGAGTCATTTAAAAATATACAAAGGGTAGTAATATTTTTTCTAACCTCACTTGTGAAGTTGGATTTTATAACTCCCTCTTTAATTACCATCGTCCTATGTGGGCCCGTTTTTAGACATCATGAGCCGCCGCGCCGGAACTCTTGACGTTAAATAAATGTTCATAAAAGCCCTCTTTTCACGAGTCCGCATTATTGAGATGGGCTACGGAACCGTATACTGCGCGTGGACCGACACGCACTTGGCCGGTTTTTAAATTAAGACTACGATTTTGAAAACTCATTTTTGATTTTACATTTTACTCTCAGCTACGGTTTGTTTTATTATTATGTACACACGTCTGCACAACGACCTATCCAAAATTGACAAATTTCTTTTTTAAATGTTCAATCGTATGCCGTTTATACATAAAGTTCAAAGTCTTTTGAGGAAATTTGACAGTTTGTGGTGGTCTGGCTGGTGACAGCTGGCGTTTGTAAAAATTCAAAAATTCAAAATCATTTATTCAGTTTAGGCTACAAGTAGCTCTTATAAATGTCACTATGCCATCGGTTCGTAAGTCTACTCTGGGCGGGAGATCTTGTACTGAGAAGAACCGGCAAGAAACTCAGCAAGTGTCCAGCTCTTTTCTCCCTTACAGCGTCAAAAATTGTGTTTTTGTTTGTTGATATGATAGGTCATAGCAGGACACTTTCCAACATTACATTACTTACTTACATTAACCCTTGTAGCGTAGTGCCGTAGAATAGTAATGACAAGAAAAATCACTCGTCGCATCTCAAATCGCCAGTGTTCGTGGCCGAAAATATATTAAAACTAAGTAAAGCTAAAAAGGTTTTGAAATAGTGGTTAATTCAAATATAGGGTCGTGACACCAGTGTTTGACAGGAATAATTAAAAAACCGGCCAAGTGCGAGTCGGGTCACGCGCAGTGTAGGGTTCCGTAGCCCATCTCAATAATGCGGACTCTGAGAAGAGGGCTTTTATGAACATTTATTTAACGATGGCTCATATACTTAAATGTAGATACTACCGGTTTCACACACCTGACAACGTTATTTTATGTAGTTCCCAATGAGGAATTTGTACTGCGCCAAGTACATTTTATAGGTTGGTGGTTGGTTGGTTACTCGTAAACTTGTAAAGCCTACTTAGCTGTGATAGTTTTCCTTTTAACTTCGTCATATATAGGTACAACTACTGTGAATTTTTTCACATATCCAAAAACAACCATTTGGCTGGGGTGTAGACACTTGATTCTAACAAAATTTTGCACTTTAAAGCTTAATAGTTTACAAACGGATGCCCTCAATCAAAAACTGTTTCAACAAACCCGCAATATTTTTGAAATTTATATCCAACGACACCCCACATTATGGGGTAGACATGAAAAAAAAAATTACATCCCCACTTCACGTGTAGGGGAGGTAACCTAAAAAAATATTTTTCAAAATTTTACTTCACCACATTGTCGGCGTAATTAATATTGTATATCCATGCCAAATTACAGCTTTCTAGTGCTAAGAGTCTATGAGCTAGGCTGGGGACGGACAGACAGACAGACACACATGGCGAAGTTATAAGGGTTCCTTGTTGACTACGGAACCCTAAAAAGGGGGTCAGCAACAGATTTTTGACTTTAGCAACAATTGAATTCAGACCACCGACTTTCTTACTGTTATCCAGTAAAAAAAATACAGCGAAATTCTATATTATATTATAGCGACGAAAACTGGTGTCTCACGCAGGATTACTATGGCGAACGCTGGTGCCACTTCAATATTTAAAATAATATCAAAACAATAAGAACTCTACTCTCTTAAAACTGAACAATCCAACCATATTTTCAACGATTTTAGATACAGTGCCGGACAACCGAAGCACGTTGACAGGCGATCACGTCAAACGAAGAGTGCTCTTAATGTCATCCGACGAATACTGGTTTAATTGATTGATTAAATTATTTTCATTACAAAATGTGTGTTTGAATTTTAAATATTTTGGGAATGTTTGGACAAAAATATCGATATTTTATTTCGATAAAAACGATACTTTTTAAAAACATCGATACGACATTTATCGATATATTTTTTCCCAGTTACCCATCCCTAATCAACCAGACTCAGGAAGCTCAAGTTCCCACTCGAGCTTCCTGAGGCTGTAACTGTAGCTCTAACTATAAAGCATTGTGAAAGCAAAATTTAAAAAAAAACAAAAATTACTACTACACTGTTACAAGTGAAAAAATAGCGTGCGCTATATGCCATTATCATTATAATAGCTAACAAGTCTTGATTGCTTTTTCAACTTGTAACACGGCTTAGCAAAATACTGTGAGTCATGCAAGCTTTCAGCGGTCGTTCCTCATATTAAGTGCATCGTGCACTTTAAGAGATTAGTTCATTTCGCTTCTTAGTTCGATACAATTTAAGTTAAGTTGTCTAAAAGCGAAAAGCAAGTTTCAAGGGAGTCTCTTTATTAAATTCCATTCCACTGTTTCGGCATTCTAAGTCCAGACAGATAGTTGTTAAGACAGTTGGGAGAGTCGATAGCGGGATTCCTTAAAATAAAATATATTTATAATGTTTATAGTCTTTTGTCTTTTGTTAAACTATAGCGTCGACGAAAAATTATAAGATTGAATTTTGAAATCACATGTAATCGTAAAAACATTGAAATTCATACGAAAATAAACCAAACTAAGTTTTCCACACACCCTGCTCTATGGTTTCGCGCACGCGCTAGAGCAGCTGCGCAGGTAACGAGCATCAGGAAGTAAGTACCATATGTCCGCGCGCCAGCTGGCGCCGATGGATTTATCACATTGTTCCATTAACGTCGGCTGATGTCCCAGCACTATGGCATTGCCATAAAAAAAGATTTTAAAAAACAATATCGAAGCATGAATGCCAGGATACATGTTCCTTATTTGAATTTATTGAAAATGGCAAAGGAGTTATAATTCAAAAAGTTTAATACTTATGCTCATTACCTTTTTTAATTTTTGTTTTCTATACGGATTGCTAAATAAGTTGTTTGTATTGTTTCAGGTATGTGTTCAGTCCATTTCAGAATCAACAGAAATGCTGGATGGCGACGGACTCCAAAGCACATTTTGTTTAAGGTAAAATGTCGTAGTTAGTGTAAAGCCAAGCAGACATTTCGTTTATCCATTTATTTTTTAACCTGTTTTTGTTAGTAAAATTATTGGAACATTATACAAATCCCAAAACAAAATTAAGCGTATAAAAAAGAATTTACTGAAAGTAGAGAACGTAACTAAAACTCTTTAAATTTTAAATGATTGTTAACCAATCGAATAAAAATCGAATCGTTGTATTCTAAAATAAAATTTCTTACCAATAAGCAATATTGATTTATTAAATTTATCCGCATGATAGCGATTTTCATGAAAAATAAATTATTCTCCGAATGAGCCGCAGACACATTAACGTTCCAATATCGTTTAATTTAGCAATCGCTTTCCACATTACGGTGAAAATCAAGCGTATCAGAAGGTTGCAAAACTTAAATTTATATAAAAAATGTTCTCAAACATAAATAATAACTCTTTCAAACGAAATTAGCTCGCACTAGGCGCCCTGGTGGCAAACGAGGAGAGTTAATTTTTATCTGTGACACTCACGAGAATTCTCATTTTCGTCAGTAAAGTAGTAAAGTAGCCTATATTCTCTCCCACTGCTGGGCAAAGGCCTCCATCATTGAAATCAAGTCATAGCTAAATCGATGGGTTATTACTTAATCACCACGCTTGCCAAATGCGTGTTGGTAATCACAAACCCGGGTTATGCATGTATCGAAAAATTCGAAACACATTTTGCCCGGTTTGAGAATTGAACCCAGGGACTTCGGATATCGTTATTTTCGTTAACGTGTTTGAAATTCGAAGAAAATTCGTATGAAAACGCATGCAAAGTACGGCTGGCCTAACATTGGCGATCGTACGCCGCCACGTCACGCGTTAAAAGGTTGAATGAGTCATCGCGGCGAGGCGTCGGGGGTGGAAATGCGACGTTGCATTTTTCCCGTTCCCCGTTTCCAGCAGTGGGTTCTGCGCGAAACGCCCTGTTGCCGTTTCTTTAATTGCGCCAGCCGCTGTGCGATTTCCCTTTTTCCATTCCATCGTATAATTAGTCCGATTTGTGGCCGGCACTTGGTATCGCTAACTTACTTTTTATATCAAGAATATTGCTACGAAATAATTTATTAAAATTACTATGGATAATGCAATTTTAGGCAAATTTTATTGCGAACAGATTACAATTTAATAACGAATCGTCGTCATCATATAACGTATTATAGTCCCGTTAATAATAATTGTAATGGTAGTGGCAATGACACACATTTTCATGTATACTTAAGCCAATACCAGTCTATTGTAGAGATGACTTGATTTTAATAATGAACGCATTTGCCAAGCAGCGGGAAAATATTTAGGTTATTTACTACTCGTCATGATAGTTAAAGAGTTGTAAAAATTCATGTTCCAACATTCGATATTTAAAAATATAATCAGAGTCAACAGTCAGTGATAGTATTTTGTTTTAAAACAAAAGGGCTCTGATTCGACCGCAACTTATTTTTTTAAGTTATAGCCAGGTGCGATCGTAAAGAAAATTAGCAAATAATTTATCAGACATTGTGTGTTGCGCATCGAAATCGCAGCTTTCGTTGCACAATGCGCATGCAACGCAGCGCTTTGTATACAAAAGGCCCTTTACCTGGTCCTATAAAGCTTTTTTTTGCCAAATCTCAACAACAATGCCATTTTATTCAGTTATCTAAGCTGTCAAATGTCAACAACGCAACCCGAAATGGTAGAACACTGGATAAGAAATCCTATAAATGATGGCATAAGAGTTTATTTTTCTTGAGTCAAATTGTTATACGTGTCGCATTAAACGCAATGGCGCAGACTACGATTTATTGTTGCTGTACAAGGTAATCTTTCTTACCTTTATTTTCAAAGAACGAATCTTGCCTAAAGCTTCCTGTGAACAATGATAATGCGTCCGTCCGTGTGTAAAAAAGCAAATCAACAAACGTGTTTAAAAAAACAGGTGCAATGAACGTTATCAAGAGCGCGACATTTTCAGAAATACTTTGCGCTGACGATCGATTTAAACAACTCTCTCGAAAAAACAAAAGAACATCCGCGCAGCAAGCGCACGCGCAGAGCAAAAGCAAGATGGCGCGCGTCCGGCGGCCATGCCACTTCCGCAGCCGCATCCGCCGTAACCCGACTCCTACGCAGCCTGGGCCGTGCAGCCTGAACCAATCGATTTGCAAACCGTGAACTTACATTTTATGTATATATTTTAGCTGCAGGATAAAAAAAGCTATTCATCATGTTCGGAAACAGTGTCAGGTGCTTGGTCGTTCGATAGTCAGTTTTTTTAAAGAGCGTAATCCGCTCTTTCTGATTGAAATACAATTAAAATCGTTTATTTGCTTTTAAGCAGAATAATGTCTGTACCAGGATACTCCGCCCATTTAAAACATATAAACTTTTAAACAAATCAACTACATTTTAATATCTATACAAAATTAATACTAGTCCGACTGATCTTCACTGCAGCCTTAACGCTTATAAAACTATCAGTTGCCAGCCCTAAGGCCTTAGTTACGCCCTAAATCTCGTAACCTACTGCTTAGGAGCTAATATAGATTTAATGTTGATATCTAGATAGGCACGGGGCGCGAAGCCCATACCACCCGCTAACATATATTCAGGATATACACTTGTAGACTGTCGCGTTATACAGTTATTAAAAAAACAGTCAGCCCGTGACCACGGCCGGTGTAACTCGGTCGAAACGTCTGGTAGAAGGTATTAACCTTTTACTAATTAGTTTGCGTTATCCCCTTTTAAAGTTTTTGATGTATCCATGGACTCAAATAATCTATATTACTTAATACGTGAACAGAAAACTTCGTGTCCCCTTTTTAAGCACATTGCGCGAAGAGAGGAGCGTGAGAGTTGGTATAGATAATGTTTATATGGAAAGGCAGTTTCGAAAGATGTTTTTTTGTTTAAATATTGTTACAATTGTTTAGTACCATCCTCGTACTAAAGTTTGGAGATTAGTATACAAAATTTTCCGCGATCTATAGCTTGTTTTAATTGGTGATAGATAACTAAGTCCAGTCCATTTTTGATGTCGTCCAGTCATTTGCGTCGTGGACGTCCTGGGGCTCTCTTTCCCGGAATTTTGCCTTCGAGGATTAGCCGTGGGAATTATTTGTTATGAAACTGGCGAATATCGACCACTAAGCAACCACTAGTATTATATAAATGTTGATAAACAATTTTAAAAAGTGTGTGTCTTTATTATCTTGCTGCCCGATAATATTACTATATTTGTCAACATAAACGACATAATATAAAGTATAAAAATAAACTTTAAAATTTTTACGTTATATGCAAAACAAATGTTATTCGTTCATAGTTTACCCACGGGAAAGTCATACATTAATCAAAAGAACGCTATCAGGAAATACCTCAAAAGTAAAATAAGCTACAAAACAAATTAAAACCTATTTATACTTTTTCATCAAAGTGATACGATTCAGACTCGTCAATCGTACAATTCATACATCCAATCCCATTTGAGGGCCTTCCGCATTTAGAAGAGTTTTTTTATTGAGATTTTTCCTTACTATTATTTATTAATACTCCTTACCATCGGTTTGTTGTTTAAAAAGAATACTAGTTTTAGTGTGAGATAGTGGTCTATGTGGTGATTGCCATGCAACCAAGTGAAAAATCCGTAATAATATGCAAAACCATGTTTACGTAGATTTACTTTTCCATTCAAAAACTGAAATTTATTTTATTACCTTATTTTGTTCAACCTGTCAAAGTTTCATTGTCAGTGTGTAGTCTTCTGTTTTTTTGAACCATTAGGTTCACAACCATGAACAATGTATCAGCTGCACTTATAGTCACTTTGCAATTTTCCTTTGTAACAAACAACTTTAATATCTCGACCATGTGATGCTTTAGGCATGTTTATAATTTTCCGGCGATCTATGCCAAGGTAAGATCTATCTATCTGCTATATTCGGAATAATACAAGTATTACCAAACATTCTATGCCAACTGCCCTCAATGAAAATAGGCGTAAGTTTATTGGCCAGTAAACCAAATTTGCTTTACTCTTTCGTAAAATGATACCTATGTAAAAAGTTCTGTAATGTTTTAGGGCGGCTTTAGGGTGTAATTTCGTTACCATCCCTGTAAAAAGTATTTATTTAAATGAAACTTAGTACGTTAAACGTAAAGCTTATCGCCACCGGCTATATTCTTATAGGCCACTAATACAAAAATGTGTTGCTAAATCATGCTATTTTATATAAATTTTTATCGAGTCACTGTATATCTTTCTTACTAAACGTAATAAATTGAATAATGCATTTTGTCTTTCGAAATGTTAAACTATTTAACATACCATAATTATTTAATAAATATATCATAAGTTTTGAAAAAAGGTTTTTGATCAGAATTCTAAACGGTGTTAGAATTCAATACCACGAATGGTTATTGGCAAGTCGCATCAATGATGAATGCTTACATTTTTCTGAGTGTTTCGTAAAAGGTATTCTAAAAACTGACCTTTCCGTTTTTCAACCACGCAATATAAATTTTAGGCATAGTTTGTACACGTAGCAGTATATACGAAGACCAAAAACAACTACCTATATAACATAAACTTATTTGGAGCAACCAGAGATATCAAGTTAAAACAATAATGAAAGCCGAAACCTCACCAACTAGATGTTTTGATATTAATTTACTACCTAGTAAAAACGAGAAACCTGGAATAGTATAATTATATAGTTCAAAAAAACACTTCCCTTTAGCGTAAAAAAATTATGTTCATAAATAAGCAAATGAGTAGAAATAAGTCATCTTGAACAAATAAGTTTCAATTTTGACGCTACGCGAACGGAATTATAAAACTGTAAATTGTACGAAAAGTATTCAACTCTCGCCCCTTTGTGAGTCGATAGTCGTGAGAGGGAGAGCGCGATATAGCACCGAGCTCTTCACACATTTGAGGATGACACTTCCAAGAATCGTCAGAGCTTTTGAAGTATCTGAAATGCCCCACACACAGTACCGTTAGTTTACTACGACTCGGTTTTAATTTTTTTTTGTTGTGTCTCTCCCACCTTTTATTTGCGCCTCCCCTCAGATTACGCATGCGAATTTACAAACATGTACATCTAATAAGAATTCGCGTCTCAAGTTTTGTATGGATAATGAGGTTCTTTTAGCATCGAGCACTCATTTTGAAGGTTGAATCGATTTCAAATATAAAATATGTTTATGTTACTTCAAAATACTATTATATACTATGGTTACCTAAATGAAACCTCTTTTACACATGACAAAAGAAAGAAAATAGTTTATGTTGTCCAATAACGTACACATTCTAAATTCAAAATAGTTCTGTAGTAGTGGCTACGGTTGATGTGGTATGAGAATATAAGTAGTGACGTTAAAAATTTCGATTTCAGTACCGAACTAGTCGTGCACCACCCCCGTTCAAATGTCGACGGACGGGGAGGCGCGCCGTGCGACGTTGCCAAAACGGAAAGTGAAATTTCGTCACACTCTCCCTCTCATTCACTCACACCAACACAGGCCCAGAATAGTTCACTCCTCGTAACTTTCGGGAGTGTGCGCGTAATTCGGCAGACGTGCCGTCTGTGTGTGCGTTTGTTTTGATGAATATTGTACGCGGGCTGTGCGTGTGTGTGTCAGACGAATTGTAAGAGCGTTGCAATATACCTACGTTCCGTCGCTTCCGTGTTCGATCGACTTTCGTAGACGCCGCCGACTTGCGTCGTGATTCTGAACAATTAAAGTTATTAAGGGAAAGGAAAAGAGAAATTCTTTTTAGCGAGCTTCAAATTGCTTTGTGAAATGAATTTAGTTTTCCTTACAGACGCCGCGCCGTGGCGCTGCCAGTTATACTCTTTTCACAATTGTTCTTGACAGTAAGATATTATTCAAATGAAAAATTAAGGCACGCACTTTGCCTCATTCAATTTCTAATACCTATGCATAAAAATGTAGCAGTTTCATTAGGTTTACAGATGTTGGTGAATAACACATATTTAAACTTTTATCTTACAATAAAAGTAATTGGTTCAACTCGAGCCTTCCAAGTAAATGCCGATCGTAATAGGAACGGTAGTGGTGTCATCGAATAAGCCATTGACCTTCAAAGTGACGATTGTGTGGAGCTCAGTGCTCGAGGCGCGAAAATCCGATAACTTTCGTGTTGGAGCCCGCCTCTCGCGCGTCTCGCCTCACCCCCGCCTTTAATGGCATAAAAAATCAATTTCCCGCCTAAATTACGCCGAGTCGACAAATTGCGAACGCGTCTAGTCTATAATCGAGTGTTTTTTTTTATATATTTCACCTAATGTTCTTATTGAGTTTTGTATTGTCTGCCAGTAGCTATGTAAATAAATAAACTAGCAGAAAAAATGGTTCTCGATTTAAAATGAATATTATCGTCGTTTACAAGCATGTAACTTTACAGAAAAATTTACCTATCATATAGATACATATTTAGGTAGATTTAAATAAACATAAGTATCCCAATTCAGAGAGAAAGTTGTTATTAAATTAATAATAGTGACGTCATTCTTGGCTATTCCATTCTATTACAATTTTCAAAAAAGATCGTTTTGACGGTTGCCAAAAGTTAATCTGTTGACAAATACTAATCATGCGTATCAAAATTTAAAATTAAAAAGAAAACAACTTCTTTTTAAACTTAACACCATTTCAAACTCGTTTGAATCATCGGAGTTCAAACGCTCCTTGTTCCAGAACGCCGAATCGCATATCGCACACAGAGCACACAGCACACTGCTGTATACGTGCAATGTCCGCGTGACCTTGGCGCGGCGGCGAAAGTGACGCCCCTCGCCTTCCGAACCTTCCGCGATCTACATAGAGGCTTTAATACCACCTAGACGAACTTTTTGAGGAAAATTCAAGTTTCGAACATTCGGCGATGTTGCATAGAGGTTTAGTACCACCTAGACGATCTTTTTGTGGAAAATTCAAATTTCGAACATTCGACGATGTAACATGGAGGTCTAATACCACCTAGACAAACATTTTCATAGAAAACTTATACTTAAACATTTCGTAATGTACATAGAAGTTAAATAACTGCCATTAAGAAGCCTTTTTCGTGGAAAATTCAAGATCCGAATTTTCCACGACGTAAACTGGGGTTTTAAACCATCTAGACGAGCTTTTTTGAGGAAAATTGAAGATATGTCTGCCGCGATGTACTGCCGCGATGTACTGCCGCGATGTACTGCCGCGATGTACATTAGAGTTTTAAAGTAGATGAACTTTTTCGAGGAAAAATTAAGCTTTGAAGGTTTTCCGTTCTACAAAGGTTTTAATAATACCACCTAAACGTTTTGATGAAAACTCGAGCTCTTCAGAGCTTCAGAGTTAAGATTGTCAAAGCTAAGCAATTTTCTTAGAGTCGGTTGCAGTATAAATTTATATGACATTCTTCAAAGGCAGTTATGATCTTAAATGATGAGTTATTAACACCCACTAACTCATATTGTGCCAGCGCTATATAATGTTCTATGTACAACTCATAGTGGGTAAATGTAATCTCTAATAAGTCTGTGGTGGGGTACGATACGGCTTAACCTCCACTTAGTTTATTCACTATCTTAGTACTATTATTGTCATATTAAAACTTACTCTTTTTACATTTAAGATGAAACAACTTTTACGGATCTACTCGCATTTATATCACACATTGATTTAATTTTTTTTTAATATTTGATCGAAACAGATTTTTTTATCCATAATTAATATATAATAATAAAACATACTTATAATGAATTAAGGATGCAAGCTGTACAAAACCGGTCGTTGTTGAGATCCATGGGGGATGCCTTTGTCCAGCAGTGGACGTCTTTTGGCTGAGATGAAGATAAGATAAGATAAGATTAATTTTTATTGCCATAAAATTGTGTAAGATACACAGCAGGTGCTGAGCATAATAATGGGAACATTAATGATGATTATGATAAATTGTATTTGCTTCTTCTAATATAAACAGTATTATTAATTAAACACCTATAAACAAATACACAAAGACGCTATAATTTCGTAGCAATACATATTTAGTAGATGAGCTTAAGCGTCTACGTCGCTCGTAGCACTGAAACAGGTCGCTACGAAGGCTTTCTTCTTAACAAAGATTATTGCAGAGACACTTATCATTCTTGACAAATTTCAACCTTTATGATATTGATCTATCATTTTAATTATGTTTAGGCTGCTTAGGTAAGAAAATGTTTAAAATTGTAATAGTTCTTATATCCTTACATAGCTGATATTCCAGAAGTTTACTAAATATATAAGGTCACATTTTATCAACTGCAAATATTTTGAGAATAAATTCAACAACATATTATAAACTATTATGAAAACACCTTAAATTTTAATACGCTAGTTTTCAAGAAAAACACCAAAATACATTTCGATTTAATAGAAAAATATAGCACTTTCGGTAGTTTCAATTCAAAGGAGCCGAAACAGAGAGGCCGCAATGCCTTCACCGCTTACATGTGCCCCTAGTTTCATTCAAAAAAACCGACAGAGAGGCCGCTCTTAAAAATACTACAATTTTTGTGTCAGGAAAAGTAAAAAAAAACTAGCCTGATATTTTTTTAATTATAGGGCCTTATTTCTCTGATTTAATTAGATGTTTTGTCAAAATATTTGCAGTTGATAAAAAGTGACCTTATTATATACTTGAATAAAATGTACAAGGATCTAAGGACGTAATAAAGCGTGACATTACTGAAGATCAGTTACATCACTGCATAAGTTTGAAGAGTAACGTACAAAACGCTTCTAAAGGTAGTTTTACATTCCGATATATGTGTTGCCGTTTTTTTGTCTTAAACAAAAGAAAAGAAAGTAATATCGCAACATAAAGTGAAACTGAAACGTGAAACGTAAAGTTGTTAATAGAAGCACCCGAAATATTTTGAATTTGTAGATATTATCTGATACATAAATATAATTGCAAAAAATGCTTATTACCTTTGCATACCTATTTGATACCTGTCGTTTCGACCTCTACATTTGTAGATACTTTAAATTATTAACCCACTTAGTCTGACAGGGTGTTATAAACACCTCTAAAGACAGTATACAGATGTACCCTAATTAAGATACTTTTAAAGTTTCATTTACAACAACACACAAACGCCTGGTCGGTCTAAATGGGTTAAAGCTTTCACACTGTTTTAGAAAATTGTTTACTCGAACAACACATCGGAATGGATCACATCTTATGGATTTACTTACTCTTTTACTTTTCAGGCCCTTTGCAGGTTCCGTGATCATAATAATAATAAGCGTCTCATAATAATTTATGTCTTGATATTTTATACGACTTCAAAGTAGTATTCTTTAAATCGCATAAATTCATTTTCAAATTTTTTGTTTTTTCTATTATTTTTCAACTTCTCTGTATTTCGCGTAAGCATAGAAAGTTTCATCAATTTTAAAAAATTAGAGCTTTGACCTTCGCATAGCCCAACGAAATGTGACAAGGCTATTATATAAAAAAGATCCGTTGTCAACCATCCTGTCTCAATAGAAAACATTACCATAACACGCTAGGGCAGAAAAATCTTTACCAACACACGGAAATAGGGGTGTACTTGAACCCCAAAGGTTGCATCCATAAACAGGGTAGAGTGACCTTGAGATAACAGCATTACCCCGATAAGGGCTGGGTCAGACGCGCGCCAGACGGCCCGAGGGACCGCCCTCGTAAAGAGGGATATGGTGGCTTCGTGTGGACGAGGGAAATACCTCTCCGATACATCCGATCAGTACTTAGTTTGTATATAACGACAATTCTTAGAACTGAGATGTGACAATTTTTTTTTTATATTAGGCACAATAGCGGAGGCCTTGTACCTATTGAGAGAAAGGGGCGTACAGTCACGAGCATTAACGTGTACACACTTTTGATTAGTTTTGACTCTAACTCCATTGTATTAAGAGATACAATTTAACCGCCTCTGTGGTCTAGTGGCTAAGACCACCGGTTTAGACCCAGAGGTCCCGGGTTCGATTCCCAGCGGAGGGTACATGTTTGTGTACTCGGTTTGGTTGGTGGTAGGGCTTGTTTGTCCGCCTGGCTAGCTACCACCATCTTATCTAAATATGTCGCCATAACATCAATGTTTGTAGCATTGTTGTGTTCCGGCAGCTAGAGATAAGATAAGCCAATATATATAATATATATAATAGCTAGTAACTCACCAATTGAGGATCCCGGGTGAAGTACCCTTCCAGCATTGGCCTTATCATCACTTAACATCAGGTGAGGTCAAGGCACTGTGCTTACCCGTTAATATGAAAAGAAAAAAAAACCATTTTTTACATGTTAATGCTCGTGACTGTACCTGTTATTTTTTATTATAGGTATATGTTTAGAACAACATAAAGTTTTTCGATGTATCTTACTAACAAGTACAAATTTATTTTACTACTAGCACCATTATTTGAGATGGCTTTCATTTTGAAGACTAAAACCAGAAGCTCAACGTTGCTAAATTAGGTGAAAATCGATTATTTTGTAAAGTTAATACGAAAAATTTTCTACGAATCTCTTAAAACTTTCTTTAAACTCTAGTCTCTAACCTTTGGAATAACAGATTATAGTAAAATAAACTTTTTTTAATATTCAAATTTGGAATGTAGATTAAAACAATTGAATCGTAGCAAGAAATACTTCTATTTTTAATGATCAATCGACTAATATCAGCCAATAAGCCTACTCACAATATGAATAAAAATTTACTGGTGGCCAGTAAGTAAATGTGTCGATCGTCTATACGTCGTCTGCCGGGGTCGCCGTTAAACCCCGGGCCGTGCGTCCCGCGACGGCCGCTTAATCCCGAGGCCCAAAGTCGAGGTCAGGTTCAACACCCTTGCATGTTTCCTTGTACGTGCAAGGGAATCAGTATAATTACTAAGCATTCTTGTTGACATTTGGAATTTCAGTTTATATACAAACTTAAATTCTCGAAGAACATCTAAATAATTTAAGTCTTAGGTTTAGGTTCAAGCCTGCCTTACGACTACAACTGTGTCAACGGATAAATTTGGCTTCCTAAGAACGAAAGAGCTGGGAAGACTTTAATTTACTTTTGATCACCAATAGATAGAATGGAATATAATAGAATAGAATAGACTAGATAAGATAAGATAAGATAAGATAAGATAACATAAGATAACATAAGATAAGATAAGATAAATTATTATTTATTAAAATAGAAATATTTTAATTTGATCACTAATCCGGTGAATCTGCAGATTGGTGCATGATCAAATTACAAAAGCTGCTTACCTTGCAAGAACCGAACTTGCAACCCGAAGACACATGCCGTTGCGCCACCGAGCTCTTAGTAATATGACTTACTTTATTTTAATGTGAAGATTTTGCGAAGTTGCTTTGGATGTAGACTGTCTGCTAATCGCCCCGCACGATCTTCAAAATACCTCTACACCAGAGTTTCTTAAACTTTTTGCAGTCACGGACACCTTTCACAATTTGAACAACTTCGCGGACCCCTGTCAAAGATTATTTTAGAATAAGAAAACTCTTTTATTGGTAGTTTCACTTACTACTAATGAGAAGGATGATGCTTGTGACGTGCGTGACGACGATAATGCGTCATCGTCACTGCAAGTGCGTGGCTTAGCCTAGAAATGCTGAGTTAACTGCACAATTTAATGTGTTAAGACTCTTAACACATTAAATTAATTGAAATACCTAAATAAGAGGGCGGCACAATTGTCTTCCGCCCCGGGCGGCCGACACGCACGCTACACCACTGGTTAAGAGGTTACGGAGCTACTGCGGACCCCTGATACACGTGCTACGGACCCCTAAGAAACTTTAAGAAACCCTGCTCTACACATTTACACGATAAAGGCCGTTTGAAGCCAACAAACTCTCTTCAAAAAGTTCGGTCAATGCCAATTTCTGACGTCGTCTGAATCGTACGTATTCGCATCTAAAATCTAGTATATTTAAGTGAACAGACATACGTCAGCGAGCACAAGAAACTCCACAAAAGGCGTCGCACCCCAACAATCAACGAAATCGAAAGGCCAACCGCAATCTAAATCTCTGGCAGAATCAGATAGGGTGGCGCGGCAAATCGTCTCCGCGGGCGGCAACAGCAGCGGCAGTGCGGCACCCCCGCTGTCAATCTATGAACCCGACACGACACGAGTCCTGATTTTCCTGCCACCGCCGCCAAAATAGAGAAATTTCACTTTCTCCCATTTTTTTCGCTGAAAGCAATACCGCGACGCCGACATATCGCCTGGAGGCCGATGCTTAAACATTTTGCTTTTTTGCTATGTTCAATGCGAAAATTGATACGTCATGTGCGTATGTGGTGTTCGAGAAAAATTGTGATGTTACATTTTTGGAACTACTAGCCCGCGACTTCGTTTGCGAGGACTTCACTTTACCGCGGGATCCTTTTAGCAGGATAAAAAGTATCCTGTATCTTAGTCCAGGTCATGGTCTGTCTCTGTGCGAAATTTCATACAAATCCGTTCAGCCGTTTTCCAGTGATGCGCTTACCAACGAACAGCACTTAATTTTTATATATATGCTAGCTGACCCGGCGGACTTCGTACCGCTTTGACAGTTTCCATCATTGAGTTAAATATATATCAATGGTTTCCATGACAACAAAACAAACAAATCATTTTGTATTGGAAAATTTAATTGTCGTTTTTAGTATTTTTTTTTTAATATAGCCTATGTTACTCAGCGCTAATGTAGCATTCTAATGGTGAAAGAATTTTTTAAATCGATCCAGTAGTTTTTGAGTTTATTGCATACAAAAATACAAAGGTTTCCTATTTATAATATTAGTATTGATATAGATAGTAGTAGTATATAGCCTATATATTATATAGCCTATTTACCACTGCTGGGTAAAGGCCTCCATCATTGCCAAATGCCAGTGTAAGTTTAATCAATACACTTACTATATTCTTACTTTATCAGCTAATTCACCAAGCTAGTTTAATGTTATCATATCATAACCCCGGGGTACGCATCAAATAATCTGAAACACACTTAACCCAGCTTGGAATTGAACATAGGACCTTCTAAAAGGTAATATTATGTTGTATAGTAACTGTGTTCACTGATTATTGAAATAAAATTAATCTTTATTCAAGTAAACTTATTAGTTAAGCTTTAGAATCGTCTCAAAGTATTTTACCTACCACCTATTCAGGGCGTCTTTTAGTTGTGCAGAAGGACGGACGCAAGAAATTGAACCAAACATACAATAAATTTAATGTAGTTTGCTCGCGTTTATTTTAAACTAGTGGACCCGGCGGACTTCGTACCGCTTTGACAGTTTCCATTCATTCCCGTCTATCTAATCCTATGTGTTAATCCAGGTTATAAACTATCTGTATGCCGAATTTCATCCAAATCCATTCAGTAGTTTTTACGTGAAAGAGTAACAAACATCCACTTTGACAGTTTCCATTCATTCCCGTGGGAATATCGGGATAAAAACTATCCTATGTGTTAAACCAGTTTATAAACTATCTGTATGCCGAATTTCATCCAAATCCATTCAGTAGTTTTTACGTGAAAAAGTAACAATGATCCATCCATCCATATTTACAAACTTTCGCGTTTATAGTATTAGTAGGATTAGTTTATTTTAAACATACCGTAAAAGTTGTTTCATTTCAATGTGTGTGTTCGCGTAAACTTTAGAAAACAATATGTTTGTTTGTCGTATAAAGTTAAAAAAAAAACTAAAAAGAAGGTAAAGGTTACAAACCTCAGCTTAGGCATAGACAATGCATTTTTAAAACCGAAAACTTCTTCATTCATCACCGCCATCGCCATTCCCACTTCGCACAGAGTGCTTTTAACTGTTATTCTCACTGAAATTCCCTTCTCTGTTCCCTGAGTACTTTAGCTCGAGAGTAAACTTTAAACGTAGCTGCATCTCGACTCGCGGTTTATTCGGTGTTTCCAATATGCCGGCTTTTAATCAGGGATGGGCTTTCAGGCATGCGTTTTGAGAATAATTCTCATAATACAGAGTGTTTTTAAATATGTTTTCTTTAATAATTATCTGAAAGTGCAATACATACAGTATTGCACATTATAACACAGTACACACTTTAATATAATGATCGGGCCATTATCCACCCCCTTGGGTCAATGTAGGTTACTACTATTACCAAAAGGTCCTAGGTTCAATTCCCAGGTCGGGTTATGTGTGTTTCGGATCGTTGGTGCACAACCCAAGTTTGTGATCAACCCACATTTGGCAAGCGTGGTGATTAAGCCAATACCCATCAATTGTAGCGATAACTTGATTTCTATAATAGATAAATAAATAAATAAAATGATCTTTATTATCTACAAAGGCATGATCACAAGTAAAATTTGTCCTGCCTCCAAAACTAGGCTAAAAGCCTGTATGTCAGGAGGCAGTTGCTCTCCACATAGGGTACAATACAAGGCAGCATAAGCAGACAATTAAGAAATTATGAAAAAAAAAAAGTAAAAGTATGAAAATAAGATACTCGTAGATAGACAGATAAAACATTTATTACAAAAACCACAGACACACACACATAAAACAATGATACATTGGATATAAGCAATATGATGATGATAATATGATATGATGGAGACCTTTGCCCAGCAGTGGGACAGCATATAGGCTGTTTACTTGTACTACTAATAAACAGTGTAGTACTTAACACCAACGTTTAACTTAATATATCTTTTCAACTGTGACAATAACATCGTCTAAACTCAAACGCTCGCACCATGTATCTGCAGCCTTCCCTCCGATCCAGTGACCTTGGGGGAGGACACAGGAGGCATCGCAAATTCACCCCAGATACAACCCTACCCATTATTTAAGTCCAGCTCGGTGAGAGAGAGGGCGTCGAGATGAGTTTCCAATTATTTGAAATTGAAATTAACGTTTCGATCATTAGTTTCGTTAAGGTTTATCGAATTAAAAGCAAGGAAAAATAAGTCAAGCAAATTGTAGAACAATACAATTGTTCTACAGTTGACAAGCGGAAATAAAACCGTACAACATTTTGAAATTAATCTTATAATTCTCATTTTGAATAGAGAACATTCTGAATCGCCCTCATTCAAGTAAATAAACCTTTTTCAAAGGCCCTAACTCTCTCCGAACAACTTAACCCTTCTTTTGAAAGCAAATAAACAAACTAACAAAAAAAAAAGCAAAACACACAATAATTCAAAACCTCGTCGGCGTACACAAAACAAACACATCAAAAATTTTCAGTTCAGCGAAAACTTAGACAATAACTTCCCTGGTAAGTTATTAAATTTATTATAATTTCGCGCCACAAATCTGGAATAAGCGAGTCAACTTCGCCTATTGTCTGAGTTACGTAACACCACATCCATTGTGACACAACGGAGATATTAAATTGTAACTTTGCCAGATAGCTGGCTTACATACCGACTGATTCGCACAATACATACGTGGAAGTAGGTAAATAGGTAGAGGCTTCATTAGGATCACCGGAGAGTTAGATAGCGGAAAAATATAGATATCGTATCGTATTTGCACCAGTGTTCGGCACAGTAAGCCCAGTATTCAACTCCAGCTATCGTCGCCAAAAATATTATAGAATTTCATTAAAATTTTATTGACAGCTAGGCAGGTGGTCTGTATCTAGACACACGATAACGTGTCGAGCTAAGTTTAAGCTAACAGAACTGGTGAGCTGTTGCTCGCAAGTTCTGTTAGCTTAAACTTGGCATGGCTTCATCATCATCATCATCTCAGCCAAAAAGACGTCCACTGCTGGACAAAGGCCTCCCTCAAGGATAAATCATTTTGAGGGGAATTTGCCATAATCGCCACGCTTGGCAGGCGGGTTGGCGATCGCAGTAAGGTGAGAATAATCACATAGAGACGCTGCTGCCCATCCTCTGGAATGGTCCCATAGTCGCCTTCTACGACACCCACGGAAAGAGATGGGGTGGTGCAATTCTTTACCCCGGCACCACATGGGGGGCATGGCATGGCTTGGCATGACTCAAACTTGGCGTATGTAACACGAACCATTTGGAGCCACTTTGGTTGACCCCCTCATAACTCAAAAACTATTTCACATTAACATGTCAAATTTGGCTCATTGAGACTTGCGAGATACATATGTGCTCCAAATTTCATAAACACACCTCTAACGGTTATTTAAATATTAACGTCCAAAAATAGATATTTTTTATCACTGACTGACTGATCTATAGATAAATCAAAACTCTAACCCAGTTCCAGAATGACCTAGAAAGTTCAAATTTGGCATCCTGATAGGTAGTTGGGCGAATACAAAGGAATAAATCAGAAACTAGTAAATATTTATCAATTTAATATATTTTTCAATTAATTGATTCTATTAGGAACACTTACATATAGATACCTGTAATGTTAGAATCAGCAATCATCAGCAAAATCAGCAAAATTGATGACAGCCGGTCTTTATGTGGATTTTAAGGTCTTCACTTGAATATTTAACGAGTGGAATACCACCCAAAATTTTTTTTAATGCAAGTTACTTATAGCTACTTATAACTTAGAGTATTGACGATTTTCGTATATATTACGTTATTATTAACTGGGATTTAGTATTATTTATTATTTCAATAATTAGCGCACATTAATAGTGTAAGAACATTACTTATAAATAATTAAATAATACCATTTAGATCTCACTTCTTTTTTCGTTGAAGTCAACAACCAAGGCATATATCATAATATTGAATATGACTCCCATTTCACATTTATGTTTTTGAAGGGTTCAATTGACGAAATCAGTTGCGATTAAGCTTAAGCAGTTTTATGAGCAAAACTTTTTAATCTCGAGCTCCTCCGTGCTTCGGTAGGTACGTACAAACGTTGGTCCTGGCTCTATTAGCAGTCGTTAACAGCCTCTCTCTCGTTCTCCTTATCCATATACAGGGAAGGCTCGTGCCCAGCAGTGGGGACATAAAAATGAGCTAGTGTTGATGATGACCTTTCAAATGGATTCTGAGCAGAATACTATCAGCAGGCAATCCATTAACAGATATTTTTTTTTTAAATAAAATATTTATTTTATACGGGACACTCGCCACAACGCCTCGGTGGCCGAATGGCAGAGTGTTTGGCCCGATACTCCAAAGTCCCGGGTTCAATTCCCAGGTCGGGCAAAATGTATTTCGGATTTTTCGATGCATAGCCCGGTTTTGTGGTCACCAACCCGTATTTGGCGAGCGTGGTGATTAAGCCATTACCCATCAATTGTAGCGATGACTTGATTTCAATGATGGAGGCCTTTGCCCAGCAGTGGGACAATTATAGGCTGTTTACTACGGGACACTTAAAAATATTTTTATTGTTACAAAAGATTTATTATTTTGATATGTAAGAAGATCCTCAATTTTAAATAGACAGGAATAATTACTTTGATCCCTATTCGCAGTTGACTTTTTCAGTGCCCCTTTTCTGAAAGGATATTTTAAATATATTTTCCCTAGAAAACGGCAGGTCTTAGGGTAACCTATAATTAAATTTCGTAATTTTCGAAGCTTTAAACCTTTTTACATTATTTTCAGTCTTTCTAGGGCGTTATAAAGAAAACACGATTTTCTGGTTCAATGAACCTTGAGCGTTTCTTTAAAGAATGGGTATTGATGAAAGTAAAAAGTGGTAATACATAATAAAATATAACTCGACTACTTGGGTCTTGGGATAATGGATAAATTTGTTCAGTCACTTTTTGGGTCATGCTTCTTAATAATAAGTTACCTGTGCTTATTATAGAGACTTTTTTATTTGTTTAAAACTCTTAAGACTTTTAAAAGTTCATACCTACTTACATTTTATTGCCCTTGGAAAGCTCTTAAGGGAAGATAGTAATTTCTTTTTGATTTTAAAGTCTTGAAACAAACTGGATTTTTACAAATTATTGTAACTGTGCCTAGCACGAGTTTATTTCACTGTTCGATGTAGTGTATAGAGCAAAAAAAAATATTTAATTGAAATAGAAGCATTTAGTTTTAAACACTTTTGTTTCACAATCTCGTCATTACGTAGCGCTGCTTTGAATTGATGCAAATTGCAGTTGATATATTGATAGATCGAATAGTTGAAGGTGCTAGTACTTGCCATTCGATTACGTTAACGTAAATGAGAATTCGTATAGCATATTTTTAACTCCCGTAAATTTAACGTCAATTTTGAATTGAAGTAGTAAATAAAACTCGGACTAGTCACTCTCACTAAACTATGTTGTTGCAGGCGTGCGATTTTTGAACAGGTGACTACTTCTCGCGCTATGATATCAATTACGATTGTCCATTTCACTCTTATTCAATGTCACTGGTACCGACAAATTAAAAAGTTAAAAAAAAAATTTGACGCCGAAAATTCTTGACCCGTTTGTAATTTTCTAAATAATGCAAAAAATATGATATATCATAGTGTCAGTCATGTCGCTTTTAATTTCGAGATCACAGTCGAGATTGAAAAATCCTGGGCTTTGTTTCACTCTACTATGATTTGCACAGCTTAGGAAACAAAATTAATCGCGCAAAATAAAAAGTGGCGGTTCTCGAGTAAATAACACACAATGCAAACTCGAGCATTGTTCCGATTTTTGCATAATGGCGGATAATTTTATTGTTTCATCCGTACAAGAATCATTTGGGATACTACGTCGCAGTGACTCAAGGGTGATCCATACGGGTCATTGTATCTGACTCACCCGCCAATCAGAGCGAGCTTTTCGCGCTAATTCCAAATTTAAATCATCCAAACATTCGTTCGCTCTATTGTCGTTTCTTTGTTTCAATAAACGCGATGCGATTTTGTTAAACCGCCTTAAAACAAAGTCACGAGCCTATCCTAAGCCTATAAACTAAGTCCCATTGAGCCTAAAAAATAAGTTACATTAATAAGAAATTTAAAGGTGCATCCTTAACCTATCTTATCTTATGTAAGTCTGTCGCCACAACATCAAAACAGTGTAAGAAGCATAGTAGTTTTTTTTTTTTCTATTTTATTTATGAACATGGAATCTACAGCACTTTATAAACTAAGTTATTACATTGTATACTTAACCTACTGCCAATTACAGATCCCTACTTTGTAAAACTTTGTTGTTTGTTTGTTTGTTTGTTTGTAGTGTTCAGAGTTAGAGATAAGATGTCCAGTGCCTCAGTAATAAGGAGCCTGTTTGAGATGCACTGCTTTCGGCCTTCATTCATTACCAGCAAGTGAGGTGAAGGCCAAGCGCTACAAAGTATTGAAATATGAAAACAAGACACAGTTCATTCATTTTCTCATCACATATTATGAAATGAAATGAAATAAAAATCTTTTATTAAATTTAGGCATAAAAATTGCACTTATGAACGTCACGTAGTTACATAAAAAAGAATAAGGACACACAATAATACTTAAATATATAATTTAATAAACAATACATACAGTGGTGGACATATAATTAGAAACACTACCAACGGAACTTAATATTATACAAGATATTTGACACTAATAATTAAATTAAATATTGAATATTGAATCTATAAATTTTTCACGAATATTGTTTTTGGACTTCAAACTTTCATAATTCATATGAAGTGTTTCTAAGTCCACCACTGTATTCGTCACTGTAGTCGATTCTACTGCTGGTTCGGAAGGTTGATTCTGCTAAGAAGACTTTAGCAAGAAACTTAGCAGCTACTCTTTTAAACTAAGAGTTGTATACAAAAGTGTAACTATCTTACAATGTGAAATAACATGTGCAGGCGAGCAGATTAGACGCAGTTAATGTTTTATTTTTTCTTTAGCTTATTTCAAGTTGTCGATGATTCTGTTCATTCAAAACAATCTCACATTAATAGACTAAGGCTGTATGTTTCTGCTATATTTAAAAAAGTTACGGGTCATAGAGAGCGGATTGTTTTTTTTTAATGTCGCAACAGACCGCGTGCGTCACAAACACGGCATGATAACGTATCCGCCACTTTGCTCGGCGGAAGGCGGTTCAATTTGTTGAATTAAGCGGCATGCTTGTTACACAGATTCACTCGTGAGTTTTGTTTGAAGGATATCAATGATTCTGATACATTGTTTCTTGTGCGACGGACGTTTGATACTGCAAAGTATCAGATTAATTGAACACTTTTGCGCTGTTTTTGGTTGATTAAGCATTTAAAGGAGCCAGTCATTTAGATTTAATATTAAAATTTATGTAATACGCATGTCTAATAATTACAATTTTAAACTTTTTATTATTATTTTATTATATTAAACCCCCTTTAAGAGCAGTTAGTCACTAAAGCTAGCAAGCGTCTATTTGCCACTAATAAAAAACGTACCTACATCTCAGAAGTAGTAATTTGAAATAAAATATAAAACTGCCTTTAATATGTCTATGATAAAGTTATACCATAGAAACGCAAGAAAAACTTTCCCAAACGTATGAAAGCTGCAGCTACCGCCATCTAGCGAAACTCGCAGAACTACGTCTAGTTCTGCTACTGGCCGCTACGGCGCTGGCATCGCATCAACTAGTGTGCGTGCCAGCAGCGCGCCGTGATTGCACTGAATTGATCTTCCGCCGTTGACAGGATAAAAAACCCGGCCGGCATGTCCTCGATGACATT